>OFHU01003477.1:0-306994 GCA_900245905.1 Lacerta viridis | reverse complement strand
TTCCCTCCTCCCTTTTGTTCCAAGTGTTTCACTTCTCTCCATCCCTCTCTCTTTTTAGATCAGCATGCATGTTTTAGTGAGACGAAAGGTCGGGGTTTGCAGGTAAAAAGGTAAAGGACCCCTGGGCGGTTAAGTCCTGTCAAAGGTGACTATGGGGTTGGGGTGCTCATCTCGCTTTCAGGCCGAGGGAGCTGGCGTTTGTTCACAGGCAGCTTTACGGGTCATGTGGCCAGTGTGACTAAACCGCTTCTGGCATAACGGAACACCGTGACAGAAACCAGAGCGCACAGAAATGCCGTTTACCTTCCTGTCGCAGCGGTACCTATTTATCTACTTGCACTGGTATGCTTTTGAACTGCTAGGTTGGCAGGAGCTGGGACAGAGCAATGGGAGCTCACCCCATTGTGGGGATTGAACTGCCGACCTTCTGATTGGCAAGCCCAAGAGGCTCAGTGGTTTAGACCACAGCGCCACCCATCTCTCTCTCTCTCTCTCTCTCTCTCTCTCTCTCTCTCTCTGTGTGTGTGTGTGTGAGAGAGAGAGAGAGAGATGGAAAATATATATAAACCACAGTAAGATAGACATCTTAATAAGTTGTATGCACTGTGCAGAGAAGGTGTCACCTTTAGGAGAGGTCTTGCATCATTTCCCATTACAAGTCCCATTACAAGGGGCCACCTAACAGAAAGGTAAGGAATTTGGCCAAAGCAATTAAAAGAAAGGCTATCAATCGCACATGCTCCACTCCAAAGTCCCCCCCCCCACTGAATTAGTAAACAATTCTAATTGTTCTGTGTTCAGTATCAATAGCAGCTAGGGTTACAAGGTCTAACACCTCATTCAGTTCAAGTAACTAGTAATAGACACACTAGCACCATTCTTGCCATGTAGGAAGTGGTCTTTCCCTTCCTGTGCCCCCAACCCTGTCCTGATCAAAGGCCATTCCGTGTAATTGCTGATCTAATGATATCCTTTCACTTTGACTGGGTTTTGCATTTGTACAGGAAAGGGGGGAAAATAACAAAAGAAGGAAGGAGAAACCAATTTTATTCAAGCCTCCCTAGAACGATGCAATTACCCATAAGAATATCCAATGCTGATTATTATGTGGAAAACTGAAGGAAGGTTTCTAATGCAATCATTGATTTTACGTTGTTTGGTTGTGTGTGTGTGTGGAGTATTTTTGTAAGGTTTGTGTGTGAGAGAGAAAGGGTGGTGGTGGTATAGAAATTGATAAATGTTTCTATTAGCTAATAACCCAGGAATCAACAGTCTTATAAAACTGGGCTTATTCAGCCCAGGAAAATTAGGCAATCCATCATGACTGATTTGTTCACGTTTCCCCCCTGCAAATAAGTGAGATGAAAACTTTAAAACCAATAAGATAATGCACTTAACAAATTCAGCTGAGAGAGATGGATAAAGTAAGACGCCACTGGCATCAGTTAAGGAAAATCTGTCGTGTTTCCAATTATTTGAGCAGATTTTGTATCCCCCATTTGCTGCCAGACTGACTGCATCTCTCCCCCCCCACCCCTCCGCCACCACCCGCCACACTTTCTCCCCTCTTTCAAACCAGATCATCTGATCTTAAATCAGAACAAGCTCATCATATCGCACTATGAAAGGCCAACAGGGGATAAATGACACCAGATGTTATATGAGTTTTCTTTTAGGCTTTCATTGCAGCCTTGCTGCATTCCCCATGCTGCTTTTTACTTGTCAAAAACTAAAATGTGCTTTGATAGATAACAACCCCATTTTCTTTCCCTGGCTGAGCTTAGAGAATGCTATTAGGTATTACTATTGATGGTGCTTAACTGGGGAACACAAGCTGAATCCTAGGAATGGGACCATGGGATCCGAAGGTGTGCTGGGTTGCCCCCACCGCTGCTGCTTATTCTCCTATGATACACATTGTCTGATCTTTTTGAGGATAATCTGCCAGATGATTTTACAAAATGTAAATTCAGAGAATGCTGCCACTTAGGGAAGCACAATGGGGAGAGCAGGGGAATGGAAAACTCTTGCTAGGATCTTCAAACATCCCTTGGGAAACCTTAAGACCAAATTGATGTATATTTAGCAGCATGTAGGTGAGATAACAAAAGATTTCTAACTCTGAAAGACAAAGCCGAAAAAACCAGTTTGCTAGGCATACTCTAAAGCAGGTTCCCAACCTGACTGGAGGATGTAATTACCAGATGGTTTGGCAAGTTGGTTTCTGTTGCTCTTTTTGACGTTAAGAGCTGTTCGACAGTGGAACAGGCTCCCACAAGAGGTGGTAGACTCTCATTCCTTGGAGACTTTTAAGCAGAGGTTGGATGGCCACAGCGGCGTAGCTAGCTGCTCGGGTGCCTGGTGCAGGGCCGTGTCCTGGAGCCATGGGTGGGGCGATCCGTGCCCATGGGGGCAGGGCGAGCCTCTTCGACGCTTGGAGCCTCTCCGCCACCTCCCCCTCAGCTGTAGGGCGGCTGAGGGAGAGGCAGTAGGCAGGCGCAAGTCCTATGCTGCTGTTTCAGGCAGCGTGGAACCTGCAGGCACCTAAGCCACTACGTCACTCACTCCTAAAAAGTTTCGTGAGCCCAATTTTTATTTATTTATTTTTTAATCATTTTGTCACACCCCCTCAGTGATGACACCCGGGGCAGACCACACCCCCTGCACCCCCTTCCTCCGCCACTGGATGGCCATCTGTCATGTATAATCTAATTGAGAATCCAGCATTGCAGATGGCCTGCAGGGTCTACTTCCAACTCTACAGTTCTATGCCACTTGTCGCCATATATGAAGCGAAACAGGTAAACTCAGTCCCGGCCTTACACTTGATGTGTCAGTGTCTAACAGTTAAGCTATGTACACATTTGCGCCTTAAAACGCAGCAAGCTCATTCTTCAAATGTACACACCGCACCTTAACAGAGATGTTAATGTGACTTAGGTTTTCAAATTGGATTGAAGCTGGTTTGATGGGAAATGCATCAACCAATTGGGTATACTTATGACTGGAGGAGCGGTTTTTCCTCTGCTCCATACATACCCAATGTGCACATGTACCTCAGTAAAAAGTGAGCAGGATATTCACATTAAT
Source organism: Lacerta viridis (assembly GCA_900245905.1). Lineage (NCBI taxonomy): Eukaryota > Metazoa > Chordata > Lepidosauria > Squamata > Lacertidae > Lacerta > Lacerta viridis. The sequence continues at coordinate 303,904 of OFHU01003477.1, read as the reverse complement.
TGAATGAATTGCTATGTCGCTGGCTGAGGCCCTGAAGCAATCTGTAAGTGTTCATTGCTTCAGAAAGCTGACACAAAGTTGGGTGAACTGCAAGTCCAGAAATGATTTTAGCAATGTTTAGACCTTTTCCAAATTAAGCCAGGATTCAGGAATGCAGAAACTGAACAAATTCATGGAAAATAAAGGCGTGGAACGGGGGATATCTGCTCATCCATTTTTGTGTAGACTAGGCACCACCAGCTGGCATTATCAGATAGCTTCAGGAACCACTGCCAGTAGTGATAACTGCTGAGGTCTGCCATGGACATTGACACCAGCCAGAGCTTCTTCTTTGGGCTGCCATGGTTACCGGTATGTCTACTATCTTAGTTTTCTCAAAATGTAGTGTCTTAAAAATCCATGCATTCTGGGGCATTGTGGGTAAAAAATGGCCACGGCCACAAAAATATGGCAGCCACTATGCTTTTTTCTTTTACCCACAATGCTCTGGAACAGTGTTTTTGAACCTTTTTTGGGCAAAGGCACACTTGTTTCATGAAAAAAATCACGAGGCACACCACCATTAGAAAATGTTAAAAAAATTAACTCTGTGCCTATATTGACTATATATAAAGTAATTTTCCCACGGCACACCAGGCAACATCTCGCGGCACACTAGTGTGCCGCGGAACAGTGGTTGAAAAACACTGCTCTGGAACAATGAAACTTCTAGAGGCATTGCATTTTGTGTGTGGGGGCAGGGAGGTTAAAGATGGTAGCCTTCAAAAAGGGGACCCCAGTCCTTGATCTGCTTCTGGCTTCAGGATTGAGCAAAAACTTGAACTTGTTTCCCTGCATCTCAAAACCCAGCATGTACCACATTGGTACTATACAACATACAGAAATTCAGAGATCTGCCAATGGACAAATATGCATGCGGGAAAAGCTGTGACCCAAATGCACGGGGGTTGGGGGGGGGTTTGGAGAGCCATGCATAACCCATCCAACATGATCAGAGAAGGGTGTTTTGATGGATGAAGTTTACACCCCTACACACACATACACAGAGAGAGAGAGAGAGAGAGAGAGAGAGAGAGAGAGAGAGACCTGGACTGTTGCTCTGCCCCTATTAAATAGCTGAATTATTGGTTCTGATTTGCTATGGTTTGAGATGTAGAGCATCAGTGAGCATATTTTCTGCTCTTTGGCCTAACTGAACTGCTGGATTTGCTTTGGTGCTAGCAAGGTCTGCTTGAGCAACCTCCTAATGTGATTATAATATCTACTCTTCTGCTTGTATTGTGGTATTATTTCTTGTTATGTTCTCTGAAGCAAAATACTCCCAGGATATTGGCTGCAAGAAGCTGCATTGTAATCATTTCAGAAAGTTAAAAAAAAAAAAAACCTCAAACAAATGCAGTCTACATTAGTTCTGTTTGAGGTCACAGGAAGAAATCCTGATTTTCCCAGCATATAGATATTTGCTTTTGCGTCTCCTTTCCAGCTGAGATTGATGCCTGCAAGTAAAGGGATTTGAATGCATATTGGCCTACTCTCTTTGCTGCTTTGATTTGCCGGTGAGCCAAGCAGAACACAATTAGTGCATATTGACACCTTTGCAGGAAGTGCTCATAAGGGAAAATAGGAAATTGAAAACGGCCTTTCAAAAGATGGGAGGAAAATCCTGCCTTGCTTAAATAAATGGAGAGAGGGAGAGAGGCAGCGAAATGCTCCGTCAGGATATTTGTATTTCTATATCATTTAGGAAAATCCTATTATAGCTTTAGCCACAGAAGCATTCCTGGTGTGCAAGATAGAGGCAGTTCATAAAAATACATAGTGTTTTGCAGCGGGAAAATAGGACAACCTATTGCTTTCTGTGGATGGCTGCGTTACACCCCAGTTCCCATCAATAGAACATAATCTCATTGCAGCAAGCGGTGCTCAATATCAAGGAAACACGGGTACCATAAGGTACTGCAGGCTGCCAGATACCTAAAGGACACAAAGCTTTGTGTTATAACAAGGGACAATACCTCCGCAACAAGGCTTCGTACCGTGGAGCGGCACTGCATAGGTGTGTATGTCTGCGTGTCTATGGAGTGCACGCTCCTTTCTTGTCTTCCCAAACCGTATCTCTAATTCAGCCGCTGCTGCCACTGAAAGCAATGCCAGCCATCCATTGAATCCCTCCTCAATTAGTGCCAAATTAGATGCCTGCTGTTAGTGGAGTCCTGCCGCACCTAGAGTCCTGGGACCACGGCTTCTGCATGCGTGGCAATAATATGTAAACCGGGTCGACTCCTAATCACATCATCTTCTGAAAAAGAAAAAGAAAAAAAAACCTGTGCACATTGTGGTTTTTCACTCTTTTCCCATCAGTGCAAAAGCACCGAAAGGAGAGTTAAGTTTGGTTGTGCAGTTATCCCAATGATTAAAATATAATAGACTAATGAGATTACAAAAGCTGATTGTGAACAAGACCAATTGTGTTAATTGGGCGCCTCCTGAATGGCAATTTGAGCTGCCCTCTGCCGCTGCTGCTGCCGCCGCTGCTGAGTTTTGAAATATAATCAGTTTTACTAATTTTATCTGATTTCTTAATGAAGCTTGCCTTGAGCAATTGTTCTATGTTCTTTAGCAAACAGCGTGTGTCATAACTGCTGACATTAATCTTGATTACTTTAGATTAAAATAAATAGTTTTACTTGGGCGGCTTTCAGAAAATACATTAGGGGTGAATGTTATATGTTCGGGGGTGGGTGGGAGAAAATGGGAAGATCTTTTTATATATATGACTAGCTTAAAAAACAACTGTTGGAATATTAATATTTTGGGATCGAAAGTGAAGGATAGGTGAGAGGTGTAATTGCTGCTTTGCGTTTCTTTTGTCCTGCTGTTGGGAAGTTTAAAAGGTGTATCTATCCCTAAACAGAGCTGTCCCCCAGCATCCCCAACTCTTTCATGTAATCACTACAGCGGAAAATTTAGCCACTGATCCGCAATTCAGAACCAGAATTAATATTAGCGGAAGTAGAGAAATATTTGAATAGCAAAGTGCATCCCGGCACTATATCCCTACTTTTTTAGTGGACACCGTTACGTGTAACAGCACCCCTTCAGGCAGTCCTGGGTGGCGCCATACCTTTATTTTTGGCAGAAGATTAAGGCCCGGAAGCGACTGTAAACATGTGACACGAAGTTGGCAAACAAGGCAAACGATTACACGGCTCCACCAGATAACGCCGCAATACTCCTCATAGAGCAAAAGCTAATTATCAGGGGGGAGTTTTATGCCAAGAGTTGGTTCTCGCATGCGATGCAATATTGTGGTGGTCGCATTCGAACATTAAGCAATCACTCAAGTGTCACATAACAATGGCCTTACGTTACCCAGGGCAGGTTAGCAGTCAGAGGCCCAAAAGTTTATTAATTGGCGGAAAGTAGCCTCAAAACAATTCAAATACAGTCATACTTGAAATGAATTCTTGCGACTCGAACATTTCAGCTCCCAAACTCCGAAAGTGAAGTGTTCTGAGGCGATGAATGTTCTTTGGCAACACCGAACGTCTGACATGGCTTCCAATTGAGTGGCAAACCCGGACACCAAGATGGAAGCTCCCGAAAAGTTTTGGGCCAACGTTTTTGGAAGTCGAACGGACTTCCGGAACGGATTCCGTTCGTCAGCCAAGGTATGACTATAATCAAAATCACAGACTACTATGATTACATAGGTGGGTAAATTAGGAATTCCTCAGAGTTTTAGGCAGTGCTTTTTTCTGGGGGTATGCAGGGGTATGCATACCCCTAAACATTTTGTGAATCCAATGAGAGAAGAAACTTTTTTTAAAAAAATGTTTCTTTTCTAGCACGGTGAATCATCAGTTCCGTTGCTACCCTTGATGGCGGCCTCATTCCCTGACATGGTGTTTCCTAAGTCTCAGACGGAATGAGAGTACCCCTAAACATATTTATAGAAAAAAAGCACTGGTTTTAGATAAAAAGGCATTCCTCAGCATGACTTTGACACATATACAGTGTTGACACAAGATGCGCATTTAGAGGCAGTGAGTTCTAAGGCCTGGGTTTCCACCACAGAGAAGGCCTTCTAGCACACCAGTGCCCAACAAAACTTCCAGGGGTGGTGGAATGGCTTAAAAGACTTACCACACTAGTTTGCATGGGAGTAGATGATCTTTCAGGTATCCAGTACCCAAGTCATTTAGGGCTATATATGTCAAAGTCAGGGTTTTGAGCTGGACCCAGATGCAAATATGCAATCCCTAACAACTCTCTCAAAACTGGTGTAATATAAGATCTACCAGTCATAATGAACATGTTTCTGACAATTAGGTCTTACTTCCTTCATTGGACTGGTCATGTTGTGCGGATGCCTGATTATCGTCTTCGTCTTACCCCCCGGCCAATGTTGCTCCAGCACTCTATTTCAAACTTAAAAATGGAAAATGCAGTGCTAGTGGTCAACAAAAGAGGTTTAAAGACTCTCTCAAGGCAAATGTTTTAAAACAATTGGGAAACACTGGCCTGCGAGCGTTCCAATTGGAGAACAGCCTTTACCAAAGGTGCCATGGACTTTGAAGATGCTTGAACTCAGGACGAAAGTGAGAAACGTGCTAAGAAGAAGGCATGCTTGGAAAACCCTCACCATGATCAACTCCTGCCTGGAAACCTATGTCCCCACTGTGGAAGGATGTGTGGATCCAGAATTGGCCTCCACAGTCACTTATGGACTCACTGTTAAAACCGTGTTCATGGAAGACAATCTTACTCGGCTATAAGTGATCGCCAAAGAAGAAGAAGAAGACTTCCAGATGAGACAAATGTCAACAGGTGTAGGTAGTGTGGCAAGCTACACACATTGACATTTCTTCTTTAAAACTTTTGAAGGAGCAGAAGCCCTGTTCTCTTTTACATCTGCCCAGCCCAGTCTTACATCTAAGTCAGAGATCCAGGACTGCTACATAAGGCAATACCTGAAGGTAAGGACTGGTTCAGACATGCATTTTCATCACTTGATTGCTTGCATGTGTGAATGGGCCCCCATGGATATCACACCCTAATTAGGGGCAAATGGGTGCATGTGAGCAGCATCATGGTTGCAGTTTGGAAGCACATGAAGAAGGCAGCAGCTCCATGTAAGGGGGCAGCGGGAAAGGAGCCGCGGCCCCCGCAACGCGGCCCAACGAGCGGCGGTGGAAAACAGCCCGCTGGGAGGAGGGCAACCCCCCCGCGGCAAAAGCAGGGCCGAAAAACACCCGCCGGTGGCCGCGCGGTCGGCGATCTCGCCAAGGTGATCGCGCCGCGGTCCGAACCGGTACGCGGCCGCCCGCTGAGGCTCCGGCGGGTCAGGTGCCAGGGGAAAGAGCGCTGGTGAAGCGCTCCCCCCCCACGAGCGGCCGGGAAGGCGGAGCGGCCGAGGGCAAAGGCACAGGCCGGGGAGCAGCTCAGCCACACCCGGCAATGAAGACGGCGCCCGGGGAGTCAGGAAAACCTCGCAGGGCCGCAGCTCCGACGGGTACCCTCCTCCCCCGAGCCCGCCCAGCCACCGGCAGCGGCAAGCGTCCGGAGAGGACAATGAGCGCGCCGGTGGAGGAAAGCTCCCGGCACGCGCGTGCAAAATAAAGCAAGAGCCCACCCCCACGGGTGAAAGAGAAGCCGGGCGCAGCAAAGGCCGAGCCCCCGGCCTCCAGGCGCCTCGCGGGGTACAGGGGTACTAGGGAGCGCTAGAAAGCCGCGCTCCAGGAACGGCGGCGGCAAAACGAGCGAGCTCCCGTCGGAGGGGGGGGGAACAGCCCCCACGCACGGCCGGGAGGCGGCCGATACGGGGGGGGTGGGGGAGCAGTGAGGCTGAGAGAGGAGGATAAGGGCAATAAGAAGGGGGGAAAGTTTTTTTTTTTTTTTTGAAGAGGTACCAGGAAAACAGAGAGAAATGGGGAAAGCAAGGTAATGAAAAGGCCAATACAACCGTATTGAAGAGCTCCCTCTGCAGCAACAGCAAGCAGACCAAGATCCGTTGCACACCGCAAAAGTGAAACCAAAGTTTCACAAACTTAGGTTTTAAAGGCAAGAACCGTCAATCAACCAAATAGCTACATGCTAAACTCCCCAGCAACTTGCCTCAACCAATCCTAGCTGTGGCCAGCCCAAAACACCCTCCCATTAACTTGGAGCTGCTCCTTTAACCCTTCTGCAACCCGTGCTCTCTTCGATGGGAGAACACGCTTTATCATCATCATTATGAAAGACGAGTAAAAGTGATATTGTATAGAATTAGAGAATTGTTTTTCTGCCTCTCTCATAACACAAGAACATGTGGACATCCAATGAAGATGGATGCTGAAAGTTTTGGGACAGATAAAAGAACCTCTTCACACAGTGCATAGGTAAATTATGGAACACACCCCCACCAATTTGGATGGCATTAGAACAATGACTACAAGCCATGTCTGTGCTCTGTGTCCATGGTCAGGGGCAGTAATGCTTCTGACTACCAACTGCTGGACACCACAGGAGGTGAGGGTGTCCTTATGCTCAGGTCCCACTTGCAGATTTCCTACAGGCATCTTGTTGACCACTGTGAGACTAGGGTGCAATCTACACACATAAAAAAAATGCTGTGAAAATGCTTTAAAAATGTTTTGAAAAATGCATTGAATTTGGCATAGCTCGCTGCCACCATCTAGTGTCACATATTGCACATTGCAACACATTTAAAATGTTTTATTTGCAGCTGCATAGCTAAGTCCTAGGATGCTGGACTAGATGGGCCACCCACCTCATCCAACAGGACACTTCCTAGGTTCTTCTGGAAGGAGAATCGCCTGCTTCTTTCACAAAAGTCCAGCACAAATTGAGAAAGCATCTGGAACTTCTAGGTCTTGAGCCACAGTTGGCTCATAATTTGTCTGGTAAGACTCTTCCCCCATATGCCACACCCACTTGCCCCACACCTGTCATTAGATGGGGCAGGCAAAGGCATGGCTGCAAATGGACAAAAAGGAGACTCAAAGTGTTCCCCCAATCATTCCTCAACAAGTAGGTAGTCAACGCCTTTTAAATTTGGCAGCAAATGCAAGCCCCAGTGGCATCAGATCCACTCTGTGGAGCTCCCACAGATTCAAGCCATGGCTTCAAAGAGTCTTCTTTTGCAGTCCCAGTTTAAACTCCAGCTGAATTTGAAGTTTGGCACCCGATGTCATATGACATCAGCTGATTGACAGGTGGGCGGCCCACAGAGGATGGGCCAAATATGGATTTGACCCACCAGCAGACCCAATCTCGAAATGAAGCAAAAAGACCGACACACCCTAAAAAAAAAGAATCATGGAAATGTAGCTTGTTTAGGGCGCTGGGAACTGTAGCTCTGTGAGGTAGCCTGAAGCTCCCAGGATTCTTTGCGGAGCAAAATGTCCTTTAAATGTATAGCATCTATGTACACAACCAACATATTGAAATGCACAGCAGGTTCATCTTTGTCCAACCTCTTTTCACTCTGCGGTACAATTCTGGTGACTTGAAGCTTCCCTATTCTCACTCTCTCTATATATACCTAGAAGAATGTTGAGCCAGCTATTTATTTATGATTACTAGGGGAGTGCGTGTGAGCTTTTAACCTTCACAGAATTTCGGTGACTTCAGTACAGAGAAGTTCTGTGAAGCCTGAGATCTTGAAAGCGTCCTCTCGCTTCCTGGTGCTTGGGGACCAAAAGTCTAATAAACTTCTCAAATATGCCAGTAGCAGAAAGGCTATGTAGTTTCAAAGGTTGTATTTTTTTATTTTTTTATTATTTAAAAAAAAAACCCAACACAAAACAATTGTCCCCGAGTACTTGTAATTCTTTGTTGCTAATTAGATCAAGCTAGCTCTCCACTGAGACTCCTATTGCTGTTGTCATCATCCAGTAATCTGTCAAGTCCCCTGGAAACTTCCTCCAATTGTCTTTTTGAGTTTAGTGATGGCTGAGCTCCTTGTCTAGAATGCCTGCTATGTAGGAAGATAAAAGCTTGCTTTGTGCAGGGTACAAATTCCAACCGTCATCTGCTGAATGCAAACACCTACCATCCAAAGTTCCCAGATAATTGTTGTTAGTTTGCACCATCATCAGTACAGAAAACCAAGGTATTACATCCATATTAATTTCTTCTGTGTATTACATGCATATTAATTTCTTTTGATCACTTGATTTAAGTTGTCAAGAAGTTTGGAAGTTCTTGCCTAGAAAGAGTGGGGGGGGGGAAGAGAGAGACATCCAAAGGAGTTTTGATAAGACTAGTAAAAAAATAATAATAATAAAAATTCCCCAGGATTTTTTTTCTGCACAGGTTGATACTGGATTTTGCCTAAAGCAAAATTTGAAGGGTTGTTTAGAGGTTTTTTCCTCAGGTGAAACATCTGAAGATTTGAGAGAAAGAGAGAGAAAAGTTTCAGGAAGACGAGATAAATTTCTCAAGGGGTATGTGCGGGGGGGAGGTATCTGTGCTTTGCTGCTGGGAACTCTCAGGTGAAAAAAAGCCATGCAGATTTATGACTCCAGCTGGGCTGTGGGTGTCGGCTGCCTCTGCTAGGACTAATCAGGAAACTGATGCCTGTTTCGTCAATAACACCTGGGACTACTGGTACCGATCGTTGAATTTTGCCTGTAGTGTCCAAACTGGGTACTTGCAAAAGCTCAACCCTTTTAAAACAGCTGTTAAGGAAGACATCGGGACCTGTTGAAAGAAGGAAGGGATTGAAGGAAGAGAAGGAAGTGGCATGCCTAAGCCCATGCACAAATCCCAACGTACACATGGATGCTAAGGTGAATTTCTGCTATCTCTCCGAGTTTCTGCTTGAAGCAGATTCCTACTAAAGCTTAACATCATCTCTCAGACGATTTCTGTTTAAGGAAACTATTTGTGACGACAATCTTGCAACATTGTCAACTGTTTGTTTCAAACTGGTAGGCAACGGATGCTTTTCTGCACTTGCATTTTGCTCGTCGTCACACTGCACCATGGGCCTCGTGGTTTTTTTAGCCTGCAAAAGCCATTTGACATTCTTATGCATGCTTGCCTTGCTTTTGAGAATTAAGGTGGTTTGGCATGAAATGGTTAAAATGCTTTAAGAATGCAGAAGCTTAAACAAATTTGAAATGTTTTTGGGGTACCAGGTACCAAAATTTAGCTCGATAGCTAGGATGTCTAGGAACTAGCTATGTAGCTAAACATGATTTTCTCTTCTTGAAAACAAACAAACAGTGTGCCTCTGTATATCATTAAAGAAAGGGAATGCGAAGCAGTGGTTGAATCCCTAGCCGCGCAGAAGTCAAAGGGAGTTTGGGAATACCTTCCCAACCTTCCAGGATCCCTACCAGATAGGAGGGTTTCAGAAATCTGACTAACGTTGTAATCCCTAACAATAGTTCCAGTCCTCAATTAGCTGTCCTCCCTGTACTCTTTGCAACTTCAACAGCGTCTTTGGGATGGATTATATCACACTGATTCAGACTCAGCCTTTTAAACTGTGCCAGCCAAGGTAATAAGGAACTTCTGATCTCATGCTCTAGGCAGTAACAGTTGGATAGGATTATTTTTCTATTTAGAATTGGCTTAGGTGCACAAGGCTCCCCCCTTTTTGTCCTTCCCCACCTTGGGCGATGGCGGGCCTTGACCACAGCTGGAGGCAGGATGCTGGAGGAGTTGTCTGATTAGCTATGACAAATCCTATGCTATATTCCTCATTTTGAAAGGTTTGCTTTCATGAAATGGTTACAAGGCTCAGAGCAACCCAGGGATGGCGGAGTCTGCTGAGGCAGGATATTCCGTAGCGACTCTTTCTTGCAGGGTAGCCCATGGCCAAATTGGATGTGTCAAAGGAGAGCAGATCACTAAGGGTGCACCCTGCTAGAAGTGCATACAGGGCAAGGAATAATAACAGCTTAAGACAAAACACAAGAGACTCTTATAAGCAAGTTGCGGCCCATAGGGCAAGATGATATGAGCCACATTCTCCAGGGTCACATTGAGACCCATTGAGAGAATGCAGGAACTGAAAACAGAGATGCCCCTGAAGTCATATTTCTGGTAGAGGAAATATAAATGTTTGAGTTCATAATGTTTCCTTTAAATACATTGAGATTTTTTAATTTTATTTTTTAATTTTTTTAAGGAAGATGTTTTATACCAAATCAGGCCACTGGCCCATCTTGCTTTAGTAGCAGCTACCTATGGCCTCAGTTTATTCCTATTCCTACCTGGAGCTGCTGGGGATTGAACCTGGAACCTTCTGCACCCAAAGCAGATGTTCTTCTACTGAGCTATGGCCAAAAGGGAGAGATCCAAAACAACGATAGGGAAGGCTTCTTGGTTAATCTCCTACTGTAATTCAAATGGCAGGGTCATCCTCAGCGGGTGACAGCTGATTGTCTGTAATCAGCAGCATCAATATTGCATCTTTGTATGTGGTGTGTATTTAAAATATGCACTGGATCTCTCTCTCTCTCTCTCTCTCTCTACCTGCTAGTTTTCTGTAGCCAAGGATATTTTTGTATGTGGAAAGCTGTCAGATGTCCTACCTGCAGCCCAAAATGTTACAGTCCCAGGAACTCTGAGCCACATTTTTTTTTTTTTTTTTTTTTTTTTTTTATTAAAGATTTTCAAAGGTAGTACAATGTCTCTCTCAATTTTTCCATACAATATTTTTATAAGTCAGTGTTGGTGAGACATTAGAAGAGAGAAAGGGGGGAGGGGGGAAGAAGTTTTATCCGAATATGAAGAGAAGTCCCTCAGATTTCCTCTCCCCTTCTTTATCGCAGTTTGAGAATGAAGGTGTGAGGCTGCCCCTTCAGGTCCACACATTCTGATGGGTGACGTGTTCCTTGTTACTTCTGCAGATCTTTTTTTATGCTTGCTTGCCTAAGCTGAGGGTGCATACTTGGGACATTTATCCGCGCACCTGGATATGTGGTAATCCCAATGACGGACTTTCCTGCTCTTTTAGTTTATTATATTGGTTCAAATCCTAGCACTTGTGTGTGCTGCTCCCTGCTCATTTCTGGACAGGGTAAGGAAAGTGACACAACGGTCCTTGATTCCCCATTTAAAAATGCAAACAACTTGCTAATGCTCATTATGTTTCCCGTTGAAACTACTGGTCACTGTGGACCATACAGAACTAGGTAGACCAATGGTGTGTCTTGGTATAAGGCACCTTCCCATGCTTCCTGGGTTAAGAATATAAGAAGACCCTGCTGTTTCAGGCCATTGGCCCATCTCGTCTGGCATCCTGTTCTCACTGTGGCCAGACAGATGATGATGATAATAATAATAATAATAATAATAATAATAATAATAATAATAATAATTTATTATTTATACCCACCCATCTGGCTGGGTGGCTTCCAACAAATTAAAATACAGTAATCCATCAAACATTAAAAGCTTCCCTAAACAGGGCTGCCTTCAGATGTCTTCTAAAAGTCTGGTAGTTGTTTTTCTCTTTGACATCTGGTGGGAGGGCGTTCCACAGGGCGGGTGCCACTACCGAGAAGGCCCTCTGCCTGGTTCCCTGTAACTTGGCTTCTCACAGCGAGGGAACCACCAGAAGGCCCTCGGCGCTGGACCTCAGTGTCCGGGTTGAACAATGGGGGTGGAGACGCTCCTTCAGGTATACTGGACCGAGGCCGTTTAGGGGAAGCTCTAAATGGATGCTCACAAGCAGGATTTGAGCACCAGAGCACCCGCAGTTTCCAGCCACTGGTATTCAATGCCTGTTGTGGGAGCGAGTTCCATAGTACTATGTACTGCATGAAAAACTAGTCTTCACACAGAAGTACTTTCTTCCCTTCTTCTTCCAGTGTAGATTGGAGAATTTCTTTCCTATGTGGCACACACAAACACACACACACAGTTGGCTGCAGTTTGCCATACTTGCCTTCCCCCACCCCGCCAACTACAGAATGGGTGCTGTGAATGATGTGCTCACGTCAAGGCCTGAGAACCCTGCGACTCAAAACACCAAATCAAGCAAAGGAAAACAAACAAAAAGGACAAGGGGGCCTTCCTACTGTCAAGGCTTCCTCTTGTAACAAAACTGCGTTGTCCCTTTGCATTTTGCTCCTTCTGACAAGTTTGTATGTCATACAGTCTGTCCTTTGGCAGCCTGCTCAATTGATGAAGTGGTCGGTCGAGGTAAAAGTCAAAGAACTCTCCTCAGAGCTGGTCTTTTCCTGTGAACCAGTCGCTTATGAAATTCCTCCTGACAAGCCCACAAGTCTTGAAGGGATGATTGGAGAAGAGCAGAGTGCAGTTTTCAGGCAACGTCACACTTCCCTGAGAGCGGAGGAATTTGTGTTTTGCCTTTGTTTTGCTTACCCGTTGACAAGTCAGATTTGTAGCACACTCCACACGCCTCTCCCAGGAACGTTATCACAAACCGGTTTCGTTTGATATTTACAAGCTATTCTCCCTCTCCTTTGTATAATCAGACACGTGTATGCAAATCTGCCCACCTGATCCTACAAGATGATACAACCTGAGTTAGAAAGTGATGCATTCAAAAATATGCACGCGCGCACGCACACAACCTGGTGAAATTTTATCTCACCTTTCTCGTGCATCCCGTAATTTTCGGGCAAGAACAAACGGCTTGCTCATCCGCATTGCTCATCCGAGATGTACGGGGAGATACCGTGCTAGGGGGAGATTGCACATTAAAAAGACTTAATTACTTTTGCAAAAAATATACCGCCAAACATTTGCTATGATGAGATAGTGCCGCGTATTAGTGTAAATAATTAAAGCTAAACTGCATTTGTCAAATAAATGAACAAAGTTTATTTTTGTGCTGCTGGGAGCCTTGATTTTTAATTGTGCTTGTTGATTTGGTCTCTAATTCACAGATCCCTGCAATTCACATTAGGTTTTCCCTGCACTAATATGTTTTGTATATACTTGGCTGTTGAAAGAAGAAGGAGAACAACCCTTTTGTTCATTTGAGGCTTATATCCTACCCTACTTTGGAGTCTCAAGGCAGGTAACAATATATTTTAATGTGAGAGTATTTAAGATATAAATAAACCCAGTCGATACCACTGTTTTAGAATTATTTTAATTAGTTTATATGTATTCTCATTTCTTCTTTCACAGAACTCAAGAGGGAGAGTGTGTGGTTCCAATCCCTTCCAATTCTATGATTCTTTGATGGGGGGGGGGGAGAAACAGTCACCTCTTTCCCTCCACTTGAGGCAAACAAATGGGCCCTGGATTTGCCACACACACCCTTCATTTTAGGATAAGAGACTTAAAACTCAAACCAAATATAGCTAAACTGGTGCTGAGCTAAAATTTGTCTTCTAGTTTCCCAGACAGTTTAACCCTCTACAAAGCAATGCTTCCATTGTGTTGACTCCTTCTCAGGCTACTTTAGATTTTTTATTATTATTATGTTTAGAAATTCAGTGGATGTGGGGTTCTGAATTTGGCCACATTCACACCACACATTTGAAGTACTATGATACCACATAAAAGAGTCATTGATACCCACCAGAGAATTCTGGGGGCTGTAGTTTCTTAAGGGTCCTGGAAATTGTTGAGAGACCTCTATCCCCTTCGCAGGGCTACAATTCCCAGAATTCCTTGGGAAAATGGATTGATTGTTGAAGCAACGATTTCCCAGTTTAATGGATTGTCTTGCCTACAGTGCCTTCAAACCTCAGAACTACAAATTAAAAAGGGAATAACAGAATCATAGAATTGGAAGGGACACTGAGGTTCATCTAGTCCAGGGGTGGCCAACTCCCAAGAGACTGTGATCTACTCACAGAGTTAAAAACTGGCAGTGATCTACCCTTTTTGGGGTTCAGGTCAAAGTTGTTGAGTTTTTTCAGGGAGGAGGTAAAATGTTGAGCTTTTTTTAGGGGAGCCACAGTTGTTCAGCTTCTTTGGGGGGAGCCAATGATCTACCACTGATCTACCACAGATGTCCAGTGATCTACTGGTAGATCACGATCTACCTGTTGGACATCCATCTAGTCCAACCCTTGCAGTGTAGGAATCTGAGCTAAAGCATCCATGTCGAATAGTCATCCAACCTCTGCTTAAAAACCTCTATGAAGAAGAGTCCCAAAGGTTCCAAGGGAGTCCGTTCCGCTATCAAACAGCTCTTACTGTCAGAAAGTTCTTCCCAATGTTTAGTTGGAATCTCCTTTCTTGTAACTTGAAGCCATTGGTTTGGGTCCTACCCTCCAGAGCAGGAGAAAACAAGCTTGCTCCATCTTCCATGTGACAGCCCTTGAGATATTTGAAGATGGCTATCATATCTCCTCTCAGTCTCCTCTTTTCCAGGCTAAACATACCGAACCATTCCTCACAAGGCTTGGTTTCCAGACCCTTGATCTTTTTGATACAGGGTCAGCCCAAAACCGGCTACCCACAGACACCTGACGGGCCACTGTGAGAACAGGATGCTAGATGGGCTATTAGCCTGATTCAGCAGGGCTCTTCTTATGTAAAACATACAGGTGAAACTCGAAAAATTAGAATATCGTGGAAAGGTTCATTTCTTTCAGTAATTCAACTTAAAAGGTGAAACTAATATATGAGATAGACTCATGACATGCAAAGCAAGATATGTCAAGCCTTTATTTGTTATAATTGTGATGATTATGGCGTACAGCTGATGAGAACCCCAAATTAACAATCTCAACTTTGGGGTTTTCATCAGCTGTACGCCATAATCATCACAATTATAACAAACAAAGGCTTGACATACTTTGCATGTCATGAGTCTATCTCATATATTAAACTCCAGTAGCTAATGAAAACAATTGCTTACATAAATGGACTTTTCCACGATATTCTAATTTTTCAAGTTTCACCTGTATTTATGTCTGAGGTGAAGGACAATATACCCCCTCCCTATTCCACAGAAAGAAGCACATGTGATGGGACAGGATCCAGGATATCAGCCACAAAGAGTGGGCTGCATGTCACTCCCAGAACTGTCTTCCTCAACCTCACCAAAGCTGCCTGCCCATCAGCTTCTGCCACCTGAGGCAACAGTGTCACTCCGCCTAATGGTAGGGCCTGCTCTGGTTTATTATTTCATTTAATATTTACATTCTAATTGCTGAGCCTGCCAACATAGGGGCGGGAGAACCCCCTCCACCTGAAACACTTCAACCCAAAGGTGTTTGGTTTTTTTCCCCAGGTCTAGAATTTATGTAATCCATAATGTTAACAATATGTTTGCTTCTGGGCTGACAATTTGTATGCAAATGAGAGAACAGACTTACGGCTCCTGCTCTCCTGTAACCTCAGCAGCGTTGCTTACTGGGCGCCTCAGCGGTAAAGT
Organism: Lacerta viridis; assembly: GCA_900245905.1. Classification (NCBI taxonomy): domain Eukaryota; kingdom Metazoa; phylum Chordata; class Lepidosauria; order Squamata; family Lacertidae; genus Lacerta; species Lacerta viridis. The sequence continues at coordinate 288,573 of OFHU01003477.1, read as the reverse complement.
AGGATGCTTTTGTCAGAATTACCAACATTTTTAGAGAAGTCATTTTGACTCGAATTAAAATGACCTCCTGCACCATAAAGGGCAGGGGAAGAGGAGGTAATTGCATAGCCAGGAAAGGGGAGGGGAGAGAGAGAGAGAGAGAGAGAGAGAGAGAGAGAGAGAATGTAAGTGTGGGAAGATATGAGCTGGTAGACAGCTTCCCTGTTCAGGGATAGTAGCATGTCAAACCGAACGCTTTGCAAAACAAAACAAAACAAAACAAAACAAAACAAAACAAAACAAAAAAAAGGACATGGGCAAATACAGTGGAGCTCGTAATCAGTTCCTCAAGAGGAGAGCTCTTGGCAGTGATGGCATTCCTTTAAAAAAAAAATCTTTATTGTTATTTAATTTTTTTTACAAATAACACTAAAAGACAATTGACAAACATCAAGCAACTCAGAACAAGACAAGACAACACAAAACAAATAACAGAAAAGAAGAAAAATCTACATATTATACATAACTTACAATCGGTTCCGCATCTTCACAAAAAATTAAAAAATGACTTCCAATTAATCTCACTGTATATAACTCTTTTTTCTACATTATCACACATTTATTCAATTTTATTTTATTCTTTTTTTATCTCTTAATTTACTCTATCTTGATTTTCCATCGGGTTCAGTCTAGATCTGCCATAAGGAAACTACCTACGCCATTATTTACCAAATACTCCTTAAATAATTTCCATTCTTTATGGACTTTTTGTCTCGTTTGTCCTCTTATTCTTCCGGTACTCTTCGCTAGTTGTAAATATTCCACCATTAATATCTGCCAATCCAAAATTTTTGGTAACTCTTTGTTTTTCCAATTTCTGGCTATTAATATCCTGGCAGCTGTTATGCCATACAAATAATTAATATCCTTTTTGGTTCTTTGAGTTCTATTGGCACCATACTTAATAGAAATAATTGTGTTTTTTCCTAAATGTACATTTTAATAGTTTCTTCAATTCTTCATATACGTTGTTCCAAAAACAAACAAACTGGCATTCTAGTCAAATTCCAATGTGCTAAAGCAGCCTCCATAGTGCAGTCACATCTATGTCTGTGTACACACTTTACCCATTCGAAGTGCAAAAATGAAGTTTTTCTCAACATGGAATTGTTTGTGCTCACCCTCAATGTGCTGCTTTCAATCTGGATTGATTGCAGGTCCTGCTGTGCAGATTGGGTGTGTGTGGTTACTTGCTTTGAAATTAGATTATGTCTTTGAACTCCCCTCCCCTTGAGATCTTGGTATACACCCCCCCATGACAATGTCATCGGGCAGATACACAAACACCCACATTCCTTGGGCCGCTTACATTTGTTTTCAAATGGACACACTGGAGGGTAATGCAGAATCGATGTGCAATGAGCTTTATTTTCAGAATGAAACCAGAAGTGGTTTTCAGGGGCTACACAAGCACAGAGTCTAGAATGTGTGTGGACTGGGGGACGGGGGACGGGACAAGAACTGTCTTCATTGATTCCAGAATAAACTTTGGGTGATATGCAAATAAGCTTGACTCAGAGTAGATCCATTTAAATTAATGGACATGACTAATCGCCGAAGAATTGATGCTTTTGAATTATGGTGCTGGAGGAAACTCTTGAGAGTCCCATGGACTGCAAGAAGATCAAACCTATCCATTCTAAAGGAAATCAGCCCTGAGTGCTCACTAGAAGGACAGATCCTGAAGTTGAGGCTCCAGTACTTTGGCCACCTCATGAGAAGAGAAGACTCCCTGGAAAAGACCCTGATGTTGGGAAAGATGGAGGGCACAAGGAGAAGGGGACGACAGAGGATGAGATGGTTGGACAGTGTTCTCGAAGCTACTAACATGAGTTTGGCCAAACTGCGGGAGGCAGTGAAGGATAGGCATGCCTGGCGTGCTCTGGTCCATGGGGTCACGAAGAGTCGAACACGACTGAACGACTGAGCAACAAAGTTGATTATTTTCAGTAGGTTTACTCTGAGTCAAATTTAGTTAAATAACACCTCATCCATATGCAACCTGTGACACAGTTTTTGAATGGCATTTTGCTGTGTTGCAGCCTGACCCTTTGAGAAGGGTGCCTTTCTGAAATTGCTGTGCTTTTTTTGTCAAGAGATTAGTGCGTCTTGTTGGCGATTTCCATTAAAGTATGTCCCCCTTGAGGGTGAATATTATTATTTTATTTATTTTCCTCCAAGGGGCTCAAGATGGCGTACACGGGTCTCTCCCTCCTCTTTTAATCCTCACAACAACCCTGTGAAGCAGGTTAGGCTAAGGGACAGTGGACTCTTCTGCCGCCACCACTTGTCCCATGTCAAGAAAGGACGGGTCTGAGAGATTTCCTGCTTGTTGCTCTGCTTCCCAGGGAAAGCCCGATGTTTACTGCTGAATGGTCCACAGAAATTCAGTCCACAGAAAAACAGATCAACAAAACAAGCCAATTTTCCCAGAGGAAAGTGGGGGCACCGGCACAGGTGTGGATTAGCCCAGTGACTGACGCAAGATCGCCCAGTGAGCTTCATGGCTGAGTGGGGATTTGAGCCCTAGTTTTTTCAGATCTTCATCTGACACTCCAACCGCTACACCACACTATCTCACATACTCTCCTTTCACCATAAAGTCCCAGAATAGGTCACAAAGATGGAATGTACACGATTATAAAACTGTTTCTTTTGTAAAAATGTCAAAATAGTAAAGCCAGTCCAAAAACGACAGGAAAGCATCAACGCGGGCAAAGAGGTGCACCTCACCAAAAATGCAAAGAAAACAGAGATGGTTTTAATTTATATGACACTTAATGCCAAAGTATGTTTATGGGCTGCCCACAAACTGTAAAAAAAACAGGAACACCAACATGCCAGGAGGCCCTATGGGAATGGTGGGCAAAATTATTGCCTGTATATTTTGGAATTTGGGGTGTACTTAAGGAATTTATTCTGATCCCCACTCCCCGATTAATATGCAGACTGGAGCACAGTTTCGTACTTCTCCACATTGTTGCGATGCAATTCCTAGCTGCAAAAACGCGACAGAATACATATTTTAGGATGAAATAAATTCTGTGGGTGGGAGGGAAATAAATTAATAAATGGAGAGCGGAGGAAACCCACTCCCTTATCTACTGTGATTTGCAGCAGCTCGGAAACAGATATATTTTCCATGCATACGTATGTGTGCTACATATGTCAATACTGTCTGCACAAAAAAATGCAGCCGTTTCCAGGAGATGCCAGGGATGGGACCAGGAATCTTCTGCATGCAAATCAAATGTCTGATCAATAAGTTACAGCCCTACCATTGGGTGATGGGACCTCAGAACGTTTCTACGGAACAATGTAGCTTGATGGCAAAAACAGACAAGAGAAAGAGAAGGCTCTTGGAGGAATATAGGATGAGCCCCGCTGGACCAGGCCAATGGCCCATCTAGTCCAGCAATGTGTTCTCACAGAGGCCAACCACATGCTTATAAGAAGCCAGCAAGCAGGACCTGAGTCCAACAGCACTCTCCCTTGCTGTGGTTTCCAGCACTGGTTTTCAGAGGCATACTTGCCCATGATTATTTATGTCTCCATCCTGGGTGACTGCTTCTTTCCTTTGCTGGAAAATGCACGTCCATACACAGAGCTGATCCCGAGCAAGTGGTTTGAAAAGTTTCCTTACGCCGTATAACTTTAAATAATATTGTAAAATAGGCTTAAGGAACTTCCGTTGTCCTCCCTGAGCTGGAGGCTTTACCTAGGCTTTCATTTAAGTCCAGGTTGAGAACACGAATGTTCTGTTCAGCACTCCCACCACCCCCACCCTCCCCAGCAGTTTTGGGAAGGATAAATGCAGCGAAGTTGCATCACAGTAATGAGAAATAACCATTCCCAGTTGCTTTAGCTCGTGCTGCACTGTCACATTTGTTGCTGACACCCAGTGGCTGACTGCTGTCACTACACAATAGTGGTGTGAAATGCTGAAAGGGGGGGGGTGGTCCTGTGTATAAGCAGGGATAAGAGAATCTATTTTTTTTTGTTTCTCAGTATTCCCACCTTAAGTTCAGTTCTCCACATTTCAACATCAAGTTTGCTTGTTTTTTTGTGTTTTTTTTAAGCCCTCCTGTAAATTCAGCAGCAGCTTAGTGTGGGTTTCTCCCATTGTGAATTTTTGTATGCAATTTTACCCAGTATATAGAATTTCGCAAAGCAATCATCCTCGGTATAATGCATTTTTTTGTATGATGTTTTCACCAATATATGCATTAATATACACATTTATTCTAATATATGCACTTTTGTACATATTACTTGGTTGGAGAACTGCATTGCAAAATTTGGAGAAGTGCCACTTTAAATGCTAACTTTGTTTTGTGTGTGTGTGTGTGGTTTCAGAAAGTGTGAATCAGGTAGATTCTCCTTTCAGTGCAAACTTATCCCTCGCCCCTAATTATAGACCAATCTAGACAGAACCTCATCACCCAGATAATAAATGACCTAAATCTCTGAGGTAGCTCCATTCACTATGGTCCTGATCCAGAGAAACCTACAAATCAGGTAGGAAGGTTGCACAATAAGAGTTTGGCTGTCAATGCCATGCTTGCAGTGGATATACAGTATGTCTCCACATAGTTGCTAGAATATAAACTTTGTGTTTCTTCACAGCTTTCAGGGAGTTCATGTAGGACTGCACCTAAAGACTGACCTGTAGACCAGGTGGTCTTCCCTCAAATATGAAGGCTTTTGGATTGTTGGAAAGCCTTCAAACCAATTTAGCACCCAAATGGAGTCTAGCAAGTTTCTGCTGTGCGTACCTGTGTACGTTCTCACTTGCTTCTCCTATGCCATCCGCAGAGTATCTTCTTGCGCAACGGTGTGTGTGCGTGCCAGCAATTATAGACGACAGAGTCCAGCTTCTTTTCCTAATCTAGAAGCTTTATTTACAAGGCATAAATTACATTCTTGGAGAGACGCACGACATTCTCGCCTTCTCCTTCTCCGGCCAAAAACGAAAGAACAGATACAGAAACAACAAGTATCACATTACACAGAGTCTTCCGGCGATAGGAAAACCAGATGTGCGACACTCTTCCTCTTGTGGGCGGGGCGACATGGTTGAGCTTGTTAACCCTGAAAGCTCCAAACCTCTACAAAATATTATTTCTGTCCTAAACTTAGGGATGTTTGAGGAACTGGAACTTCATGAATTCCAATATGAACTGACCTGAATGGACAAGAAAACATTGTTTCCCTTTCCTCCTTGTATTCATCACATGAAGCATTGGTTCCTTTCCACCGCCATTCATCTTATCCTCAAAGCCATGTTAGGAGTCTTTCTGTCAGCTATGGCAAAATTACATAACTTACGTAAATTATGTAACTGAAGTACATGGCATGAATTGCATTGTCCACCCCATTCATTTCAATGCAAAGGAACCACAATGGAAAGGGAACCACAATGGAAAAGGGGGTGGGGGTAATAAATTATGTCTCACTTGCAAGGTGAAAGCAGCAACAAAAGCAGGGAGTCCTAATTGTACTCACTGGATTGATTTCCGTTCCGCACATGGAACAAACAAGCAGTGATGTAGTGTGGGTTGCTGGTGTATTGAGACCCCCTGGGCACCTGGAGTGGGGGCACATGCGGAGCCCACGCGGAGGGTGGACGGAGCCTGGGAGGCAATTGTCTTCTGGCACTCCCACTGCTGGTGGTGGCCACGCAACTCTCAGTTTGGAAGCTCCACCTCCTCCTGGATTCTTGCTGCATCAGTCAGTCAGCTTGGGCCACTGCGAAGGCTGCTTCTGGTGGCAGAGGCTGAAGAGGACTGCTACAGCACCACCTCACACAGTGGCAGGGAGTGCTGGGCACAGGTGGGAGCAGCGGCCCAGGCCAGGGAGGAGGAGTCTGCTCCCACAGAGGGGGAGGAGGAAGCTGATAGATCACTGTGGGTGGAGTGGCTGTGGCTCCACTCAGCACTCCTGGTGCTGGCAATACCAGCAGTGGAGGTGCCATGGCTGGTGGGCAACAGTGGGGCATGCCTGAACTCTCCCAGAGTGGGTGCCTGCCAGTGTATCCCGCTTTGCCATCACCATCCATCCTGGCCAAGAGGGAGGGGAAGGCTGCCACCACCACCCACTGAGGAGGGAGGAAGGTGGGAAAGCACCCAAGTGGGCAAAACCACCTCCAGTGCACACCTGCAATGCAGCTTTAAATAATAACAGTTGCCCTGCCCCAGGCTCCAGCAACCCATGCTATGCCACTGGATGAAAATGTCCAGTTTTGCTGCTACAGGTGTACCATGACATTTCTTCTCTGTGTGCTCCTACTGTGGTCTTATCTCCTCTGGTCACTGCTGTGGATACACAACACACACAGTTAGAAGCATTATGTATTCTAGAAAAGCAGCCATGTTTGTGCACTACGACCAAACAAGAGAGTCAACAGGCTTCTGGAATACTAGTGAACTGGTCATGACAGAAGCTTTCATTGCCAACAGTCCACTTTATCAGGAATGAGAAAATGCCTTCTACTGAGTTAAACCACTGGTCCTCTTGGATAGCTGTCAACCTTTCCCTTTTTTGTGGGAAATTCCCTTATTATAGCATTGGGAAACAGCAGGGAGGGTTGACAGCTATGTATATAGCAGTGGGGAACAGCAGGGAAGGTTGACAGTAGCTTACTATTGACTGCATGGATCTCCAGGGTTTCAGGTAGGGAGTCTTCCCCAGACCTACCTAGAAATCCTGGGCATAGAACCTGGGACATTTCCCCCTGCAAAGCGGGGACTGTACTACTGGGTGATGACCCTTCCCCAAATGATCTTACATGGCAATACATTTTGTTAGTCTTTGAGGTGCCACAAGATCCTGCATTGCAATTGGCAATGCAGCACAGCATTTCCTCTCTTAGTGGGCTAACAATTAACATTTCACAATGCTTGCAGCAGCCATTTCCTCCCGTCCCAAGGCTTGGTACATTTTTGTACATCTTCCTAAACTAAGGCAATTTCCTATAGAAGTAAATTTCACACACCATCGGCTGTGAGCACCAGGCCTGGATATTGAGTCACTATATTAATATTCTCATCAGACCAAATCCTGGAGTCATTATTCACTCCATACCCTGGCACAGCTCCTGTTGAAGTCAAGGTGCTTTGATTAAGGACCACAGGGCTAGCCCATTGCTTTTATCTTAACATTAGTCATTTTCATTTTGGAGGGTCGGATTCGGCGTGTGGAGTTGCACGGACACCTTCCCTCCGCCAGCACGAGAGCCCACTGGCCTGCAGAATTGGATTCTTAAAATGCAGATTGGAGCTCAGACTGCATGGAGCAGCCAAATGAAATAGTATAGTCATTAAGTTTCTTGGATTTCACCGCATAGATTTGCAATGGAAGTTCATGGCATTATTTCCAGGCTGCAGGGAGGGGCGTCAAGGATACCTCTTTCAAAAATTCAGATGTATTGACATTCTCTTTCTAAACCCACGCACGTACTGAGCAGAGAGCGTTGCATGCCGGAGGTGAGATACCCAGACTACTAGGGTGCCTTTAGCCTTTTGAAAGATATGATTGTGCTGCAATTGCCTCTTGCACTTTACAATCACAAAAGAACAGTCTTATGGGCTGTCTAGTCCAGCATCATGTTCTCAAAGCAGGATCGAAGCACAAGACTTCTCTAGATACGACTAACCCATTCCACTAGCGGAAGCCAGTACAAGTACTCCCGCTAGTGTAATGGGGATCCCCTGCCCAGGTTCACTGCTGCATCTCTGGAGGGGGGTTAGAGAACCCCCAGGACAGTGTGAGAGAGGATTGTTCCACCGGGCAAGCAAAAATATTTGCGCTGACAGAGCAATCCCCTACATTGAATTCCACCCAATGGATCTTGCTTGAATAAAACTTAGTTGAATTAATTCCACCCTGTGTCAACATGTTCCGTATGACATGTCTAAAAGCAGAATTCAGAATTATTGTTAAAAATGAAAACACCCAACCAGTTTGGTTTTCAAAAGGCTGCACAAGATGGAAACACAAGGCTGCAGCCACCACAGCTCGTGGTCCTAGGGAAGTTTTTAAAATAGCAAGCAGATATTCCCCACTTTCTCCTTCTTTTTCCAGAAGCCACACAGTAAACAGCAAGCACTAACAAAGTCAAATATTAATAACCAAGAACTACACATCCCCAAATCCCCTTCCCCATGCCGGCAAAACCCACAGAAATTTACACTGACCCGAGCAAATAGAAAATAAAAGTCAAGCCACTTAAATACCTGACATTTAGGGAGAGATCCAAATACCCTTTCGGTTTTCCTGAATGACCAAAGTTATAACGTTTAACGGCAAATAAATACCTGTTTAAGAGCACTCACCACCTTAACTACCAGGAAGCTCCTGTTGCAATCTCTTAATATGGCTCAAGGACACCTTAGAGAGAACAATTTTTGGACAGATCCGAATTAATTTTCAGTCCATGTGATCTAGATAGCTTTTCCTGTCCAGGGCACCTTCTGCAATATTACGGCTAAGCTGTGTATTAGCTTGGACTTTTGTGCTTGGAATTCCTAATGAAACCTTCTTCTTATAAGAGCAGCTCAGGGAGTGCAAGAAACTAGTTTGGACTGAGCCAATGGCACAGTGGGCAAAGAGGCACAGCCTTTTGCACTGCAGGCCTGATCCAAATCCCACTTCCCAAAACTATTAGGCATGGAAGGTATGTGTGACTTAAGCCAAGGAATTGGTGCAAGGTTACCTGAAGTTGAGGCTCCAATACTTCGGCCACATCATGAGAAGAGAAGACTCCCTAGAAAAGACCCTGATGTTGGGAAAGATGAAGGGGATGACAGAGGATGAGATGGTTGGACAGTGTTCTTGAAGCAACTAGCATGAGTTTGGCCAAACTGCGGGAGGCAGTGAAAGATAGGCGTGCCTGGCGTGCTCTGGTCACGAAGAGTCGGACACGACTGAACAACAACAAAAGGGATTGGATCTCCTCAAACCATGGCCCTGATCCAAATCAGCTGCTTTTACACCAGGAGTAGTGGTGGCTGGTGCCCATTGGGACTGGAAGGGTAGAAGTCAGGGAGGTCAACAGTAGGTGGCGCCAGAGCCAATGGCAGGTAGAGACTATTAATTCCAGTTTTGTCCTCATCATCCTCCCTGTCTGGTTCTACAAGGGAAGCAATGAGACTTAAGGGCATTGAGACAGATGTGGAGCCAAAACTGAGACTAAGGTGGGGGGTGGTTGAGGGTGGACTGAGGTTGGTGGCTGGGGCAACCCAACCAAATGGGCAGGGTATTAGTATTAGTATTAATCAGGCATCTGACAAGCTGTGCTATCCACTGGACTAGTGGTAAGAAGGCAGGCTGGTAGGTTGACTGAGGGTGGATGATCCACCATAATGGACTAGATTCCACTGGTTGAATGTTTTAGTCACAAATGCAAAACTCCAGCATAACATACTTTGGCCCTCTGAGTGGAGACAGGAAATAGCCTTTTCAGAAGCCCTATTCATTTGTACTTTTACTCACATGTAAGGAGTAAAGTAAAAGGTAAAGGTAATGGACCCCTGGATGCTTAAGTCCAGTCAACACCGACTATGGGGTTGGGACACTCATCTCGCTTTCAGGCCAAGGGAGCTGACATTTGTCCACAGACAGCTTTCCATGTGCCCTGAATGACTAAACCACTTCTGGCTCAACGGGACACCATGATGGAAACTAGAGTACACGGAAATGCCGTTTACCTTCCTGCCACAGAGGTACCTATTTATCTACTTGCACTGGTGTGCTTTCGAACTGCTAGGTTGGCAGGAGCAGGGACAGAGCAACAGGAGCTCACTCCATCACAGGGATTTGAACTGCCGACCTTCCGATCATCAAGCCCAAGAGGCTCGGTGGTTTAGACCACAGCGCCACTTGTGTCCCCCTCTCATATGTAGGGCACGTGTACTGCAGCAGGAGCCAGTCTCCACTTCTGATCCTAACCCTGGTGTCCTCAATGCCACATTGCCCCCACACCACACGAGGAGCACATTTTCCCATGTGGTGAGCACAGAAAGGGAACCCTTCAAACCAGCAGCTGTTCTTGCCTAGCAAGCACATGTGCAAGGGACATCCCATTGCAAAGGTGGAGCCATGCCTGAGAGGAGCATTTCATGAGAAGGGTCTTCCTTTATCTGATATGATTGCATTTATATCTCACTTTCCCTCCAAGGAGCTCAAGGTGACATATGTGGTTCTCCCTCTCCGCATTTTATCCTCACAACAACCTTGTGGGGTAGGTTAGGCTGGGGAACAGTAACTGGCGCAAGGACACCCATGAGATTCATGGCCGACTGGGGATTTGAACCCTGGTCTCCTAGTCCAACATTCTAACCATGCTGCCTCTCTGGGTTCAGCTTTGTGCGATGCAGACACCGTATCAGGGGCAGACTAGGAACATGGCCCCATGGCTGCTGCTTCTGGGTTTCCTACACATGAGCAGATGTCTAAATGTTGCCAAGGAGTTGGAGGTATTTGAAAAGAAAGGGTGCTGTTTGTGGTATGTACACACATCCTACTTTCCTTTTACTTTTGAGTAACATGACTTTCTGGGTATTGTTTGAAAACCCTTTTTGACCTGAGGCAACAGTGGCACAAAAGAAATGTGTTTATGTGTCATGGGAAGAGAACTCTTTCTGAAACCAGTTTCAATTTTTCTTTTAAAGAAGAAACCCTATATGTCCACAGCACAACAGAGCTTCTCTGAGTCCTTTGAGAGACAGCCTTAGACTGTGTACACAAAAGGAAATAAGACCATGAAAATAAACCCCACCCTTGAAGGCCCAAATGTTTGCCTATAATGTGAGGAAGAAAGGGAGGTAGGTAGGTAGGTAGGATTAGCTATATGTTTTCCAACAATTGACATGGAAAAATGTGTATTTGTAACAATTCCGTCAAATGCATCTGTCATAGACTAACTCTTCCCTCTTTGTTCCCTTCTTGCAGGCTGGTTCCCACATCTAAATAAATATTTACTGCATTTATATCCCACCTTTTTCTCAAAGGAGCCAAAGGCACCCAAGATTGAGGGGGCCCATCATGTGTCGTGTTTGTGTGACATCACTGTGCGTGGCTTCAGTGGCCAGCAGCTCCTCCTCTCTTGCACTCAGGAGGAGCTGGCCACTGAAGTTATGCTACTCTGCGCTCAGCTCTGTGCTCAGCCTCCTCAGTGTTAGGTCACCACTTAACTGGTTCTTACCAGTTTTGTGGTCAGTGTGCACCTTGCATACGTGACCCTGGCCTCAGTGCTAGCGAGTTCTACAGAAATTCCATGCCAGGTGACTTCTCTGTGTTGCAATCGAGGAATACTGTCTCCATCGTAGGGCAAATCGTGTCCTCCCTCAAAGAGGGCATGTGTTGCGGTGCGACCTGGCAACCAAACCCTTGTGTTGTGGGTGGGAGCGTTTGGATAGCCACAACACCCTATTGGTAGGTCCCTTGATGATGGCTGTAATCTGACCAATGGGATGCTAGCTAAATGGATCGAGGGACCTACATAAGCCCATGCACTTGTCCCTGAGCTTCCTCTTTTGGGCCAGTGCATCAGAACACTCTCCCTATATTTAGGGCTTGCGCTTGACCTTGCTATGCCGTCGTGTGTCATCTGTCGTTGGGACAGGGGCACGGCAGGAATTTTCCCCACTTGGCTGATTGGCTGGTGCCATTTGGGTTTCGCCTGCTGTGTAGCAAATCGTCACAACTTGTAAGGTTGCAGATAAGTTCTGGTTCAGGTGATAGGGGTGGCAGAATGCACTAGCCATCCCTATGTGAAGGGATGTTAAAGGAATCCAGGGACTCAATGGTTTGGTCAACCCTGAGAGGGGTTGTGCCCGTGCCCGAGTCCAGGGGGACATCTGACCCCACTTTCCACTGTTCCAGGTGTTCACCCTAAGCTGACCTATGCTGGTGCTCTGGGTCAGTGCTACCTGCAACGGTGCAGGGAGCTAGTCGAACCAGAGCCTATGCAACCGCTCACTTGCTGTAATCAATAAAGTTGTGGCCTAAATTCTGCCAAAAACCAAACCAAAATTTGAGTCTTGTCTGAATTTATTTAAGGGGGAGTTTGAAGGTCTAAACACGCAACCAGAGAACTATGGGTGTGTGTAGTGTCAGGGATGGTTCTACCTTGGAGAAAGTATGAATGCCTTATGGCAATCTATTAAAATGTTAATTGTATAACCCAACACACAACAGAGTAAAAGGCAACATCAGCGGCAGAGATTTAATCCCTTCTGATAGGTTTTAAATGGCTAGTGTGTTAAAACAAAGCACAGCCACTAGGATGCCTTATTAAAGTTTTTTTTTTCTTTTCATGAGTTTTATTTAAACCTCCACCTTCCATCTCCCTGCTGCCTCACACTTTTCCTTCCTGTTCTAAACTTCTAAGTAGCACATTTTTGTTTTGACCTTCAACATCTAAACTACAAAAGAAAAGACTTTCTCAGACATTCTTTGACTACACTGCACTGTTCTCTTAAGAAGCCTTCTGCTGATTTTTATCCTTAGGGATCAATGGTTCCTTCAGTTCCATAATCTGACAAACTGAATTAAAAGCAGAGGGCCCGCATTTCAGGAGCAATATGTTCGAACCTGAGTAAGATGACAGCATAGATATTCTCCCCCAAACTCGCAAGCCGTAGGGAGGGCTTTGAAAGTCTTTTAGCTTAAGTCACTCTATTTAGGAGAAATGAGATGGAGAAACACGGTGGAGAAACTCTATTATTATATTTCAGATTATGGTAATGCAGAAAGGCCTCCAAACTAGTGATTGAAATAATGGGTATGTTACAGTGTGCAAACATAATGTAACCTCTGTGCAGAACCTCCTCCTTCTAAGAGGCTAATCACTTCTATAGTGTGTTTTCTTCAAACCAGAATCCCACAGATATTTCTATCGCATGGAGGATGAAACAGATAATACGGGTGGGGGGAGGGATATGCTTTTCCAGCTGTTACTCACACTCTCTTCTGTGTGCTGATGTCACTGGATTGCATGTTTCCTGGCTCGGAAAGGCAAAATTGTAATGCCTGCTTCACGTATGAGATGACCGTATTATAGCCCCGCATGCTCTTTTGTGGCTCAGGTCGTCTGAGCCACAGAAGAAATTAAATCTTTTCTCTCTCTGCCTCCCTCCCACCTTCAAAACTCTCCTTCCTCCAACCCACTTGTCTGCTTAAGCCTCAATAGACTACAGAAAGTAAGGGAGGATTGTCTTGCCTTCTCTTGGGTCCCTTACATGCCGCTGTGAATATCAGAAAGGTGCCAGGAACTCTGGTTAACATAATTTCCCAGTGCCCCTAGCACCAGACTTACTATCATAGTAGTGCACGGGGGAGAAGGGGACAACAGAGGACGAGATGGCTGGACAGTGTTCTTGAAGCTACCAAGATGAATTTGCTGAAACTCCGGGAGGCAGTGGAAGACAGGAGTGCCTGGCGTGCCCTGGTCCATTGGGGCACGACTAAACGACTAAACAACAACAAGTGCACAGGGGAGGGGGCAAAGTGGGAGAGAGACTTCCTGCCTTTCTTGCAGAGTAGCAAGCCAAGTAAGTGGGTGAGCTGGGAGGCACTGGTGGGTCTAGGCAGCTAGATTGGTGGTGTGCTACAAGGGCAGGGACTTGGCTGTCAGAGGGCAAGGGGAGTGTGGCTGAGCCCTGAGTGAACAAGGAAGCTGCAGTTGTGAACAGGAAAAGCAGATCCACTGGGCCCTGCAGCAAAAGCCCATCCACGCCAACTCTCGATGCCAACCCTGGACAAGTCACGAGCTCAGCTTTGGGTTTATTATGCAGGTAAGCAAAAAGGAACGGCTTCATTCTCTTGTCCCTGCCTGCCCTGTCCTTCCCGAAAGAATTACTGTTTTGGACCTCCTAAAAGCCTCAGCTGTATTTGCACTTGACAAAAAATAAAAATAAAAAAAAGATCTGCGCTGCATTTTCCCAGCTACCAAACATTGGTAAACACTAACAAAACATCCATTAGACATTTTGTTGACTGTGCTGAGAGTTTGGAAAAAGTCGGATGAAAATGAAATGCTCCTGTGGGAAATTACATTTTTATTGGGAAAACGTTTCCTGTCCTTACACTTCTTCAACATTCTTGACCAGCCTTAAGTGGCTATCTCTTACGCTGGCAAGGGAGCCTAATGAAGCTTAAGGACGTTGGAGCTCCATCCATTTGTAGCAGCTGAGGATGGATCTTGACATTATCTCTCTCTCCCCCGCCCGCCCTTTAGGCTTTTAAGACTGCAATCCTATACACACACTTACCTGTGAGTAAATCTCCTTGAGCAGACATGCATACGATTGCACCGCAAGGGTAGTTTCTGATGAATGGGAGTTGAACTGAACAGAACATCTTTCCACAAAATATTATTGCTCCACTTTAACTATTTTGGTCTTGCTGCTGCTGTTATTTAGTGTTTTTTTCAAATATTTCCCTAGACTCCCCTTTCTCTAAATTTAGAGGGAAGGAGTGAGTAAAAGGGAAAGTGGGAGAGAATTCGGCAACTGGGAAGAGGTACAAATTCTCCTTAATGTCCACTCATGGGGACTTACTGGGAATGACTTTTTTCTCACCACCTTAAGTAATGATTTTGGGACTAAATAATAATACTCTTCTCTTAGCACCCCAAATTTCTTTCCTGGAATTTTCCAAGTAGATTCCCCCCCCCCCAGAAGGAATTGAGATAGAAACGGGTGCTAAACTTCCACTCGATTTCCAGAAGTGGCTTTTTATTGTCATGTGGAAGATCGCAAAAAAGTGGAAATCCCCAGGTATGAAAACGTTGGGAAAATAGAGTAAAGTGCTGTCTGATTGCAGCCTTTGGCTTCTGAGGAAATGAGATCAACCCTGCAGTTCATTACAGTTCAATAACAGCAAGGCAGTGAATGCAAAGCCCAGCACCTTAGCATAAGGTGTACACAAGTCTATTCCTGCTCTCGTCGGCTGACTCTTCCATGCATCATGTATACAGGTCGCTAGTCTTGAGATGGGGGAAGCCAGATCTGTTTACGTGACTATCTCCCCAGAATTGTTAAGAGGAATCTTCTTGCCCAGAAACTGCCTTTTGCGTTTAGCCATCACAACTGTATCAGTTCCCGGTAACAACTCATTACCTTTATTAACATCATCATCAATCACAGTCATCATTCTTGCTTTGTCTCTGTAGAGCCAACGGTGTATGATTGGTGCATCAAAAGATATCGATTCTGCTCCCCGACTGTAAATTTTTAAAGAGAAGTATAATGAATTATAAATAACAATACTTTCTTCATACACAAATACCTTCATTTATTAGTGAAGACGGCTCTTCAGTCTAGGTTCAGGTGCACTCTTGTTAGTAAGGAAAAGTTGATGGAACTAGCCAAACAGCCCTACCTTTTTATGGCGGAAAGATACTAAATCCATGTTGCCTCAAATCTAACATTTTGCATTATGCAGAGGGCACGGGGGAGATTTGTATTTAAGGAACTTCTGTTTCATGTGCCCAAAATCACAATGCACCAAATTTCACAACAGAAAAGGCCTGTTCCAGAAATCAGAGAACGAAGGATAGCACCCAGCAAAGGGAATTTCTCAGTGCAAATTGGGGTAAACTGCCTCTTGCCTCTGCTGGTACCCAACCATCTGGACTCTGAATCTGGATAGAAATGTACATCCCCAGCAAATAAATCTCCATTGCAGCAATGTTCATTTGCATATTCATTCATTCATTCAGTTTGGACCACACCTTTCCATATAAGTCTTCCTATACCAAGTCTTTGTATCAGGCACAGGAAACTTCTAGATTAGGCCCAGTGGGGTGTGCGTGTGTGTGTGTGTCTGTCTGTATTTGGTGCAAAATTGAAAAGGCAAGTGGAGGATGCTGTTCTGCCTCCCTTCTCTCTTGCTGCTGCTTGGATACTCAGAGAGCAGAGATGAACTGGCAGTGACAGCCATACCCTCTAACATTCCTCAGATGAAAACAGGGACTCCCCTCAACTGACCCTCCTCAGCCTCCTATTTTTGTCCACCACCACCCCAAGCATTTCCTTTTGAAAGAAGAGGGACTGCCGCCACTACTTTACCAATGGGACACAGCACATATTCTCCCTGTCCCGAGAAACCCCTTAATCCTGTTTTGATTTGATTTTATTCTTTGGTAGATGTGCAAAAAAGAAAATCACACACTAACAAATAAATGTTGGAAAGGGGCAAGATTACAAGTGGATGCACAAAGCATTTATAATTATAAAAAAATCAAGCCTTTTTGCGCTCTGCTCCCCTTTTCTCCTGTCCAGGGTAGCCCTGCCTTCTGCCTGCCCCTCAGAGCCAGTGTGTCGCAGGGAGCTGGTCCTTGGCAGTGGCAGCCTCTCAGCCTCCTCCTCGCCTGCTCTCCAGCAGCTGTTAAGAGCTGCCCAAGGCAGGAGGCAGGCAGCAGTGGCCATGGATAAGTCCTGGGGAGCAATGGGATGCTCCTTCTCCATTGGTTCATTCTCCTCCCTGAGCTTGGTGGCAGCACCATTGGGACGAAAAATAGGGACATTCCAGGGTCAAATCAGGAGCCGGGATGGCTTTCATAATTCCAGGACTGTCCCTGGAAAATCAGGACACTTGGGGGGTATGGACAGCAAGGAGGAGAAGATAGAGGACCAGAGATCTAGAGCAGGAACTGACGTTGTAGTCCAGCAAGGTTCCCCTTACCTGCTCTAAGGGACTGCTGTGGATTCCTGAAGTGGTGAGAAGCTTGGCAATGCCAGTGCTTTTTTGGGGGGGACGATGACGCAGGGGTATGCATACCCCTAAACATTTTGTGAATCTAAGTTTGGCCTCATTGAGGGGCAGTATTTCAATATGAGTAGGAAAATTTAAGAGTACCCCTAAACATTTTTTTTTTTAAGGAAAAAAGCACTGGGCGATGCCAACGCCTGGCCCTGCCAGTTCCACCAACTGATTGCAAGGCCAGAGAGTGCCCATACGAGATGTGCTTGCCCACAGTTCTGGCCTGGCTCCAATAGGCCCCCTTTGAAAGATCAGGTCCCACTTTCAGCCTGAACAGCTTGCTGACCTGTGAACGCTACAACAACTTAATCTCCAAATGCATATTGCTTACCGAAAGCCAATGCAAATATATGGCTTGAAATCATTGGGGTGGGTGGGGGGGTGGGGTGGGGGGTTCTTAGGTCATTTTAAAATCCATTCCCAACTCCCTGCCCATGCTCCTCTTTGTTATCTTCTTCTCTCTCTCTTCTCTCTCTCTCTCTCTCTCTCTCTCTCTCTCTCTCTCTCTCCTTCCTCCCTC
Organism: Lacerta viridis; assembly: GCA_900245905.1. NCBI lineage: Eukaryota > Metazoa > Chordata > Lepidosauria > Squamata > Lacertidae > Lacerta > Lacerta viridis. Next base: position 271,247 of record OFHU01003477.1, on the reverse strand, counting down.
GTTCCCCCCTCCAGACCTGTCACCCATTTCATTTAAGCACTTAGCTCCCTTCTAATGAATGAATTGGCATTTCATATTACCTTATTATCCTATAAAGCCAAATGCATACTCAATAACATTAACGGTAATTTCTCATAAAGAGACATTATCGATTGGGGTGCTACCTGTAAGCATTGAAAATTGCAGCCTCCACACAGAGCCTTCCACATCTGGGGCCTGAAGAATTAAAGAAAAATTAAATTTGACAGCAGTAAATTCGCAGGCACAATCGAGGCACCAATTTATATGCAAAATGAAATGCTTTATGAAAATTTCCTCTATTTTCTCACGGAGATTTGGAGGGTTGTGGGGAGGGGGGGGGAGAGAGATTTCACTAGATGCCTCTTCCTCTAATATCCCTCTACTTAAATATTATACCACAGCCAGTGCTGACTCCCTTTGATGTATAAATAATCAAGTTAAATTATATGCAGCAAGGAGACTGGTTGCTCTGCCATTCTTATTTTACAAAGTAATTTCTACCCTAGAGGGTCAAATTTCCCTGACAAATTCTTAATTACTATGTTGCAACAGCAGCAGAATCTATTTGTGCATAAATCCTGATCATTCCCATGTGGTAAGTAACTAATATTACCAACCATTTCACTTGGCCTGTTCACTGAACTCCATAATTAGATAATACTTTTGATGATGGTACATTTGAAGTCTTAATCCATTTAATTTTTTATGAGATTTTTTTTTATTTTAATAGGGATATGCTAGTGACCACTGCCTATTTAAAAAATCATTAAAATTCTGTCCACAGCAGTAATAAAGATTAAAGATTACTAATATGGCATTCATAACTTTGCTGGTTTTCTCGAAATCCAGGGCTTAAGGTAAATGGTAAAGGTCATTTAATATGTTAGTCCCTAATTATAAGCCTGGGTAATAGGTTTCTTTTATAATTATCCTGCTGTGTGTGTGTGTGTGTGTGTGTGTGTGCATGCGCACATACACACACACAATCTTAGGTTGCTATAAGGAATTGGGAGCACCAGGGTAAGGGAAATAAATAATCTTGGAATTAAGGCTCTGAACATTGATGAAAGTCGGTAATGCATGATGATTAACTGGATAAAAGTGTATGTTTGAATGTGGCAGTGTCTTGCCTTGCAGCACCTTACAAAAAAGATGCAGCATCCATTTACCAGTAGAAAATGAAGGAGAAAAGGTCATTTGGAAAGATTAATACCTTTTTAGTTTAATACCAAACATTGACAAATAAGATGAAGGCCTTTCGCAACTGTGTTGAAAGCAAGTCAGGAGCTGCTCGAGACCCGAAAAAAGAAGGGGGAAAGGGAGTGGGGACGTGTTAGTTTGCTTCATCGGTGTTGTCAGAAAATGGGCCACCATCCTTGATCGAGAACAGCTGCCAACTCGCATGGTACCTTTCGGCATATGAAATCAGGTCCACGCCTCAAGGCGCTTACAATCTAGAATTCAATACTGGGGATAGTAACATGATTGCGTGACTCTTGAGGGTGTAGGTACCAACTACCTGGGGTCCTGGGCAGTGCTGGATTTAGGTTTGATAAGTCCCATAGCTACTGAAGGTAATGGGGCCCTTTATATGTCCAGCTGTCCTTTGTCAACAACAAATTGTCACTGTTTTTGTGTTGAATATATGCTATATGGTAATTTATGGACCTAATAGGTATCTAAAGCCATTTGCATGTATCAAAATATGTATTTTTTCAATGTAATCATTGAACTTATCTTATATTTTAGGAAATGTACACCCCCTTTTTGGGGGTGGGGGAGCAAGAGAGTGGAGCCCTAAGCTATAGCTTATTTAGCTTATACGTAAATCCAGCACTGGCCCTGGGTGCCCGAACACCCACAAAATTCCCCATGGAGCAGCCGGGCTATTTGGAGCAGGACATTTTACCCTTTGTTCAGTCGTGTCCGACTCTTCGTGACCCCATGGACCAGAGCACGCCAGGCACGCCTATCCTCCACTGCCTCCCGCAGTTTGGCCAAACTCATGCCAGTCGCTTCGAGAACACTGTCCAACCATCTCATCCTCTGTCGTCCCCTTCTCCTTGTGCCCTCCATCTTTCCCAACATCAGGGTCTTTTCCAGGGAGTCTTCTCTTCTCATGAGGTGGCCAAAGTACTGGAGCCTCAACTTCAGGATCTGTCCTTCCAGTGAGCACTCAGGGCTGATTTCTTTAAGGATGGATAAGTTTGATCTTTTTGCAGTCCATGGGACTCTCAAGAGTCTCCTCCAGCACCATAATTCAAATAATAAAATTATTATTTTACCCTTACGTTGAATAAACTCTGTAGAATTGCTCTGTAGCTTAATCTGATTTGACTATAATGCTGATTACATGTCCCCTTATTGACTGGGACCACATGGATAGCAAGAGGACAGCAAACTTTCAGACATCTTTGTGTCAATTAGTAATGGCTGGTGTTGGATTGGTTTGCACCGGAAACAAACTGAGCATTTCCTCAAAACCGATAAGAGAAGAGTAAGACCATTTCTTCTTCCCTGTATCTTCGAATTGGTCAACCAGGAAAGGAAAGTGGGTTGAGTGGGTCAAAAGAAAGATGGCTCGTTTGGATGAGAAGTGCAAGCTAGAGAAGGATTTGGGGTCATGATGCTCACTTTGCAGTGAGTATTATGAACCTTGAAAGTGAAATGCAAGTTCCGTGACATCACTAATGCTGAAAACATTAATGTACCTGCCAGGAAAGGCAGCCAACAGGCACCTACCTACCCCAACCCACCCCAAAAGATTAGAAAAAGTTACTATTTTGGGTAATAATAATAATAATAATAATAATAATAATAATAATAATTATTTATTATTTATACCCCACTCATCTGGCTGGGTTTTCCCAGCCACTCTGGGCGGCTTCCAACAAAATAGTAAAAAAAAATTAAAAATAAAAATAAACATCAAAAACTTCCTTAAACAGGACCTGCCTTCAGATGTCTTCTAAAAGCCAGATAGTTGTTTATTTCCTTGACATCTGATGGGAGGGTGTTCCACAGGGCAGGGTGTGACTACCGAGAAGGCCCTCTGCCTGGTTCCCTCTGCAGTGAGGGAACCACCAAGACCCTCAGATCTGGACCTCAGTGTCTGGGCTGAATGATGGGGGTGGAGACGCTCCTTCAGGTATACAGGACCGAGGCTGTTTAGGGCTTTAAAGGTCAGCACCAACACTTTGAATTGTGCTCGGAAACGTACTGGGAGCCAATGTAGGTCTTTCAGGACTGGTGTTATATGGTCTCAGCAGCCGCTCCCAGTCACCAGTCTAGCTGCCACATTCTGGATTAGTTGTAGTTTCTGGGTCACCTTCAAAGGTAGCCCCACATAGAGCGCGTTGCAGTAATCCAAGCGGGAGATAACCAGAACATGCACTTTTGAAATGTTTCTTTTTGTGCCCAAAATGTTCCCCTTCAAAAATTCACTTCAGCCCTAATGCTAACTTTATATACCCATGAAAATGTATTAATGAACATTTCAAAGGAATTGTAATCATGCCAACGTGCATAAGTCCTAGCATCCGGATTGCGTGCACAATATTTCCAGTGAATTTTTCCTTTGGTTTCTGCAACTTTCTTATTTTATGTGTTTAGCATGGGGTCTGTAGATTGAGCTCCCCCCCCAAAGAGTTCCCCACCTCCACAGAAACAGCTTAGGTGTCAAATGATGGAAATAATTTCCCTGTCAATAGTAAATCTTCAAGAAGCTACAACAGAATTGTATATAAAGCCTCTGATTAGGAAAATAATCTCTTATAAAGCACTCTTTCCCCACTGAAATGACAAGTGTATGTGTTTATCCTCATAAATATATGTTCATCAACCTGAGTCCCAATTGTAGGGATCAGTTTAAGCTGCTACACAGTGATGTATTTATTTCTTCATTTATTACAGTTAGATCCAACTCCTTATTCCAAGGACATCAGAATGGCGTACAGTGGCTTCCCACCCCATTTTATCCTCACAACAACCTCATAACAAAGCTGAGGCCTTAGGCTTGTTCACATGTTACATTAAACACAAGTGTGGGTTGTCTACACATGTACAAGTCTTTGAGTGTCCACTTGTTGATTTCTTATATACTCAACTGTTATATACTCAGAGTGTACACTTGAATGTTACATGTGAGTATATGAGTGCACTGTTCAGCTGTTGTGTTCCTGTGTTGGGGTGGGGGAGAGAAAGGTTTTGGCACAGCCCTAATTATAACGGCTGGGATCAAACTTCTCTGTTTTGATCATAGAAAAGAAGCAAGCTTCTGGTATGCATTTTTTTTTAAAAAAATAAAAGACATACTTGAAATAATTGAAAGCTCTGCTATGTGCACCCCAAAGTTCTGTGCCATCTCTGTCTTGTATCAATAGGACAGCAACTTTAAGTACTTTTCATTTACTATTGAGAAGTACTGGCATCAGGCAAACCAAGCCTACAGATGGAAATCAGCTTGCCAGATCCACAGGAAATGGTTCCCAATGGAAGCTTTGGGTTAATAATACCAGAAAGTCCATATTGCCCATTTACCAGAAAGTCCATAACTGCCCCAGAGGTGTTGCATGCATCTCTTCACTTGACAATAGACATCGCTGTGTGTAAGATTGCATTTTGGGGTAGGGTCTCAGCTCAGTGACACAAGACATGTGTAGCATATCACTAGGTTCAAATCACTGGTATCTCAGGTAAGATCTTAGGTAGCTGGGCTGGACTGAATTCAAGGTACAATCAATAACAATTTATTCGACCGTCAGTCAGAACACAATCATCCATACAAATTTTAAAACCTGAGACAACTCAGAGGGGTTTACACTAGAACATACACTAAAAGTAAATTATACATAAAAACCCATATCGATACCATCGATTTTGACCTTACGCTGTTTAAGGGCCAAAAAAAGAAATTTGGCCACCTCAAAAGTTGTGGTGCCAGTAAAATTATTCAGCAAAAACGAAACCTGACATTCTCCATCTACCAGGCTAAGGTGGCCTAAGAGTGGAGCTATCAGTTTCTGTCTAAGGGCAACATAAAATGGGCAGGTCAGGAGAATGTGTTCGGTTGATTCAACCTTTCCCGAGGCACAGGGACAGACTCTCAGAGCATATGGGACTCCCTTATATCTTCCCAACAAGACCTCTGTTTCCAGGACGTTTAACCTTGCTGCTGTGAGGAGTCTGCGATATTCCACATATTGGATTTCCACCAGGTAAGGGGCTGGTGAATTCCGGAATTCAAGGTACAAGAAAAGGAATTCTGACTAAACATCAGGAAGAACTTTCTGACAGTAAGAGCTGTTTGACAGACTCCCATGAGAGGTGGTGGGCTCTCCTTCCTTGGTGGTTTTTAAGCAAAGGTTTGATTGCCATCTCTCATGTTTGATCTAGTTGAGTTCCTTCATTGCAGGGGGTTGGAACTAGATAAGCCATGGAGCTCTTTGCAGTTCTACAATGCTATGATTCTATGATTCCTATCCCCTTGGAGAGTCACTACTACTTGGAGGAGAATGTACAGAGTTACTCACACGTGGTGGTGTTAACTCAGTTGAAAGCTACATCACATGTTATGAACAGGAGAAGACAGGTGTTCCTTTGCATCAGTTGCCTACCCTTTAATAAAAGGCTTTCTTGAGAGCAGAGTACTCAGTGCAATCCACTCCAATGATCAGAGTTGACCTATACTCATTGAAAAGCTATATAGATCGGTAAATATGTTCTGAAGATAACACACAGGGTTGTAAAGTCTTGCAGCCCATCCTACGCAGGTTTGCAAAAGGCAGATATTAAAGGATTAATGATTAAATAACAGAAGGACGCTTCCAGTTGTGAAATACAAATAGATTTCATCACGGCCTTCTCTTTCAGCTAACCTTTGAGTGAGAGAAACTTCTGCTGATGCCAAATGACCAAGAAGACATTAACGACACATCCTGGTGCCTGGCAGGTGCTGCTGGGTTTGTCTCCCCACTCCTGAGCTGGCTTCCCTCACAGATGCCGGGTGACCTTGCAAACATCTCCGACAAAGGTCGGAATGGATTCATTGATCAGCTAGGCCAAGCATATGACAGTCTGTTCCTTAATTGAATCCCAAAAGGGGGCAGGCTGGGTTTTTATTACAGAGGCCAGACGATAGCACTCATTAAAAGCTCCACAGACTGTGTGGTTTACTAATTAGTTTATTATACAGACACCTTGACGATGGGCAAAGTTGTCATTTTGCCCTTTATCGCACAGGGGATGTTGTTAAAAGTTTAATCAGCTAACACTGACCAACTTAGCTTGGCAGGCGCTAGATGGTCATTACTGAGGTCACCCCTGCTGTAGCGATTCTGACAGGGTCACAGCATGAACCGCCAGTAAAAAAAGGAGTGTTACATAAGGTAAGGGGGCACCTGGAAAGGAACCAGGAGGGAGGGAGGAGAAAGAAAGAAAGATGCTCTGCAGGGAAAAGGAAACAGATGGACTGTTAGGACAACTGCATTTTGCCATTGTTTCTCTTTGCCTACATTGCTTAACATATGACTCGCCTTAATGTGCGAGGAACACTTGGACCTATCACTTTGATATGCTTATCGCCTTGGATGGACACAGGCAGTTAGGATCAAGTATGGTCAGAGCCTGAGCACCTCTGCATGTTGAAAAGCAGAGGTGTCTCACTCTCAGCAGCCCAAGCGATTAGGGAACGTGTTGCCGTGTCCTGAAATGGAAGAACACTGTTGCAAATGCAGTTTCTTATTTCCTAATACATTCACTTTAGAACTGATTGCCCACAAATCCCACTCGATTTGTGGTTAGCCAGAAGGAATTCCCAGGGTACTGTTGGAACTAATTAATTTATCGGTCACGAGATTCTGCAGCGTCTCACAAGGATCGGCCTTCAACCACTGGTCTTGTCTGGGTAGGACTTCTGGGGCAGAAGTCCAGTGTTCCCTCTAGGGATGTGCTAATCTGTCAATTTCCTTTTCATACAGTTCTCATTTCTCCAATCTTCAATTCAGTCATTCACATTTCCACATCACTTTGCTGTTGTTGTTTTTTTAAATTAAAAAAGGTCTACTGAAAATTGACCAGCATTTTCATGCGTCCCCCCCAATATGTATGCAATTTTCCTTAATATGCACATTTTTGCAAAGCAATTTCCCCTAATGTAATGCATTTTTGCATGTTATTTTCACTAAGATATGCTTTTCACCTTCGTTTATGCAATGTTGTACATGTTCCTTGGCTAGAGAACTGCATTTCAAAATCTGGAGAAGTGAGAATTTTGAGGGATACCTTTGCTGCGCCATGTGTATTATTTCAATAAATGTGCATTAGGTGCATTAGCATTTAAATGTAAACTATAGGGGAGGCCAAATTCTCCAGCAGTTCAGAAGGAACTCAGCAAAGTTTGTTTGTTTGTTTGTTTAAAAAGGCAGAAAATTATAGCCTTTAGCTCTGCCCTAAAACCAAACCAAAAAACCTTTCTGGAGACCCAATCACTGTTGACCTGTGCCTTATATAGTTTGCCCTCAAGGCAGTTTTGGAGGGCTGAGATTTCTTCCAGGTTGTTATTCCTTTCCAACTGCAGTTCCATTTCAATCTGATGCTGATGCCTGGATGCATTGATAGGGATAACATGCCACTGGAAGGGACTAACAAGCAAGCTTCTTTTGTTTTGCTTTCCAACAGTGATATTGGGTTGAGTCAGGGAACAGGCACCCATCTGTGTCTGTGTGCATTTCCTCACTCCCAGTGCCTGTCTGGAGCACCAGGAAATGCCATAAACAGGAGCCAGATTTCCAGTGATGTGAGGATGCACATGGATACATTTCCTTTAGGCTGAATTGGCTGACTAGCTCTGGCCACAACTCGTTTAGTTTCTTTTTTAATCACTGAAAGCCCTCCAGTGTTTCTCCCACTCATTCTAGGATTTCGAGAAGATGTCTTTCAGATCACCTGTGCTATGATCCGTTATATATATATATATATATATATATATATATATATATATATATATATATATATATATATATATAAAAACTGGAGATGCCAGCAGAAGCTGAGACCATCTGCATACACATACTTTGTGAGAGTCCCTCCGCTCAATATAATCAAGGTTGGTACCTGCATCTTAACAGGGTGTATGTGTGTGCTGCAGGCTAGATAGCAGCTTCAAGGGGTTTTTTGAGATTAAACTTCTTCCCACTTCAAAATCAGACACACTCATCCCACCAGACTGGTTTACAATGGTTTATAGATGTCCCATTAATGTGTGTAGGCACAAACAAGAAATGCTAATAAGCAGTGGTACAGGAAGATGTTATAATTCGGCATATAAACTATTGTGTGTAAATAGGTTTTCGGGGATGCAAGGCAACGGAATTGCTCTGGCAAAAGTTCTTTAAGGAACATTTCAGAATCACAATAGTTAATATGCTGAAGATGTAATTATAACATCTTCCTGTACCACTGCTTGTTAGTATGACTTAGTAGTTACCCCCAGAGTTTTCTCCCAGTGATGGATTGCCCTGTTACATCCAAAAGAGGCAAATGCATCTTCAGTAACCCATTTTTAGAGGCCGTCTTTAACAGTGAAACCAAAACGCTCCAACTTTTCCTTCAGCTGTATCTCCCTGAGGCAACGAAGGAATTAGCTCTGTGTGCCTGCGTGTGTCAATGAGGCATTTTGAAATTTCACACATTTAAATCATCCCAACTTTGACAGCATTTTAAACACATTGAAGCACATTTCTAAATTCAGATATTCACCTGTCATCTCCTCAACAAGCTTTCCTCCTACAAGGCTCCTGCATGGCAACGGAATAGAGACTGGGTGGAAAGACTCGCTCTTTCCAAATTGAAAACAGTTTTAACAGGGGAAAGGATGGTGTGGAAGGACACATCTACATTATCATCACCCCGTCTGAGATCCTTGGATATGTGGCATTGTCCCAGCTCCCAGGCAGGGTCTACCAGGACTGGCACTTGCTCTCATATCTGGGCATGTGAGCTGCCATGTTAATTTCCCACAATGTCATACCATAACATGATAGGAGATAGAAATGGCATTCTTTAAGCCCACTGAACTAGGAAGTAGCCCACCAGACAGCACTTTTTAGGAGTAGAGGCTCAAACCCAGAGCTAGTACTGTTCACCCTTCCTTTTTGGGAGGGGCTTAGCCCATTTACACACCCCAAAATGGGGGAAATGCAGTTTTAGTTGATAAAACCGAAGGAAGACGTAACTGATTCATGAACTGGCAACTGTAATTGAAATCTAGTGACCTTTAGTGTCAAAAAGCGTAGTTTGATGCCAAAACTGTCCTCTAGACCATTGAATTTTGTTACCCACATCTCAGAAGACTAATAAGAATGCAGAGGTGCCTGTGGTTCCCTACATGCTGCTGGAGCACAGCTCCCATAATCCCTCAGCATCGGCCAGACAGGGTGGGACTGATGGAGGAGGAAAACCTACAACATCTGGAGGATCACAGGTTCCCTATTACTGGTGTAGACCAGGTTTTTCAACCACTGTTCCGCGGCACACTAGTGTGCCGCGAGATGTTGCCTGGTGTGCCGTGGGAAAAATTCCAGCCAGAATATCACTTTGTGTTCAGCCAAACAGGCCCTGGTTGGCACTGAATAAAGTATTTTATAATTTTTCATATTTCTGTTTACTTACTATTTCATAATAAAGTAATTATAAAAACTTTCTTTGTGTTTATTTGATTCCTATTCAAGAGAATTACTTTATATATATCAATATGGCACAGGTTAATTTTTTTCATTTTCAGGTTCCCTATTACTGGTGTAGACAGTACACGGTTATGCCATTGGTCTAAGCATTGATATATGAGGGTAGGATCTTAAAGCACATGAGATCACCATCTTGCTGAAGCTAAGCTGCAATGGGTCTGGTCAGTGTCTGGATTGGAGGCCACCTGGGAATGGAATCAAGGGTTCCATGATGGAAAAAAGGCAGGAGAGAGAGAGAGAGAGAGAGAGAGAGAGAGAGAGAGAGAGAGAGAGAGAGAGAAGAGCAAGCCTAACTATGGAACGTTAGCTTAAGTTATGCCTGTTCCAAACTCCTTGTCAATGCCCCATCACACCTTTGGGGGGGGGAGAGATTTACACTAGCATAAATTATGCAGACTTAAGTTCCTCCAGCTGAGCCCCAGCTGAGCTGGGGCAAGGGGCTTACACTTGTGTATCTGCACCTCAGTTGCAGCAAGTGAGCAACTTTCATTGGCATATCCCTGGCTGAATTGGGGCTCCTCCAGGAAAGCCTGAGATCCACCGAATCCAAACTCTCTCATCTCAGTAGATCTGGGATTTGGATTGCTCTGTTAATGTATGGAAATCAAATGAAATAAAAGAATTCAGTGTGAGACTGCTTCACATGTTCATATTCAACTTTTGTCGGAATGTGGCATTAAAGCTTTCAATTTAAGGAGAAGCTTTCATGAGCTATGGGGGATCATTTGTGACTAATGAAGAGCAGAGAACTATTTAATAAGAGTGACAACTAGCTTTGATATTAATATTGTTGGGTGCCTTTTTCCCAGAGAAGTCTCTTTTGAAGTCTTTGGGATTTAGGAAACCCTTTTTATATTATCCACCCATGCTAATCAAACTGACTGGGCTGCATAATCTAACTTCTCAAGCAAATGCAGTTTTCTTCTATTTAGTTCTCTGTGCTGTCTTTTCAATATATGTGTGTTGTGCAGAACAATCCTATAGATATCCACTCAGAAGCAAACCCCAATGAGATCAATGGGGGTTTATTCCTGTTGATCTCAAAGGAGGTATACTTCTATGTGGGCTTATATAAGATTGCACTGTGAATCTGGCTGTGCCATCACCACCATGCACGATCCAGCTAAAGTTAAGTACTTTTCATTTCTATTGATTGCAATGCCAGTGAATTAAACATGTGCTTAACATACTCCTGTTTGAACCAATGGGATTTAAATGTTTTTGCTTTCTATGCTGGAGCACAAGTCTCATTCTTCTATGACTATTCCTCATGTCATAGAAACGAGCTGGGAATTACTGATACATCAGAAGTGCCACCACACTTCTGAGATGAGGAAATGGTCATTAATAGGCATAAAAATGTAAACTAGAGTCAGTGTGGTTCTAATGCTTTAAGAGTTTATACCAGCATTTCTGAAAATGCCCAACATTTAGCATTCACACCAGCTCGGAAAATGGGCATTTTCTGATGCTAATGTAGGTTTGGCTGAGAGAAGGTAGTGGGCCTGATCTTGCCCAGTGAACTTTAGAGCTGAGCAGGGATTTGAACCCAGGTCTCCCTGGTCCTAGTCAAACCATTCCACCACACTGGTCAAAGATGCTAACGTTGTTTAAAAGCGTATTGGCAATGCAAACATCGCAAAAATAGGTAAAGCAAGAATGAGTCGTGCACAGGTCTAAATTGTCCCGGTGCAAGAAATAACCTGATTAGGATTTGGAAATTCCCAGACCCTAATATTCCATAGGGATTCTGAACGTTCTCGATTTCAGCAGGCACTGCAGTTCTATGTCGATCTGACCTGCTCATCAAAGAGGAAGTCGGCTACCTTAATTCAAGGCAGGGCACTTGATTTCTCCCTGTGGCATACAAAGTCAAAGCCACCTTATCAACAATTCTCAAATGGTGTGCTCGTGGGGTGGGGAAGGTGGAATTTAAACATGGTCATTTTAAGTCCAGTCAGCCTAACCTTCTTCCTTGAGAGGCTTATCTCGTAGGATTACAGCCTAAATCAATGTGAAATATTTGCCCAGCAAACTTCTTTAAGGGCACTGCCTGGCTGTGGGTGGCATTTTCATATGAGTCGTGGAAACAGAGATTCTGGCCTCTTGCAGTTATTAAAGATCATTTGACCTTCTTTATATTCCAAACAAAAGGATCTCTCTGAAGCAGCAGGAGGGCTTGAAATATGGGCCCCCTTCCATTTTGAAGCTGGTGAACTCGCTCAGGAGATTGCCTTAGAGGAAAAACCTTCCTAAAAGGGTTGAGGTTTGCAGTCAACCCTACAACAGTTTGCCCCTTGAAATAAAAAATAAATAAATTCAAATAACCTGTGTGCATGCATGGTTTCTATCTATCTATCTATCTATCTATCTATCTATCTATCTATCTATCTATCTATCTATCTATCTATCTATCTATCTATCATCTATCTATCATCTATATCTATCTATCTATCTATCTATCTATCTATCTATCTATCTATCTATCTATCTATCTCTATCATCTGCTGAATTTTCTCTATTTTCTTTTTTAGCCATAGTAGTGATTTGGGAAATAAATGTTTCCTGAAAGAACCTTTGGTTTTCTGCTGTTAAATACCGATACTTTGGTCCATTTCCATCTCTCTCCAGATTACTGCTGCTTCATCCTGCATTAGTCATGTCATAACCAATCAGGAATCACACGGCAAATGGGATAAAGTCTCTATATAAACTATCAGCTTTGGCTTTGTAATTATACATTAGTGTGAGAAAACAAAGCAAGAGTGCAATGTGGATACATATACAGTGGTACTTTGGTTCTCAAATGCCTTGGTACTCAAACAACTTGGAACTCAAACACTGCAAACCTAGAAGTAATTATTCTGGTTTGTGAACTTTTGCGTGTAGAGGTCCCCAAGACCACCCCCAAATAACTCACACAGCACACAGGAATTTTGTTTAAGGTTATTGGCATAATTTTGGCCACAACTTTTTTATTAAATTACAACATGTGAGTGGTTGCTTAGGCATTGGTTCGACTATCTGTCCCCTCCTGGGGACAGGCTGACTTCCGCCCACTTAGTGGAAGTCAGCAAAGGGAAAACACATTGGGGAGAGAATTGGGGTCGGGGTGGCCAGGACCCTCACCTCTCCCCTAATGTTCCCAGGGGCTCTTGCGTGGCCCTAGCCCCTGACCAGGGGAACGGACAAAAGCATGGAGAGCCCCTGGATTCCTTTAACGGAATTCCCCACGCAGCAGCAGCATTGGAGGGGCAGGCACAGCCAACCACTTCCCCTCCACCAACCAATGAATAACCAATGCCTAACCGCCAACCTTACAAGTTGTGACTAATTGCTACGCAGTAGGCGAAAACCAAATGGCCACAGCCAATCAGCCAGATGGAAAAATTCCTACCAGGCCCCTGCCTCAAAGCAGACGACCCCATGACAGGCATAGCAAGGTCAACGCACAAGCCTAATTAACGGGGGGGGGGGGTGATCCGGTGCACGCAGCAAAGAGGGGCTGACGCTGCGAGCACCAAGAATATATAACCCCTGAACTGTCTATCAACATTTGCAACATACAAATCTCCCCAACGACCCAAAAGCCCCTATCGGCTGCCCTGGCTATCTAACTGAGTCCCGCCCCAAATACAGAGGGGTGTCTTGCTAGGCCCCAACCGCAACACATGTTCTCTATGAGGGTGAACTTGCTTTTCGGAAGCCGAATGTGCTTCTTTTTGAGTGTTACGCTTCCGATTTGAGTGCCAGACTTCCATTTTGAGCGCCAGGCTTCCGTTTTGAGTGTTACGCTGAGGTCTGTCTGTTTTTGCTATTGATTTTGCGTTTTTGTGGCTCTTTTTGTGACTGTATGGAACCCAGTTCAGCTACTGATTTCATTTTATGGATCAATGGTCTCGTTAGATAGTAAAATTCATGTTAAATTGCTGTTTTAGGGGTTGTTTTTAAAAGTCTGGAACGGATTAATCCTGTTTTGCATTACTTTCTATGGGAAAGCGCGCCTTGGTTTTGGAATGCTTTGGTTTTGGAACGGACTTCTGGAATGGATTAAGTTTGAGAACCAAGGTACCACTGTATGAACTGCTCCACAGTTGTTGCCTTAAAAGTGTCAAAGGAGGATGTTTTTAGACTAAAGGGTGGTTCAGATGACGCCCCTCACATGTTCAGAGAGAAGAAGAAGAAGAAGAAGAAGAAGAAGAAGAAGAAGAAGAAGAAGGAGGAGGAGGAGGAGGAGGAGGAGGAGGAGGAGGAGGAGGAGGAGTTTGGATTTGATATCCTGCTTTATCACTACCCGAAGGAGTCTCAAAGCGGCTAACATTCTCCTTTCCCTTCCTCCCCCACAACAAACACTCTGTGAGGTGAGTGGGGCTGAGAGACTTCAAAGAAGTGTGACTAGCCCAAGGTCACCCAGCAGCTGCATGTGGAGGAGCGGAGACACGAACCCGGTTCCCCAGATTACAAGTCTACCGCCTCTTAACCACTACACCACACTGAAGAGCCCAAGAGAGGGTATGTTGGACTGCATGGGTTGTCCCTGCCCTTTATTCGCACACCCCACCAACTACACATTTGTTTACGGGAGAAGGGACTCTACACATGTGCCAATGAATGCATGGAATAAGGGATCCTCGTTGCACAGATCCCTTTCTCACACAAATTCAGCATGGCAGGGAAGGGAGACCTGCACCAAGTTGCATGTGACAGAGGAAGGTGAGCTCTGCAGAAGAGCAGGGAGGGGAGAGAAATGTGGGTGGGGGGCAGGGGCAATCTTTTGTTCAAATTAGTGCCTATGAAGGACTCTGTTACCCCAAGGATCATTGGGGGTGGGATAGGCTTCTGCCGCCAACAGATTTTCGAGGATACAATGAAAATCTCTTCATTGACACCCAGCAAGGACCCTGTTTCCTCAAGAGTCATTGGTGGGAGTGGGCTACTCCCCCATATGGATTTGGAGGTACACAGCTTCTTCTCCCTTAGAGAGGAGGAAATATTTCCATTGACTTACATAGAGGAAGGGGGGTGGATTAAAAAGTTATAGCATAAATCTCCAGGAGAGGCTGGAGGGAGGGGACATGTAATCAGTTGAACAAGTTGAATGTGGATTGTAGTGTGTCTCTGTGTCTCTCTGTGTGTGTCCTATGATGGTGTGTTTTAATTCCAGACACCCCTTCTATTGAGGGCAAGCTATACATCCCAACTCCCAGTGTGTTCCAATATTAGTGGGATGCGTGTTATATACTGTACAGCTGGTAGTTACAGGGACCGCAAGATGTTGGATGGCTTCATTAACTAGGGCTAAGCCCTGGTGATTTTTTCCTTTCCGTTCTTTTTTTGTACTGAGCAGAGAAATGTCACCTTTCCAGATGGAACGCTGTTAACATCCCGGATTTGTGGCATCCTACTATTCTGAAACAAATAAAAATGTAGCTGTTAAAAAGAAAAGGGGGGGGAGTTTGTTTGCCATATGGTTGTTTATTTCTTTATCTCTTAGGGACTTAACTGTGGAAATATAGAACAGCTCAGCAGACATCAGGACAACCTCGCAATGGCTATGGACCATGATGCCTCTGAATACCCGTTTCCCAAAATCGACTAGACTAGATGGGCCTTTGGCCTGATCCAGCAGGTTCTTCCGTTCTTCTAAGAGCCAGTGTGTCTCTGTCAGAAGGTACCTAACATAACACTGGCCAATGGATATTAAGGGACATTCATAAGACCATAAGAGAAGGCTGCTGAATCAGGTCAATGACTCATCTAGTCTAGCATCCTGTTCTCACTGTGGCCACAAAGATTCAGGTAGGGAGACACCTGCTCTTGCAGCAGGTTGCTCCATTGCCTGTTGAGATGTTCTATATTTTGGAGTATGGTAGACCCATTAGAAACTTCCAACGAAGCTGGATGCTGGAAGGTTCGGGGCAGTCAAAAGGAAGCACCTCTTAACACACCACAACTATGGAATTTGCTCCCCCAAGAGGCAGCGATGGCCACCAACATGGATGGCTTTAGTAGAAAATTAGACAAATTAATGGAGCATTCGGTTATCAATGGCTGCTAATCCTGATTGAGATCTTCTACATTCACTGTCAGAGGCAGTATGCTTTTGAATACCAGTTGCTGGAAGCAGAGAGGAGCAGAGAGTGCTGTTGCAGTGAAGTCCTGTTTGTGGACTTCCCACAGGCTGGCCATTGTGTGAGTGCAGGATGATGATGTAGATGGACCACTGGCCTGATCCAGTGGGGCTCTTCTTGTGCTCTTAAGTTCAGGGGCAGCGGGGAGTGTGAGTTTTGCTGGACCACCAAGGGGAGAGCTAAGGAAACAGAGACCGAACTAGGATTTAGCACCTGTTCATCAGGCTAGCAGCCAGCAGCTGGATGTGGAAAAAGAAAATCAGAAGAACGCAACAGACAGTTACTTATTTACAACATTTTTTGCAGGCTTTACAGTAGCTATATAAAATTTATGCTTCTGAAAGACTATACGCTGGAATGTGAGGCTCCCTATTGATCAACAGAATAAACAAAGAATCGCCCCAATTCAGTGATGTTTGGGATGCACAGAAGGTTGTATCTCTGCTGCTGGGCCTTAGAATCTGCCGTCCCCCATGTTCTCAGTTGCTGAACGTATTTTTCAAACATCTCCAACAAGCACTGCCAGCCACCTACATAGTCTCTTCGAGTCAGCTGGCTGTGCATGAATGTTGTACCTCCAAAGGGAAACTTTTGTAAGAAAGATGTTCAGCTTGCAGATGAGATTTGCACACACCGACTCTCCAGGGAGCAATGATATCACGCCAAAGAGGAGAGCAGATCCCCTTCAGCTGCAGCCTCCCTGGTTGTCTGTGCTTCCTTTTCTCAAAAAAGCCCATGGGGGGAGGATTTACCTCATGATTTCCCTCCCCTCCCCCCAAGAGGGTTTGTTAAAGTATGGGCCCCTGGGAAGGCTGCAGAACGTAAACTACTGGTGAGGTGATCTGTGGAATGAAATAACGAACACTCACAACCCAGTGTGATGTAATGGTTAATATGTTGGACTAGGACCTGGGAAACCAGGGTATCAAATCCCCACTCGGCCCTGAAGCTCCCTGAGTGACCTTGGGCCAGTCACTGTCTCTCAGCCTAACCTACCTCACAGAGTTGCTGTGAGGATAAAACGTGGAGGGGAGAACCACTTTTTTCCTTGGAGGAAAAAAGAAAACCATAGTATATAAATGTAATAAATAAATAAACATCTTTCAGCCACGTTAGAACTAATGTAAACAGGGGTGGCCCACCCTGTTTTGCTACCTCAGGTGAAATGGGAAGGTGCTCCTTAATGCCAAAACCTTGCCTACTGGATTCACTTGACTGTGGCGGGTTCTGGAGAGATCTCCAGAGATTCTGGAGAGAGGTCCATGAGATCTCACCAGAACCTTGAACCCCTGCTTCTCCTATCTTCTCTGGCACCAGTGGCAGGCAGTGCACCACTTCATGGACCCTATATGTACTGTAAGTGTGACAAAAGCCTAACAATGAAAATTTCGCCAGTTTTTTCCCCCTCTCCCCTCTGATAATTTCTGAATGCACTTTCTTTTCACGTTATTGGGTGGAGACTGTTTGGGGCCACAGCTGTAGTTACCAGCACAGCAATTTGTCTCGAAGCCCACCTCTTTCCCACCACAACACAATATACACTGTGTTTCCCCACCAGCACCAAGTTTCCTCCAAGACTTTCCCCGAGTGAACCCTACAATGGAGGGGTTCATAAATGTTAAATTAGAAAGACTTTGCTCAGCAATGCAAACCATGGCTGTGACCTGAAGCAAGACTGTACAATACCTTTTCGTTGGTTATCCTGTCACTCTCATTCTCTTTGAAGCTCTTTTCTTCCTTTTTCAGGAAGGAGAGAGCAGAGGGAGTTCAGATCCGTGGCCTGCTCCCCTGTTGTCCCTCGTTCCACAGGCACCGGAATCCAAACGCAACTTTCCGCGTCTCGCATGCACAGCCCCCTCCCCATCTTACTTTCATCAAGGAACTTTCTTCCCCTTTCTGAAAAGTTTTCCTGGCAAAGCACCCGTGAGCCTTATTATACAGTCATCCTCACACTAGTTACCACGTCCTCGTTAAAGATAAAGCATTTGAGAAGCTCTCATGAAAAGAGCTTCTACAGTCAGAATGAAAATCTTGCCAGCTTCCTTTCTTCCTCGCACTTTGAGGCGCCGTAGAACTGAATGAATCTCTGTGGACACTCCACCGTGAGCAGATCATAGGCGCCTCTCTGGCCCCTTCTAACCTTCTTGGTTATCTTTATTATAGAAACAGCTTCACAATTGAAAGTGGGGGGGAGCTGAGTCAGCATTTTTATTTTATGAAGTAAAAACCCAGGGGTTTTATTATTTTTTATTTTAAAAAGGCTGGCCATAATACTCTTTCCAAATCGCGCTTTAGTAGGTCAGTAGCAATCTACTAAGCAGGTTTTATCAAACAATAATGATGACAACCATAACAGAGTAATAGCTAACTAAGTCAGAGTAGAACTACTGAAATGAATGGTCCTAAGTAAGTTCATTGATTTCAGTGCGTCCAATCTGAAGTATGCCTCAGTTGGATATCACCCAGTGTTGAATATTATCACTATTATTAGACGGCTACAAACTTTAGTTTACTTAATTGGTGGACTAATTAACTAAAGCTTCCATTACAAGTTGACATTTGCCACTTGGTTCAGCCACTTCTTCCAGGGCCAAATTTGATGACAGAGAAAAATGAATCATGCCTTTTTCTTCTAGCTTGTATACAAGGCCTTCTCAAAGTTTAAGCCCGCTAGGGTTGCCATATTTCAAAAAGTGAAAATCCAGACACAAAAGTTGTGGAGCTTTTCCCGGACGTTTCAGCGAATGCCGCCCGGACACTGTTTGTGAAGGCCAGATCCCGGCTATGTCCTACTGGTGACCAAAGTCGCTAATACTGAAATCCACATCAATGCATCCTTTCAATCAGAGTGTTCTATGGTACTGATGAGGTTTGGACTTCTTATTAATAAACTTCTTATCACTTGCAAACTGCTGGGCATCTCCGTGGATCACTTTAAAACAAATGGTCTACAAATCAATGGGCATACACAGGGCTTTTTTCAGCCGGAAACTCACCAGAACTCAGTTCTGGCCTCCTCTCAGGTGGGCGCCATTGCCGTTCAAAGAAAACAAGGGAGGCGTTCATGGTGAGTTCCAGCACCTCTTTTTCTAGAAAAACAGCACTGAGCATACATAAGTTCATCTTAATAACTTTAGCCTTGCCATTTAACTTAAAGGAAAAGAGGGAGAATGGAATGGAGTATGGTTGGCTGGAATCTTGGACAGAAGCATTGCTGCCCAAGTGTGTGCCTCTCTAGCCCACCTCTATGATCCCCAATGTTGAGGGGACACATGAGGGGATCCTGTGAGGAGGAGAGGAGGGAAAGGAGAGGAAGGAAGCAGATGGTTCATGGGACTGGTGTGGCAAGAGTGAGGTGACAGTTGAACCCTGCAAGGCAACTTCTTCCTGCCAGGGCTGCAGCCAGTGTAATCCCTAATTGGCAGTAGACTCATTGGAACATAGCTGGGCAGCCTTGACCTGTTGACCCCCAGACTCTAGCTCTTTATAAGTTTTGTCAGGGGTGGCAGTCTGAGGGCCACTTTCCCCCCTGAACAACCTTCTGGGGACCACATGCCAGTGGTGGGAAGGACCAGAGGCAAAAGTAGGTCGATCATTGGCTTTACATTTTTCCTTTGTACAATAGGCTAGTTCCGGCGTACATTCCCATGCTTCTTATCCTCCATTCAGGCAAGCAGGCTGGGGGAGGGTGTGACCTGGGGGAGAGTCATGGGGGGCCAAGTTGAGAAGACTGGAGGGCCACCTCCATCCCATGTTCATATGTGAATGAATTTTTTATTCTAGTTGAAGTGTGTGTTTTTGTTCCACAGATTATTATCCCCACAAGTTTTTTTTTAAAAGAAAACCTTTTAGCCGCCCCCGCCCACCTCTAATACAAGTAGATTTCCTATCCTCCATCCACAGAAAATAATGGCAAAAGTTTGATCAAAGCCATGTGAAAAGTTTCAGGAGCTGACATCTTCCAAGTGTGTTTTGCCTCACAATGTGTGTGAAATGCAGTTTGTAATTGAAACCTGGCAGGGGGTGCTATTACACTTCAATAATATTTGTGAGCTAAACTTGCTTAGTGCTTGAGCCAAGTATATCTCTCCCTTTAGCTTAAAAGAGAAACAGGGGTGGGGTGGGGGGAGAGAATAATACCGAGAGCAGAGGGAGAATCAACGCAGATGACACTGGCATGCTTTCCCTTTATCCCGTGTGTGGCATTGATAACAGTCTCACAAAGCTCTCCTAACAGGAAGATGGCTCTCTAAGTAGGGATCCTAATTTGATTTTTTCTCTCTCCCCTCTGTCTTGCAGTTCAGCAAAATGAGAAAACGTGCCATTCCTGTATCAGCTGCACTCCCTGTCTGGCCTGGAAGCAGCAGGTAAAAATCTATTCGGCTCGCTGCCCATTTTATTCATTTGAGCTCTCAGTTGCCGCCTGTTATTGCAAAACAGGGTTTGTTTTGTTAAAGACGGCCAGTTTTGAAGAACGTATGCTAGAGAGCTCAGCGCATCGCCAAACCTGCCGTCAGCCTAATTCTTCCATTGTTCCAAATGGGTTTCAGGATAGTGGCTCTTCTGAAAATGACGACTCTGTAATTTAAATAGTCATTGATTCTGACCTTTCACCAGGCAGCAATGAAGGAAAAGCAAATCTCTTTAGGATCCCTGGTTGGTGGTAGGGATGTAAACATGGCTTTGGAAATCATCTAAGGCAAAGGTGGGGAAATTTGGGCCCAGGAGCCAAATGCAGACCTCCAGGCCTCTCCGTCTGGCCCTTGAGACTCTTCTCGGGCCACATTTCTGACCACACCCAGCTTCACAACCTCATTGAATTCCAGTTGCATCACCTCAGAAATGATTTTCTAGAGCTGGAGAAGGTTTTGAAATGGGCAACCAAAATGAGGAAAGGCTGGAGCATTGGGCATTTTCAAGTTTAGAGAAAAGGCGAACAGGATGTAACATGATAGAAGTTTATAAAATAAGGCATGGCATGGAGAAAGTGGATGGGTTTCCCTCCCCGCTTCTCATAACACTAGAAGTCATGGGCATCCAATGAAACTGATTGTTGGAAGGGTCAGAAAGATAAAAGAAAGTACATTTCACACAGTGCATAATGAAACTATGGAACTTGCTCCCACAGCGGGGAGTGATGGGCACCAACTTGGATGACTGTATAAGAGGATGAGACTGTGAGGGATTCTTTAGCAGTGATTCCTGAATTGCACGTGCTTGGACAAGATGACCGTTGGGATCCCTTCCAACACTACAACTGTAGGCTTCTGTCAGGCTTCAGGGAATCCAATCCCTCCCCCACAGTAGGCTGTCAGGAATAAACAAACAGGGAGAGTTCTTACCAATGTCTTTTATTCAATATTCACAGAGAGAGGCTCATAAATGCTGCCGTTGCTCTGAGTGAAATCCCACTCCCTCCGTCTCTCCCATTAGAAGTCATCCCTATGGTGGCTGATTTGTGCCTTCTGCCTCTGAGCTCTCTGCTCTCCTACTTTCAATGCCCGCTGGGTTCTTGGAGAAGGGAGGTCTGGAATGCTTTCTAGAGACACTGAGTCTGTCAGCTGTCTCTCCCCTGGTGCTTCTTCTTCTTCCTGCTCCTCTCCCATTATTTCCCAACTTCCCCCCTTATTTGCCTCTGAGCTATGACCTCCCGCAAACCACTGTTGTAAATCTATACTGTCTTCCTCTTATCTGGAAGGGTCAGGCTGTGGAAGCGGTTCTCAGCATTCCTCCTCTGTCCAGTCCCTGACGGGTTCTAGTCAAGTTCATGGAAGATTGCAGTGCGGCCCCAAAAACTGGCATCCTGGCTTTTCCCCATGTCACATTGGAACGTTGTTGGGAATAGGATGCTGTACTAGATTGACCATTGGCCAACAAGCTCTTATGGTCTTACGAGAGATTTTGCATGGCTGGAATGTGGAACTCTGATCGTGCTTATTGCTTGCCTGGATAGAGTAGATGGAGTCCAATCTGTAAACTGCTGGACCCTCAGCCTTACTTTCCAAAGTTCAGCTAATATTCAACTAGAAAATCTGTGACTTGGTTTTGTTTCAAACCTGGCAAGGAGACCATCATTCAGTGGCAGAGCACATGCTTTGAATGCAGAAGGCCCCAGGAGCAATCCCCAGCATAGAGCTGGGGAAGTTCAATGCCCGAAGCCCTGAAGACCCACTGCCAAGCATGGTAAGCATTGGTGAGCTATATGGACCAAGAGTCCAACTCATTTTAAGGCAGCTTCCGATGCTCCCGTTCCTTGACTTCTACCTAAAATCTTGTCTTGATCATATTCTGGGATTGCTGACATATCTAGGTTTTTAAGGCTGCTGTCCTTTGCACACTTTGCTAAGAGTAAACCCTGTTGGACATAGATGTACTTCTGAGCAGACATGTAGGATTATGCTGTACACATGGCATTCACTCCTCTGAGTGATTTTTGTATGTTAACTTTGCAAAATTTCCCTTTGGGGTAGAGGGATTAATAATAAGATATCAGTGGTTTGCAGCTGACTTGTTTTCACCTACTTGGATTAGAATGTGCACTCTTTCCACATTTTTCTATGCCCTGTCCAACATACTGAATAGGATTTTGCTGAAGGGAATTTCAAAGACTGTTTTGGAACTGAGCTTTCTCTTTTTATAGGCCGCCGTAGACTTTAAGGTGCTCGTGAAAGAGGATTTGGTATCTATTGAGAATAATGGCCAACGTGTTCGTTGAATACAATCCAAGCACTGTGCTGATTAGCAACCAAGCAGCGTGGATCCTGCCCTACAGTTTATTTATAGGGGAATGCCATAATAATTTAAATCATGATGATTCCTATATAGTTTCTTTTTGGTGCTTTGCATACATTCCCCTCCGATCAAGAAGCTCAATTTTCCCTTCTACATCTACATGTTATTGCACTGAGTTAGTCTGCCTGCAGTAATCCATGCTTTAGTTGCCTCCCATCTGAACTACTGCAATGGGGCTGCCTTTGTAGATGGTCTGGAAGCCAGGGGTGGAGGAAAGGGGTGGGTGGGGGCAGTACCACCCATGTGTCACCACTGAGGGGGTGACAAAATGCCAGGCGGCACTCACCTCAGGGCCTGCAGCGCGCCCAAGTCACTCATCTCTCCTGGGACTGACTCGGTGGCTTGGGTGCCCACAGGCTCTGCACTGCCCCAAAGGGTTCACCTATCGCCTCCCCCTCAGCTGTAGGGTGGCTGAGTGGGAGGAGGCAAGCAGACTCCTTGGAGGTCCCACAGAGCGTCCTGCCCTGGCTTGCCCCGCCTATGCTATGCACGCACCTGGCCCCACCCCCACAGGCGGCTGGTCCCACCCCTGGGTGCAGGGCACGCATGCCGCCCCAGGCGCCCGATCGGCTTGCTCCGCTGCTGCTGGAAGCTGTCAGTTTTGTGAGTGGCATAGCCCAAAAGCACCATGTGTCACCAGCCCTGAAAGTGTTGAACTGGTTGCCAGTGAACTACTAGGCCGAATTCAAAGTGTTAGCACTACCATTAAAAGCCCTAAACAACCTGGGACCCAAGTACCTAAAAGTTTGCCTTGCCCGGTATCAACGATCTTGGGCCCTACAATTGGCAGGGGAGGCCCTAGTGATGGTGATACCAGTGGTTGGTGCCTGACTCCACTCTGGATTTGTGTAGAGTGTACTTCTTAGCTTTTTCTTCTCCTGAAGATATCCTACAAGGCAATGGAGGTTTAGGATCATTATTTTCCTTCTCCTAGATGAGCTACCTTCCCAGGTTAATGAGAGCCGTCTCTCCCTCAATTCCCTCTACAGCAGGTGTCCAAACCACCTTCTTGACCATTGGACCCACTATTGATCTCGTCCACTCAATCTGCCGGAGCCTGTCTTTGCATGCAATGGGAGTCCCTAATCCACAAAGGGTTTGAGACCCATCAGGTACGCTCACCTGGTTTAGACCACCAGTCAAAGTATTTCCTGGGATGTGGCTGCTGTTGAGTGCTGACAGCTTCTAGAAGCCACAGGTGAGTGCTGAGTGCAAGGTGGAGACCAAAGGTGGACAAACTACACCAGAAGGAACATGATGTGTCCCACTACCAGAGGTACTACCCCTCCCCAGCACCCCATATGCACCTCTCTCTTTTTTGGCAATGTGTTGTTTTTATTGGTTGGTTGGTTAGTTGGTTGCCACCCCAGGCTCCTTTAGGATAGGAGGGAAGTTGGAACAATAATAGCAACAACAATCTACTTTGTTGTTGTTGTTCAGTCGTTCAGTCGTGTCCGACTCTTCGTGACCCCATGGACCAGAGCACGCCAGGCACGCCTATCCTTCACTGCCTCTCGCAGTTTGGCCAAACTCATGTTAGTAGCTTCGAGAACACTGTCCAACCATCTCATCCTCTGTCGTCCCCTTCTCCTTGTGCCCTCCATCTTTCCCAACATCAGGGTCTTTTCCAGGGAGTCTTCTCTTCTCATGAGGTGGCCAAAGTACTGGAGCCTCAACTTCAGGATCTGTCCTTCTAGTGAGCACTCAGGGCTGATTTCTTTAAGAATGGATAGGTTTGATCTTCTTGCAGTCCATGGGACTCTCAAGAGTCTCCTCCAGCACCATAATTCAAAAGCATCAATTCTTCGGCGATCAGCCTTCTTTATGGTCCAGCTCTCACTTCCGTACATTACTACTGGGAAAACCATAGCTTTAACTATACGGACCTTTGTCGGCAAGGTGATGTCTTTGCTTTTTAAGATGCTGTCTAGGTTTGTCATTGCTTTTCTCCCAAGAAGCAGGCGTCTTCTAATTTCGTGACTGCTGTCACCATCTGCAGTGATCATGGAACCCAAGAAAGTAAAATCTCTCACTGTAAAGTAAAATAAAATCTCTCTACTACCGGTATATATTTTGGAAAGTTGTTTGCTTGCTATGCATTTGGTGAAGAAGGGTAGTGAGGGGTGTGGCCTGGGGTGGGCTCAGAGGGCCACATGGAGAGGCTTGGAGGGAGACATTCAGCCCCTGGGTCTGAGTTTCCACACCCATGCTCCAGGCTCTGGATCTGGATGTAATTCAGTGTGACACACTCCATATTTACCAGCTAGGTTACTGTTTCTCAATGTAGTAAGCTCCCTTGGTCCCTATACCCATTAACCAGAACTGAAGAAATCCAGCACTCTTTACAGGATCAGTCCCTTTATTTAGGCGTCATCTTTTCTTCTTTTCGTTTGTAGCTGGCATTATCTTCTTAGAGAGAATTTTTAAGAAAATCACAGTTTCCCCTGTGAAAGAGAGGAAAACTTTTTGTGTGGGGGGGGAGAGATTTTGACTTTTATTCTAAATTAAACATCAAACTGGGGAGGAAGACGGTCATGTTATTTTATTTTATTTTATTTTTTAACAAAAAATAACCCGGGCAGATGAAAGCCACTGCTATGAATAATTGACACGCCAGTCTTTCGTGTTGAATACTGGTGTATGTAAACCTCAATGAAACCCTAAAAAGTGCTTTTGTAGAACAAGAGAAGTCTCGGGAATCTGAATAAAGCCACCTTTTCAAAGAACACGATGAGAAAGGGGAGAACTCTTAGATGTGCCAAGCCACACATTTTAGATTCATGGCCTAGTTATTAGGGAGCTTTGAAGTCTTGGCTGTTATTGAATGCACTGTACACTGTAATTCATTTACTTGCCTTCATGGGGAGCTCAGAAAAAGTCCCAACTGCAGCAATCTTGCTGTTCACTTGGGACGTACAAAGTGTGTGGGGGAGAAACCACAGTTCCCATTTTTATAAAGTCCTTAAACTTAATAACCCAAGAAAAAAAGTATTGCTATTTACTTTCTGTTTATTGTTTGGGCACAGTCTTTCTTTCCCTTGGAGACCTGCCAAATTCCTAACCTGAGCGTTTTACCAAGTCAGGTTTCAGTCTTGTACCTACTTATCTGGAAATAAGGCTAACTGAACACAAAATAATTTACTTTCACAGATTAGTGGATATGTCAATTTTGGTCCCTCTCCCCCCCCCTTCATTTTTGCTAGTCAGAGCCAGTGTGGTGTAGTGGTTAAGAGCGGTAGACTCGTAATCTGGTGAACCGGGTTTCGCGTCTCCGCTCCTCCACATGCAGCTGCTGGGTGACCTTGGGCTAGTCACACTTCTTTGAAGTCTCTCAGCCCCACTCACCTCACAGAGTGTTTGTTGTGGGGGAGGAAGGGAAAGGAGAATGTTAGCCGCTTTGAGACTCCTTGGGTAGTGATAAAGCGGGATATCAAATCCAAACTTCCTTCCTTCTTCCTTCCTTCTTCTTCTTCTTCTTCTTCTTCTTCTTCTTCTTCTTCTTCTTCTTCTTCATTTTTCCACTGCTTCAGTTCAGTTCTCCACTTTTCCACCTCCATATTGTGATGCCTGATGATTGACAGGTGTCACATGTCAAAATCTCTCAGGCAACGGATCCCAGGTGCCAGACAGTATGCTGTCTGTTGGGCGCTTGAGAACTCTTGTGCAAAGGGACAAAAAGCAGCTTCTTCTCTCCCATGTATCAGCCAATGGGTGGGAGAGTCAAGCTGGACTACTGTGGAAGCAAAGAGATGGAACAGAAATCAAGCAGGTAGGTGATGCCTGCAAGAGGCAGGCTCTAGCTGCCCTGCCCTTCATTTAATTGTAAATGCTTGTATGCATTACTATGCATTTACATTTGATTGGTTGCTAACTGAATTCTAGAGAGTTCTCCAGTGGTTCTCGTGTGATTGGCTAACTTAGGTGACATGGGAGGTATCTAGTGAAGTAGAGACACCATTTTATGTGAAGCAAGATGCCTGTTTTAGAATCCACTGTGAACACTGCTAAGTTGGATAGAGTGCTGCCTCTCTGCTTGAAAGAAGGAAAGCAAAAATGCAGGAGAAGGTAAAAGTAGAAATCCCTCACAGGAACTGCAAGGCCTAATTGAGATACAGAAGGCTGAGTGCTGAGCTCTGGAAAGAGAGGAAGATACAGTTGTTTGGAAGTTAGAAAAACAGACTGTAAGCCCATGCTTGCACAAGCATGTGACTGCAAACATTCTGTTTTAATTCATCTATAAGTTTGTGCAAGTAAAATTATTGAATGTTAAAGTCTGGACCTTGGTTTAATTTCCAAAGAAGGTTATCAGCCATATATATGGTTTGAGCTTCTTAGCTGCGGTTTCGCTACCCTTCCTTCAATATGCCTTCTCTTTCTAATAAACAGTCAAGACTGTCCTTGAAGGCTCCATGGGAAGGTGGATGTGGCTCAGGGAAAAAAGTCATCGCCACAGGCCTATAATCCCATTCTCAAACATATTGAGTCACAAAACATTGAGTGGCAGCTGGGGGAGGCAGAACAGGAAGGTGATGGGGAGGCAGAAATGGATAGAATGGAATATCCTAAAGGAGGGCATGGCTGGTTGTCTGGAACCCTGAACTCTTGTTAGGAGCAAAGGATATAATGGGGGTAGCCAGTGTGGTGCTTCCCAGGTGTTCATGAACTCCTACCACCATCATCCCTGAGCATTGGGTAAGGTGGCTAAGGCTGATGGGAACTGGAGTCCAATTGAAGGGCATGTACAAATATTTGGGGTCAGGTCCCACTTGGTATGTAAGAGCCCACAAGCAGCACAGAAAAAGAACTGAGCCGTTTTTCTTAGTAAACCTAAACTTTCTCTTTCTCCTTTCTGCAACTGTAATTAAAAACAAGAACACTGTCGCAATGCCTGCATTTCATGGAGCCCCAAAGCCATATATGTGCAGTAATAACCCTTTCC
Organism: Lacerta viridis; assembly: GCA_900245905.1. Taxonomy (NCBI): domain Eukaryota; kingdom Metazoa; phylum Chordata; class Lepidosauria; order Squamata; family Lacertidae; genus Lacerta; species Lacerta viridis. Next base: position 243,621 of record OFHU01003477.1, on the reverse strand, counting down.
TACCCCACAGCGGTTTATCAAGTATCTGGCAAGCTTCACTATATGGCTGGTATGCCACATACAGCTCAGATGTTCCCATTCTATATCAGGAATTGCCAACAGTAGCCAGCCCATGGGTGTCCATGTGCCCCCAGAAGTTTTCGATGGTGTCCACAGGAACTCCTTACCTCCCATCGCTGAAATCATAGCTGATAAAATAGGTTTCAGAGGGTACTTCATTGCAGCATAGGTGTGGGGCCCATGTCAGTGTCTACATTTTGAAAATGTGCCCACAGCCCTCCGCCTCACAAAAGACCAGAGATCTGAGAGGGCCACGTGTTTTCTGTAGCCATCTGATAATACCCAAAGAACGAGAGTGGGTTCGCCCTCTTATAGGGCAGCATTATTTCATTAACTGCCATTGAAACCAAGTCTTCTGGGTGAACAGGTAGCACTAATTTAAAAGTGGCCATTTTGCATTGCACTCCCTTAGATTCTATATTCCACCCTTCCAGTTGGCAAATATTTTTAGTTCCCATTAACACCCTCCCCACACCAATTTATTCATGGCAACAGGGAAACTAGGAAATCACAAGAGGCCTGTTCTGTTTTCATTTATGCTGGGTGTAAATCCGCAATTAACTTATCCTCTTCAGTTGGAGAGAGAATGAGAGAGCGAAATTTGGCCCACAAAATCCACTCTGTTTTTATTCTGTCAAGTCTACATTGCAATTCCCGGTTGAGCTGCAATAAGTACATAGTTATTGAACTCCTGCAACATTGAAAACACACGACTAGCCCTGTTTATCTTCAGCTGCGCTAGAAGGTTTCGGAGGATCTTTGTTTACATCAACGCATGTGCAATGCTCAGTTCAGTTGGGAAATCACTAATTTATAAAAGGGCATTGGGAAGCTTTAAATTCTGACTGATCTGTTTATCCGAGAGCATTTCCGTGGCTGCTATCATCAACTTGTTTCAAGCAGAAGAGGAGCTTGTTGTCAATCCTGTTATCTTCAATGCCCCACACAAAGGGCTGTACTCAGTTCCCACCTCATCCCACCCCACTTGGACAGTCTTGCATTCAAATCAGAAGGATCCAAACTCGATATTTATTTATTTAAGCTCATTCAATGGATTGCTTGAGAATTTCTCTCCACCTTTTTGTCCCTCGGACATAGCATCTTATTCCAACCTAGGGAGGGTGGAGAATATGATGCCACAAACTTCCTCTGTGGCATCACCTGACCCTCATCGGCTACTGGAGAGAAGTGCAATGTGGCTTCTGGGCAGGAGGTTGCTGCTCTTGGGAATGACATGTCACATATTGGCTTTGAAAAGGTAACAGACAGTGATGGATCTTACAAATAGGATCTCAAAACTGCTGATGTTTTGGAGTACAACTTCCACTAGCCCCATCCACTATGGCTGGAGGCTGCTTCAGACAACACCCAGCCTTGGTCCATAAGGGTCATGATTGTTCAAACCAGTGTCACTGACTTGGGCCCTATGGCAGTGAAAATGTGCAAACCTCATTTTTGTTGTTGTTGCAGTACTCCAAAGGGTTCCTCCAGCTTGCCTTCTGATACAATTAAGGATGGTTTCCCCCTCTAGAAATTCTTGCTGCGGTATGTTTGAAAAACCTGAAGTGAGTTGATTTAAAAGCTAGAACAGAAGTGTTCTTTAGAATAGGTTTAGTTTACAAATAATAATAAAAATTGCTAAAACAAAAAAGCTTAATTTGGTGTGAGGCAAATTATGAAATTCCGGTGGCAATTGCATCATCAGCTATTCATGGTGGCAAAATCAAGTAGGTGTTCAGCTATAGGTCATTTATTTCATTCTTGGTTTTGTTTCTTGGTTTGTTTGTTTTTCATCCCTGTGGTCTAAACCACCGAGCCTCTTGGGCTTGCTGATCATGACAGGGGGTGTGCTCCCATTGCTTTGTCCCAGCTCCTGCCAACCTAGCAGTTCAAAAGCATACCAAAGCAAGTAGATAACTAGGTACCACTGCGGTGGGAAGGTAAACAGTGTTTTCATGTGCTCTGGCACTCGTCACCGAGTCCCGTGAGCTAGAAGCAGTTTAGTCATGCTGGCCACATGAACCGGAAAGCTGTCTGTGAACAAACACTGGCTCCCTCGCTGAAAGTGGAGTTGATTGCCACATTCAATGGTCAAATTCGACTGGACTTAATCGTCCAGTGGTCCTTCGCCTTACCTACTGATGTGAAGGCACCACACATGCTTTACTCTGAACAGATGCATTGAAATGAATGGATATGGCAAAGGTAAAGGTAAACGGATGACTCTGCTCTGGGGTTGGGTTGCGGCAATCATCTCACTGTATAGGCTGAGGGAGCTGGCGTTTGTCCATAGACAGCTTCCGGGTCATGTGGCCAGCATGACTAAGCCGCTTCTGGCAAACCAGAGCAGCACACGGAAACACCATTTACCTTCCTGCCAGAGTGGTACCTATTTATCTACTTGCACTTGACATGCTTTTGAACTGCTAGTGTGGCAGGAGCTGGGACCGAACAACGGGCGCTCACCCCATTGCAGGGATTCAAACTGCCTACCTTCTGATCAGCAAATCCTAGGCTCTGTGGTTTAGACCACAGCGCCACCCACATCCCTTATGGCAATGTTAGGTCCATTCATTTCACTGGGTCTACTATGTGTAAAACAGTTGAATACCACCTACAGTGTTCTCCACCTACCCTAGTGGTGAAGGTAGGTCATTTTATAACATGAATGGATGGATGGATCAGGATTTATATATCATTTAATCATCTAAACCTCCAAGTGGTTAACCTGGCATATAAAATATGCATTAAAAATACTGATGAAATCAGATATTAGAAATAAGTTGACCTAAAATAAATCCAAAATATCAATAAAATCAGCAGGTTTGTGGATTTTTTATTTTTTAAAACAGCACTGTTTAGGGAAGCTTTTAATGTTTGATGGACTGCTGTATTTAATATTTTGTAGGAAGCCGCCCAGTGTGTCTGGGGAAACCCATTTAGATGGGCAGGGTATAAATAAATTATTATTATTATTATTATTATTATTATTATTATTATTATTATATCACATTTCATATTAAAATACATATCAGATGGACATATGAAAAGCACCCTGTTGGCCAGAGCCAAGTAAGGCTTGACATGCGTGTGAGCTGTGTTCTTACCATGTCTTTTTTCACCATGTGAAGGCAAAGCTGCTTTTAAAATACAGTGGGAAGCGATCATGCTGGCAACAGAACCCCTGTTCCTGAAAACAAACGATTTAAAGCCCCATTAAACAAATATATTTTATTCTTGGCATCAGATCGCAGGCCTGCTATCTGCTCCTTAAGCTTGATTTACGGCTGCGGAACACCAACTGGAATCATCTGATTAGGACAGTTGTAAAACACCATCAGTGTCACAGATCACTTTTTTGGGGGGTGGGGGTGTTATTTATTAGCAGTTAATAGGCAGAGGAGTTATTGTTGTTTTTTGTAAGGTAGTGTGTGCAGAGATAAGGTGGGTGGGAATTATTCCATCAGTTGTCATTCAGCATCTTCTCCCCCCCCCCTTGCCCAGCACTTCTGCTTAAAAGCTCTTTTCAACTGTGCGATCAAAAGCTGTTCCTCACATAGACTTGTTCACAAGTTACGCTGAACACAGGCACACACTGTCTCTAAACAGATGCAAGTCTGAAAGAGATTTTGTTTTGTTTTTCATTCATCCTTCTCAGCTATTGTGCTGAGTGCAAATCAACTTTTTGGGTACTTGACTTGTACGAGTGCAAATCAACTTTTTGGGTACTTGACTTGTTCACCCCCAGAATCACAGAATTGTAAGTTGGAAGGGGTCCTGTGGATCATCCAACTGCCTGCAATGAAGGAATCTCAACACAGAAACATAAAATTGTAAAGTTGGATGTGTTAACATCTGGAGCAGGACAGCAGGACAGGCCTTCTTCTGCCATTCAGCACCTAGAGGCAGTGACAGTTCCTTGGCTTCCTCAAAGTCAACAGGAGCGAATATGATGAAAATCCAAGGAACTAGACAGGGAGATTAAAGTGTTCCTGGCATGGTGGGAGCACTGGACACAGAGGGAGGATGAAAGAATGAAAAGCAGCAGGATCAGTAAATGGTGGCAACGGCGGACCTCAACAGCAAGTGCACCTGGGAGGACCCCATTTATAATGTGGCACATGTGGGATGAGGAGCTTTGCAAGACTATGTGGCAGAATTAGGAGACCTGTGTGGTTTAGTGGACCTCAAGTGAGGAAACAGGAGCTTGGAGAAGGAAGCATTTGCATCTGTGTTTGGAAGCTGAAAGGAGGAGGAGGAAGCACGCTCACTGCTTCTTCCAAAACCTTGGCCAAGGTACATCAGGAAAGTTCAGACATGTTCCAGAAGCTGCATGTCTGCCTGAGAAGGCTGAACATGGATGATTTCCACAATGCAGCATCAGGAGATTCAGAAAAAACTTCAGGCAATGGCTGATCTGGAGAAGAAGAAGAAGAAGAAGAAGAAGAAGAAGAAGAAGAAGAAGAAGAAGAAGAAGAAGAAGAAGAAGAATATTATTCTCTACCCCGCCCATCTGACATCACCTTGGGAGAAGCTGTGATTTTTTATATATTTTAAAAAAATCTATTTTTGATATTCAATTTGTTATTCATTTTTAAAATTTATACTCTCTCTCTCTCTCTCTGTGTGTGTGTGTGTGTGTGTGTGCGTGTGTCCTGTTTGGAATTGTTTTAAAACAAGAAAAAGTGGGATATAGATATTCAAAATAAATCAATACATAATGGCATGTGGATACACACACTTGTCTCCTACCTAGGATCAAGATGGGATTTGGCTTGATTCCACCAACAAGATGTATTGATTCAGAAGAGATTATGGTCATATTTAACTAGAGACATGCTCCACTGGATGAGGTCCATCAGGCTGAATGACATATTTCTGGTCCCCCCCTAAGCAAAGAACAAATATCATTTTGTTCAAATGACATTAGGCCATTGCACATAAATTCTCCCTCCTTCTCTTGTCAAGTTTGCTCAGGTCACCAATCTTTCCCTCCCACCCGCCCCCATCCAGTGCCTATGCACTCGGCACGGCGGAGTTCCATTTAACTTATGAAAATCAACCTGTCTCTTCTGTTTCATTCATCATCATCAACAGAATTCATTCTGGAATCCAAACTTGTTTTCCTATTACTTCGTTATATTTTTTTATTATTTTTTTGGGGGGGAGGGATGATATATGGAGCAAAAAGCAAACAGTGGCAGGGATGTGGGACTGAGGCGACATTTCCTATTAAACATCTGCCAGTACAGGAGAGCCCTAGGGATGGTTGCAATGGCAGCAATGGCTTTCATGAAACACTCAATGTGGTGGGGTATCTCTGTATTTATAATATTAGATCATTTTCTTAAACAGGGTTGTTTTACCACACAGCTGCATTAAGCTATTAGCCCCCACAAGAGATAGAAGGGTGTAGGAAAATCTTCATAACTGCAGTTGCACCACCAACTGTTGAATCTTTCTTCTGTTGAGATTCTGGTAGCTATCCAGAAGAGGATCGTGAAGATGGTTAAATAAAAGCAAGTGCCTAAGCCAGTTTAGACCACTAGCTGTGGAACCTTGCCTGTAGTGAGATTCCAATAGCTACCTAGAAGAGGTAAAATGTAGCATAAACACCAAAAACTGGGAAACACTGACCTGCGAGTGCTCCAGTTGGAGAACAGCCTTTACCAAAGGTGTCATGGGCTTTGAAGACACTCAAACTCAAGACGAAAGGGAGAAACATGCTAAGAGGAAGGCACACTTGGCAAACCCTCACCGTGATCAACTCCCACCTGGAAACCTATGTCCCCACTGTGGAAGGACGTGTGGATCCAGAATTGGCCTCCACAGTCACTTACGGACTCACTGTTAAAACTGTGTTCATGGAAGACAATCTTACTCGGCTATGAGTGATCGCCAAAGAAGACAGACCTAGAAGAGAAAATGTTTGTTGAGTTTTGCTCCTTCTGACTCTTAATGCCTGGATGGATGGATGGATGGATGTTGCATTTGGCATATCATGGTTGTCACATGAAATGGGGAGGAATGTGATAGTGTGAATTCTTATACAAGGGACCTCCATGCTGGTACAGGAGAAACTTCCCCTGGTTCCACTGCAAACCTGAACTAATGTTCTGAATCCCCAGCATTTCCAGGTAAGGCTGGGAATGTCCCCTTCCTCAAATCCAGGAGAGTTTTTGCCAGTCATTGTGGACAATTACTGACTCAGATGGACCTATACTCCTGTATATGAAATACCAGTTGCCACTGGAATTACTTGGTCATAAGTCAATTCACCCCTCATTCCCATGCATTACACTTGCAGCAAGAAAGAAAGAGTAAGACGGTCTTTCCCCCTTGCCACATACAGCATGCCACATCAGCTTGCACCAGCTAAAGCTGATCTGTAGGACTGGGCTGAATGCGTGCATGTGAGAGAAAGAGGGTTGGGGTTGGGGGAGAGGATATCCAAGGAAGAGTCAAGACTGCACGATACAAAGGCAGGGGGGTGTTGCTTCTTCTCTTTGATATGCAAGTCTTATGCATAACAATGTGTCCTCATGGGTGCCATGTGCCACTTTTGACAAGTGAAGGTTGTCCCTTCAGAGGAACTTGGCAGTGCGTGAGCATATGTTCTCTCATGGTACTCCACAAATGAGATCATTCAGCAGTCCTGAAACCATTTTATTAAAGAAAAAAAGGGGGGGAATGAATAGAATGCAACTTTTGCAAATGCTTCGTTAACATTTGTCTGTCTTGGGTGCAGCTTCAGATAATTGCTCGGTTTCACTTAGGTGGTGGAAGATAATCAGTTTTAATTTAATGTGCAATTACTTTTACTGTAACTTTGCTTCCATGCAAATGAAGCTGGCCCAACCAAATGCCTGCACTGGATCCAGTGATCCTCAAGCTCTTTAACTTTTGGAACAGTTTAAAATAATGCACCTTAACTGCTTGTGATTTTTCCAGATTCGACCCACCTGTCAAAGGTGGCCTGCAGTGGTGGAGACAGCTAGATATATCCCCCCCCGGGGGGGGGAGTTCTCTAACTGTGTTGTAGACCTCCATCATCTAAATACCCTCCAATAGTTCTCCCATGAAAACAGGGATGTCCTATTCTACCATCATCATGATGTTACTATTTATATCCATCCGATATATATTTATATCCATCCGATATATATTTATATCCATCCGATATATATTTATATCCATCCGACTGCGTTGCCCCAGCCACTCCTGGCAGCTTCCAATATATATAAAAACATAATGAATCATTAAACATTTTAAAAATTCCCTATACAGGGCTGCCTTCAGGTGTCTTCTAAAAGTTGTCTAGTTACTTTTTGGCTCAGGGATCACATAGCTCCATAACCTCCAACATAGGGACATCCTACCATACCCTTCAACATTTCTCCAATGAAAATAGGAACCTCCTAAGGAAAAGTGTGACATTCTGGGATCAAATCAGAAACCAGGACAGCTCCTATAAATCCAGATCTGTCTCTGGAAAATAGGGACACTTGGAGGGTCTGCATCTAGTGGATCTCAGAGCACCTAGACTAGTCTATGGAGAAGAAAAAAAATCCTACTCATTCCAGAAATAACTGGGAGAATACAGTGCAGTGGGTGGGCTGCTTGTTGCTTGACATCTGAAGTGAGTGGGGATGGCCTGGAATGGGCTCATGTGGCTCCATGGCTCTGTCCAAGTGTCAGCATGTGTGTGCATTTTCACACCACATGGCATCTGAACTCCATCTGACCCAGCTGCAAAGCACATTCACTGGCCGCAGTGTGACACCAGGGGAGCACATGATTGCATTCTGGGGTTTAGGGATTTTTGTTGGGTATCCGGAGTTATCTTTTTGGCCTACCGTTTCTCAACAAGATTGAGGCTGCAATCTTAAATAAATTTACTAGGGCATGTGTGTGTTCCACTGAATACATTCAGACTTTCCTCTGAGTAAATATGCACAGGATTGTACTATTAGTGTTTTCTTTTTTACGCAATGTTCAGAATCAAAGTCTTCCTAGTGTTTCCATGAATTGCAATACTCCTTGTTGCCTTGAATTCTTGGATCTATTCACAAAATAAATATGTTGGATACATTTGCCAGATAGGCTATAATTGTGGCTCCCAGCTAACTGTCTAACATATCTCGCTGTGATTGATAAAAATCATCCGTACGATCCTTTTATCTCAGAGCATATGTTTGATTAAAGTATAACGGCGGCTTTCAAACTTTCTGCCTTCGGGAAAATCTCGTCACATAGACTTATCTGCCAAAGAAACCCTGCACTTTTTGCCATGGAACTTCTGCTCATTGCAAAGGATTCTGGGGCATATTTTAGGGCACACATTCGGTTCACGTGAGACCCTGACTCTGCCTGTTGGGACATACTATTAGCCTGTAAAAATGGGGAGTGCATTTTGGGCAAAACCTTGAGCTGAGATTTCTGCATTGCAGGGTGTTGGACAAGATGACCCTTGGGGTATCTCCCAACTCTGCCATTCTGTGATTCCCTTTCTCCAAAATATATTATCCACCACTTTCCCAATGCATTCTGGTTGCCTTTGCAGAGAAATAGTTGTATGGTGTTTTTTTTTTTCAGCCCATCATTACTATGCACCCCTCTGCACCCTGCCAGCAATCCATTCTTCTCTTCTCATAGTTGGCAAAGCTAACTTAGTTAAGCAGCAAGAGGACAATGATTGTCTCCATCTGTTCCCTTTCCTTCTGATTGTTCTTTGTTTCCACTTTTTTATTCCTAGCCAGAGAAGGAAATACATGATATATTCACGGTCTTGGGGTGGGTAGGTGGTATTCCATCCAAGTCATTTCTCTTCCATACCTCTGGTCTACAGCTGTGGAGGCTATTCTTTCACCCAAGGGCACAATGCAATGCTCACCTGCAAGATGCTTGGTATCAAAGTGTGCAACCCACTGGAAAAGTGGGTGGTGTAGATTTGGTTTGGTGTGGTTTTCTGTACACTTGCTTTATGATTTGTCTTGGCATGCAATTTGGCTTTAGGACTTGAAGCAGGAATCTCATGGCTTGCGGAGAGGACCTTTCCTAGCCAGCAGGGTGTAATTTTTTACTTAAATAAAATAAATCCATTTGTTTTGAAGATTTGTTTCCCCCATCTTACATCAAAGGGTTCATAAAGCAGCTTGGAAACAACAGATTAGAATACAACATCCCCTAAAACACAGACCAGCCTCCCTTCATCTTTCAGGTGATGGATTGGAATGATCATCCTTCCTTCCATCTCTGGACACTCAAACAGAAACACACAGTTTTGTTTTGCTTCTTTTAAAATGACAGTCATTTTGGAGAAGAGAAAATGTAAATGGTAGCAATTTCTACACATTTTTTTTTAAAGAATGTGATTGTGGGGAAAGTTGTGCTATGTAAAGCCAGAGCTGAGTATTTTTCATTGCTTATCTTCTCCAAACTGGACTGTGCCCACCTATCTCCTCCAGTTTGCTTCAGGTATGACTGTGTATTTAATTAAAAAGAAGAAAAAGTGCTGTGTTTCATTGCTTTGGGGGAAGAAAATAAACTATTCTTACTTCCATTTGAAAATTATGCCAGATGTCTGGCAATAAAAACACAATTATACTCATGATTTCATGAGGATTTTCAGTTGGAGATCCTGACAAAGCTTGGAGTTTATTTAACACAGGTAAATACACTAGATAAACAGCCCGCTGAATTTCACTTCTGCATCACCACAGCTGTAACTGCACAGTTTTTGGAGCCATAATTCATAGATATCCAGCACAAAACCATATGAAAGTTGGAGATTCTCATTTAGCCCCACAAAATGGGGTTGGGGTTGGGAGTTATACAACTTCAAGAGGCAGGCATTGTGCTCCTTAAAGGAGTTGTTTAGGTTAGGGATGGAGGACAAATTGGATTTTGTTTCCATTTTAGTTAGAAGCTCCCCAATTAACACTTCTCCAACCAATATGTGAACCGAAAGACTTCTATCATTTGAAATTTGCACTTCTCAGAATTTTGCAATGCTGTTCTCCAGCCAGTGTATACAAAAATGCCTACACTGGGGTAAAATGCACATAAAAGGGCAAATCTGAGTGAAAATAACATGCAAAATGCTTAAGGGAAGATTGCTTGCATTTTGGCCTTAATCCAATCTTAGACTGGATAGTCCTTTCTATCCTTTAGAAAGTAGAGCACATGGCCAACCTCTTTTGCTGTCCAGAAAAGGAAGTGAGAATAAGATTTCTCGAGGAATTCAAAATTCCTATGCAAAATGCGCTGATTCACAATTCTCTGAATAAGGGGCCTGCTATCTACTAGATTTTGCACTTCTCCAAATATTGCAATGCAGTTCTTTGCATATGAAATGCGACAAAACGTACATGTTAAATACACACTTTGGGAGAAAACACACATTTATGTATGTTGTTAAAATATATTTTTATATGTGTATTTTGAGCATATGTTAATAGCACAGAGAGAGGTTAATGTGGAAATGAAACAGAATTATGTGAAGCACTTGGAAAAGTGACTCAGACCAGAAATCAAAACAAAATATAAAATCAAAAATCAAAAAAATCCTTCCAGTAGCACCTTAGAGACCAACTAAGTTTGTTCAGACCAGAAATGAACAGATTCAGTCATCCTTACATGAAAGAATGAGGGTGCCAGCTGATGGAGATAAAGAAGTGGATACAGAAAAATAGGAGTTGTAACTACAGAGTCTACAGTTACACAATATAGCCAGGGGAATAACAGTGTCATTGATTTATTTCATTTATTTCTGCCCAGGACTGAGTTCATGTGGCAGCCTACATTAAAAAAAAAAAACATTTTAATAGGACCCCTAAAAATAGTTCCAATCCAACAGCGATAATTAGTGCTGTGATGAAATCTGTCTTCTAATTTCTCAAAAGTTTTCTTCCACTGCAGGGACACTGGGCGGGAAGGCTTCCATTTTCCTTTAGAATCTTTTCTGAATTTCAGTGGGTGCGTGATTATATCATTCATTCATTCATTCATTGTGGACAAAAAACCATACCGCATAATTACAATTGTCTCTAAGCGTTGAACATCAAGCTCAGCAAGTGCAATAAAGATAAAAAGAATTTAAAAGTAACTATAAAAATCAGAAATTGTTTGAAATGCCTGCTGGAATAATGTGGGGGGGGGGAGTCTTCAGCTGGCACCAGATGTTTTGAGATATGGTCCAACAACATCCGGAGGGCCACAGGTTGCTCACTGTGGTCTACAGGTAGGTTTTCATGCTGCGCTGTGTATGAAACTGCTTTCTCGTTATAAAATGCATCTTCTGTGAAATGGCAAGATCTGCATTACTTCCGACAAAAGGACTAAGGATTCATAGAGCAATGGGCTAGGATTTATTTATTTATTTATTTATTTATATGCCACCCATCTGACTGGGTTGCCCCAGCCACTCTAGGTGGCTTCCAACAAATTAAAATATCAAACACAGTAAAACATCAAACATTAAAAACTTCTCTCTACAGGGCTGCCTTCAGATGTCTTCTAAAAGTCAGATAGTTGCTTGTTTCCTTGACAGGAGGGTGTTCCACAGAACAGATCCGTACATTGAAACCTGCCTTATATTGAGTTACACCTGTCCTCCATCTAGCTCTAAATTTTGTCTTCTCCGATTGCCAGCAAACACGAAGGATAAACAGGTAGCATATTGCAAGTGTTTTGTGTTATTCCCAACAATTTGTTGTTGTTGTTGTTCAGGCGTTCAGTCATGTCTGACCCCATGGACCAGAGCACGCCTGACACCCCTATCCTCCACTGCCTCCCGCACTTTGGCCAAACTCATGCCAGTCACTTCGAGAACACTGTCCAACCATCTCATCCTCTGTCGTCCCCTTCTCCTTGTGCCCTCCATCTTTCCCAACATCAGGGTCTTTTCTAGGGAGTCTTCTCTTCTCATGAGGTGGCCAAAGTACTGGAGCCTCAACTTCAGGATCTGCCCTTCCAGTGAGCACTCAGGGCTGATTTCTTTAAGGATAGATAAGTTTGATCTTTTTGCAGTCCATGGGACTCTCAAGAGTCTCCTCTAGCAATATATTCCCAACAATATATAAATAAATTCCCAACAATATATACGTATAAATGTTATACAACTACAGATTCCCACAAAATACCAGTTTCTGGGGGTTACAAGTGGAAGAGTGCTATTTAGCTCATGTCCTGCTTGTGGGCTTTCCATAGGAATCAAGCTGATCCCAGTGAGGATAAAATGAAGGACTAGCTAGGCCTTTGGACTGATCCAACAGAGCTCTTCCTATATCCTTATCTCATGGTGCTATGAGCTTGTGTGGACAGAGCATGGAGGGAGACCTATAGATGTTTTAAAAAAGCTCACACCAAGAGCAAACTTACTTGGTCTCTAAGGTGTTACTGGAAGGATTTATTTATTTATTTGTTTGTTTTGTTTTGACAAAGTCCAAAGACTTATTCATGTCTTCCAATACAGTTCCTTCCTTCCTTCCTTCCTTCCTTCCTTCCTTCCTTCCTTCCTTCCTTCCTTCCTTCCTTATCACCTGTCTCTGCACAGCCATTGTCCAAAAGTTGAACAACAAGCTCAGAAAACACATTTGATGATTGTGTTTTATACATGTGTGATGTGAACTATGTGCCCTCCGGGTGCATTGACAGCATAAAAAACTACTCATTTAACAATCCATCACTGAATTATTAAATAATAGTTGAATTATTATTCTAATAGCTGGATACAACTAAATTATTGAATAACAGACTTTAGATGAATAGCCAGTCTCTTGCTTCATGGCTTGTACCTTTTGGATCAAGTGCATGTTTTTAATCTAAAGATTCAGATTGGTGGGGGTGGGGTGGGAGGAAAAAGTCTTTTTCAATGGAACCTAAAAGCTTTTGTGCCTTAATAAAACATTCAGACTGTCAAGTGTTTTGTTCTGCCAGCAACTTAATTCTTCATATAATATGGCATACTCTGGTGTTTTAAAAGACTATACCAAGGTTGGCGCTACGATGGCAATAGAGCAATGTGGAGAAAAACAAGCATTCATAAGTCATAATATTCTTCCACTGCTTTCTGCAGATAGCACATCATAATAATTCTGGCCCCCTGGGAAGCTTCCAAGTAGCCTATCAGTCAAAATAAGAGGACCAATCTTTAGTCCCAGCTATCAAATGCTGATGAGAAGACCTTTTGGCTGAAGGATAGAGATGGTAAGTATTTTTTTGAAATGCTATGGGATTCCTAGATAAATCATATTTGCCACACACACACACAAAAGAGGATGTTATGAAGTGCCACAGCTTTGTTGACTGACACCATAAACTAAGCTGACGAAGTAATTGCCTATTCTGCTGGGCAGCATTCGGAAAGGATAGAGACAAGCTGGAAGGTGTGCAGAGGAGGGCAACCAAGATGATCCAGTCTCTGGAAACCAAGCCTTATGAGGAGCAGTTGAGGAACCGGTGTATGTTAAGCCTGGAAAAGAGGGGACTGAGAGCAGATATGATAGCCATCTTCAAATATCTCAAGGGCTGTCACATCACATGGAAGATGAAGCAAGCTTGTTTCTCCTGCTCTGGAGGGTAGGACCCAAACCCAAGGCTTCATGTTACAAGAAAGGAGATTCAGGAAGAACTTTCTGACAGTAAGAACTGCTTGACTGTGGAGCCGACTCCCCTAGGAGCTTGTGGTTTTTAAGCAGAGGGATGGCCATTTGCCATGGATACTTTAGTTGAGATTGCTGCATTGCAGGGGGTTGGACTGGATGATTTCAGGTTCCCTTCCAACTCCACAATTCTATGATTCCACAAAAGGCAAAAGCTACAGTGCCCAAAAGATGTTCTTTCCTCCATCTGCTCAAACCATCTCGCAATGAACGGTAGGTTAGGCAGCATCCATCCACTATGTAGAGACCTCAGAGTGCTTGCTTGGGCACCCTATTCTGTCTCCCTCTCCCTACTATCACTACCTGCCAGACATGGCCAGTTAGGAATGTCAACCCCAACTTCAACCACCACACTCATAACTGTAGAGAGAACAGAGTAAGCAAAGAAAATGGGTCCCTCAATGAACTGCAGAAAAAGAAAAGAAAACCACACTCTGCTTTCTACTGGGCGACCGACGAATCCCACACTCTGGGGGTAGGAAGATTGTTTTCAGCTCAGGCGCTGCATTCCTTTCTAGGTAGTCTTTGAGGGGCCACATGCCAGTGGTAGGGATGGAACTAGAGACAAATGTGACATATGTTACATTTGTATGGTAGGCTGGCTTCTACACACACTCACCCCTCTCTAATCTCCATCCAGGCAAGCAAGAGGCATGGCCAGAATTCAAGGACATATTCCAGCCAGACCAAAACAACATTCCAAGTGTGTGAAAAGCAGGGCAGGCGAGGGGTGTGGTCTGGGGGACAGGGAGTGTCACTGGGGAGGAGATATGTGGATGGAGCAGCTCCTCAACCAACCCAACCAACATGCTTGGCTCTTCAACATCCTCTTTTCCTGCCCAAGGAGTGTGGGGCAAACCTACCCAGTGGTAAGCTGGAGGAACAGCCTTCGGTATTTTGCATGTTTGGACCACTTAACACAAATGATGTCTCTGTATGATTGTGTTTCCAGTGCATGACCACAGCCTTTGACCATCATTCAAACTTTGCTCTTGCCAAAGAACTTAATGTTATCAGGAAAACTATTAGGGTTGCACATCCTGGCCATTCCTCTGCTTCTCGTAATAGGAACACAGAAAGTTTCTTTATGCTGAGTTAGACCATGGGTCCATATAGCCCGGTATTGTCTACATGGACTAGCAGCAGCTCTCCAGAGTTTCAGACTAAGGTATCTCCCAGCCTACCTAGAGATGCTGGCGATTGAACCTGGGATCTTCTGCATTCAAAGCATGGGCTCTACCACTGAGCTTCACTCCTTTCCCCCAGCTAGGCTTCATGCACCAACTTCTACTCAGGAAGAGAAGTGCTTTGGAAAGCAACTAGTTTATCTTTAGATCAACCGAGGAATGTGCTACATGAGGAAAATCATCCATGCTTATGTTAGCCGCAGGGATGACTCGTACCGCAGAAATGGTACAAAGCAGCTTTGATAGATTAGAGGAATGGGGCCAATAAATAAAGGATCACAAAAGCACCTCATCATCTGCTACCCCTAATAATGGTCTTCACTTTACATTGTACTTCTTTATGATGCTCCACAGCTATGAATCTGAGGATACAGCCATACCCCTGTGAATTCTCCCTCGTCTCAGTAGCATCGCACAAGTTTAGATCACCCAGAGTCTTCTTTGGGGAAAGTTGGATATATGCAAATGCAGCACAGAAAGTGAATTTTAAAGTGCAAGCTGGAAACCATGCAAATTATACCATGTTCACAGGCTTTTGGTTTTCTTTTTCTTTCTTTTTCCTGTGAATAGTTTTGCACTTCCACATACAATGAAAGGCAAAATATCTCAACATAGGTGTAACTCACATTGTTATGGTCTCATCCCATAATACCAATGCTATGAAACTTACAAAGTCCTCCCCATCCAGTTTCCCCACCATCACTGATCTTGGTCAAGGTATGATCAAGTAGGCAGTGCTATTTTTCTAGGGGGGAAAGGTGTTCTCTTATAAGAGGTTTCAGTTCTGAGTTCCGGTGAGTTCCAGCTGAAACAAGCCCTACAAGTAGGGAAATGGACATTACCATTCAGGTGTCAGGTAATGGTTTGTAGACAGTGGTCAGATGGGAATCGAGGACCAGGAGCTGAGAGTTATGCCAGAGACTCAGGGATGAGAAATCAAAGCCAAGGAACAAAACTGAAGAACAGAACAAAATGAAATGGAGCATAGAACTGAATCTGGCCAACAGTCCAAACCATTATCTACCCAAACATATATGAGCCAAGTCTGACAGGTGGGCAGTCAATCGCCTGATGTCACAGTGACATCAGACAGTGCTTTTTATACAAGGGGCTTTGCAAAACCGACCAATCAGATTATTGGTCTTGCAAAGTCTCAGGCACAGTACTTGTCAGGCTCTGTCAATCAGCTGTTTGGCAGTTGCTTTGAGCTGAGCCAGGTCATTCCTGCTCTCAGTACTTTGTAGGCATGACATTGATTAGATAGACTGAGACTTGGGACTCAGCTACATTAGTCACAAAACAGTGTTTTGAATGTGTTATAAACATGCAACACCAGATGGTGATGGAGAGTAAAATAAATTGCAATGCGATTTTCCATAGTGTCTTCTTAAAATTATTTGTTATAACATTTTAATTTCTGATTTATTTATAGCGGGGGGGTTTCTTGTGTGTAGATCCACCAAGGACCTTCTCAGTGGAGATGGAATCACTGAGAATGTGACCATTTTGGTTCAAGACCAAAACCAAAGTAAAGAGGGTAACATATAAGAAAATAAGTATCATTACTGTTTGAGGATGGGTTTCCATCCTCATCTTGCTATTCAGCTTTATTGTATTTCGTTTCATGGAAGAAGGTGGTGGTGTGTGAAAGAGAACCTGCTTTTCTTCTGCAAACCTCCTACCCATCTTGTGGTTTACCAAGCATATAAAAAACAGAAGATCAAGGGGTTGAGAATGAAGTCTCTCTGGGGAACACCATCTGTTAATAATTGCCTAACCCTCTAGGTGCAAGCAGGAATCTCTTTTCTGAATGTGGTCAAACACAGGAGTCAAGTGAGCCATACCTCACAGTATTTGAATTGTTTTGCTTTGCTTTTTGTAAAAAATAAAATAAAAATAAAAAATGCTAATCATTCTATGATTCTATGTGCCCAGTTAACTAATGCAACAACAACAAAACCCCACAAAAACTTGACAAAAACACTGCTCAATCCTTTGCAGTCCAAACTATTATGATGTCATAAAGATGCAGAGAGATATAACTTTCATACATTTCCGGACAGGAATTTAATGGAGCATTTGATGGGAGTTATGTGTCTAAATCCCATGCAATGCAGGAAATGGAAGGGTTAGCTCCTGCCGTCTTTCAGCAAGCCAACTAAATATGATCCATCTCGGTAATATAATCCACAAAAGCATTTCTCCATTTTGGGGGAACAAAATAACTGCCGAGTCTTTGCTTAAAGGTAATAACCTGTTGAGGAGCAGATCAAGGTCCCAGTGAAAAATTATGATGGTTGGGATCAAAGAAGAGATGAGCTTGGAAATGAAAAAAAGACCTGGAGGCTGGCAAGGTTGCCGATGTGGTTGCAAAAGAATGTTATTCTTATGTGATGGAGGGGCGTTTTGAAATGCTCATGTGCAAGGCATTGATGTAACTGGTCAGGATTTTGTTTTACTAATTTGCTGAGGAGGATGTGGTGGGGTGGAGAATGACTTCCTATATCCAGCTCTCCTCTGCAGTGCAAGTTTACTCATGCTCGGGAGGGAGCCCAGGGAAACTAGATAGTTTCCTCACCATGGCACCAGACACCTCATCTTTGGGGGATGAGCTAGGGGATTTAGAGGGAAAGGAACTCAGACTAGTCCCAGACATAGTCCAATGTTAGTCACTGCAGAGTAGACCCACTGAAATCATGGGCATGGCTAACCTAGATACAAGCCATGCATTAGTGATGGGGAACCTGTGGTCCTTCATTAGTTGTTGGACTACAACTCCCATCCACCCATGTCCACTAGTCATACTAGCAGGGGATGTTGGGAGTTGCAGTCCAACAGCATCTGGAGGGCACAGGCTGCCAATTCTTGCCATGCATATTCACACTTGTGGAAGAGGAGTCCATTGTGCTCTTCAGCCCAAGGAGGTTGTGTTGCCCTCCTCCTACTCCAGCTCAGAAGCCCTAGTAGAACCACAGATGAATAGGGAAGTATCAGAAAAGGGATGTTTGGAGCACCACTCGGAGCATTGTCAGATAATGAATGGTGCAGATGGAATTTTGTCCTGGTAATTGTATTAATAATAAAGAACCGAAAAGCTCACCTTTTCTCTGTTTCTCTGCTTTCCTGGGCGTTTGTCCAGAAACACTGGTCTGCACCCTGACATAATGAGACAGAAGTACAGCTCTGATTTAATGCTCAGTCTGAGAGGGGCTGCTGCTGAAACAACATTTATTCTCTGCTCTTACAGAGTCTCTAGCCTGAGCCCAGCATGGAGCTGTCCAGGAGAAGGGGGCCATTTTTGAATCCTTACCTCAGGCAAGTCCTTACCCTCACCTGGCTTTGTTTGCTCAAACCTGACTCCCCATACTGCTGGGGCTGTCCCTTGAAGCAGAACACATGGCATTTGGAGGCAACACTAGATGAGAATTATGCACAGACCTCCTATTCCATGCAAGATTTCTCACACTTCCGGCCCATATGACATTCTGTTTGCACAGGTGGGGGTTTTGTTGAATGTCATAGGAATCTTGCACAATATGCTGGGTTCTGTGCTTGTACGCAGATTATATTGGGCCCTATGCAATAAAAAGGAATAATATCCCATGAGATGAAGGCCATTTATATAGACAAGTGGCCATAAAAGAATAAAGGAAATGTTTCTTTAGGAGCAAGAGAGGAACACTAGAGGCTGAGATATCTTCCACTGAGATATGGCCTCTCCTTAGTTCAACTAACCTTTATAACACAGTCCTAAACACATTTTTTTTGGGGGGGGACACAAGCAATCCACATTTATTGCTATGGAGCTATGTGAGAGTGCTCAGGATTGCTGCTGTAGGTTAAGCTTGCACTAGTGCTAATCCGTAGACCTGCTCTGCACCAGATGCACATCAATATGGCCCCAGTTGAGCCACAAAGTCAATAAATGCAGATTTTGTCATGACTCACTGGCTTGTGCGCACCAAAGACAGACCACCGATCTTTCGATGCCGGTGTCACAAAATGGCTGCCATGGAGGCATGACACATCACAAAATGGTTGCTTTAGGGGTGTGTGGCTTCAATGTAGTGCAAACAGGAACTGACCAATAAGAGCAAACTTGCGCATTGTGGATATTTGAGGAAATATTTACTTAGACCTTTCACGGGTGCCTTAGCAAGTTCTGGTGGACATCCAGGCAGCCTCTGATCTAAGTACCCAGACAGAACTAAAATAGAAGAGTGGGTGCTTCATATGATATATATGTTGCAGGCTGTACATTGCAGATGGGAGATTAAATGTTAGCACATTCCCCCGCATGAAATAATACTCCCTGCTAGAGACATTGCTGAAGCGCATTAATTACTTGGTTCAGAATATGAACTTGTCCAGCTCTTAATGCCCAGATATATTATGAGTCCAGTATCTTTTTCCTTTGTTCCAGAAGCTCTTCCCTAGCTCAAAATGGTAAAATGAGATTCTCCGCATGTGGGATCAGCATTCAAGTTGACCGAGCCTGTTCCATAGGTGCATGGAAAGAAATCCTTTAATATTAAAACCTGATTCTCAGTGGAGTTCTTGTTGATTGCGCTAAACCATCTGACCAAGCGGCCTTTTATGCTGCGAATGTCTTCTCAGTTTGAATTAATCAGTTCTCTTGATTGTGTCTTGGAAATGCATTGTGTGTCCTCCATCCAGATTGATAACTCACTCTTTTTGAAGCAGGGATGCAGGGAGATAAATGCCCAAGTGGCTTCCTACCTTCTCTGGTGTGATGGGGTATGTTTGGGGCATGTGGGACATAAGAACATAAGATGGTGCCTTATACCAGGGGGAAGCTTAGTATGTTGATGGACTGCAGCTCCTGTCATCCTTAATCACTGAGCTAGTTGGCCATGACTGAAGGCAGCTGTAGTAAGGCACCAGAGGGGCACAAAATTGGCTACCCCTGCCTTTTGTGAAGTGAGGCACATTATTCATGTGCCTCCTTCACATGAAGTCTGGAGGGTGGCCTTTTCTGCAATGGCTCCCCATTTATTGAATGCTCTATCCAGGGAGCTTCAGCTGGTGCCTTCATTATCCACCTTTAGGCAACTGGCAAAGCTGTTCCTCTTTGACCAGGACTTTGGATAATGGACATCCAATGCCCTTTTAAAAGTATTGTGGGATCATTGGTTATTATTATTTATTTTATTATTATTTATTAGATTTGCATTCCAAACTTCTTCATAAGATCTCAGGCTGGTTTGTTGTTGTTGTTGTTGTTGTTGTTGTTTTTACTATGTATTTTGTGGTTTTATTTTGTAATGTTATGTTGTGAACTGCCCTGATGCTGTAGCTGATAGGTGTCACTGTTGACCTGGCCTCCTAGCAGCAGTGTCACTGCTACGTACTGGGAAGATAAAGGGGCAGGGCAGGGAGGTGGTGAGATCAGGGCAGTTTAAGCACACATCAGCTTCCCTACATCAATAGGATGTTGGACTAGGTGATCTTTGCTGTCCCTTCAAACTCTGTAGCTCAGTTGTTTAGAGCATGGGGATGACAATGCCAAGGTTGCAAGTTCGATCCCCGTATAGAACAACGGAGCATTGCTAGTTTTGTACGTGGGGGTGTGGAGACAGCCTTTTTCAGAAGCATTCAAACTTCTCATTCTAGCAACTGATACTTTCATGTAGAACTATGGTCCATGTGACTGAACACTTAAACTTAATTGGAAACGTGTGCTCTCTCCCCTCCTTCCTCTGCCCCACCAAAGAGATATGGCTGCAACCATGTAAATAATATCTGGAATAAGACCCTACATCCACCCTCAGATGTTTCCAGCACAGGCACACTACTCCTGCCACTCATTAAATTGACTTTAAATTGACACTGACCAGCGGGAAATCCAAAATGTAGAAAACCCTAAGAAGACCTCATACAGTTTCTTTGGGTGACTTTTACCCTTTTAAGTTTGTTTTCCCCAGCCTCTTCTCTTCAAGAGCCAAGTGAGTGAGCAACTGCTACAGGCAGAAAAAAGACTTTACCCTTTATCTTCTATATCTCTTCATATATATATATATATATATATATATATATATATATATATATATATATGATTTTGATCAAGCGGTTATTTAAGATGTTTCCAGAGGCTCCCTTTGTGTGTACTGCCTTTTGGTGGAGACAAATCCCTATCAATAAGTGCTATTTCTTTTCTCCTTCTTTTCCTGACTCTTAAAAGCATCTTTGTTCTGGGTTTTTTCGCCTTAAGCAGAAAGATCCTATCTGCATATGAAAAAATAAAGACAGCTGAACAGAGGTGACACACCGCAGAGCTGCAAACACCCCGCACAGTTGTTTTCAAATGCTTCATATTATATTCAGCCTTCTAGAGTTCTGCATGACCACAAAGCACCCCACGATTCGCCAATATTTCTCCCCTTGTGCTGAAAGTTAGACCAATTACCTGTGTCCTCTGCAAATTAAGGCAGAAGCTGACCGTTCCCCTGATCCAATCATTTCCCCCAACACCACCACCACCACCCCAAAAAAATTGTAAGAACTGTGCCATTCATTTCAACTGAAGTATCAAAGCTTCCACCTGTCCCTCTAAAAGTTCCATGGGGGAGGGGTGGAGAACATGCAGGGCTCTGAATCAGGGCATCTGCACTGACCACACGTGTCCTCTCTGACCTACAGTCTATCTTCCATCTTCGCCCTTCCTCTTTATTGTTCTTAGTAATTGGACTGTCTGTTCTTCTTCCTTTCCTCCTCGGGCTAAGATCCTTGATATAACCTTTGATTCATCTTTTCCTTCCTTTCTTTTTTTCATTCTGGGGGCTTCCAAATGGGCATTTGTCAGGAGATGGCTGCTCCTTATGCATGCAATAAGTTTGGGATGGGTTTTTGTTCATTGTTCATTGTTTATTCTTTCTTTTCTTTTTGGCAGAATCCACATAACATCATTGTCCTCAAAAATGGCAGCCCCACCACCCCAATTTAACCCAGATTTATTCTGTCTGGGCGAAGACATTTTTACAAAATGTGTTACTAATAACCTTGTTGTGGTATCCTTAAAATCTGTTTACAATTTTAATCCCATTCCATCTCTTGCTAAAGCTTTTAATTTTCAGAAACCCATGCCATGCTGGGTTACCTCCAGCTGAGTCATCAAGTAGACCCATTGTGCTCAATTGACTTCAGTTTATTAATTTATTTAAGATTTATTTGTTTATTAATTTATATACTGCTTATGACAAAACGGCATACTCTGACATAATCAGATGCGACCCGATAAATATGGGCACCTTGCAAGACCCTTATTTGGTTTGATGCAACAGGCTTGCTCCTCAAATCTGTACCAGTGGTGACTCACAAGGCTGGTCCCATACAACATGTCATACATGATGAGTGACTGAGCTCTCCTGAGTTTTCTGCCTTTTGAGAACTGCAAAAACATAGGGGTCGTTGGGCACCTAGCAGGACAGTGTATATGGCTTGGGTGGGTACTGCCTTCAGCTTGGTTGGGCCAAAAGTTATTCAGGTCTACTTTACTGGGTGTTCCTCACTCTAAGTGAGAGGTAACCAAGGTGGTACCTTCCAGAGGTTGTTGGACTACCTTCTCCCATCAGCCCAGCCAGCATACCCAACAATAAGAGATGATGGGAGTTGAAGTCCAAGAATACCTGGAGGACATGGCATTGGCTATTCCTGCGCTACAGATTGCATGCCCAGGACCTTGGAGAAGAGTTATGGTAGAGCTTTTTCATGCAGAAGGTCCCAGTTTGACTCCTGGAACAATCCATTCCAAGGGCAGGGAGGGGGCAGGACAGAGCCAGCCCAGGATCCACTCAAGCAATGGCATCAGACCCAACCCAGACTTGATTACCTGTCTGGAGCTGGTGCAGGAATAGAGCTCAATCAACCTGCTACCCACCTTTCCTCAAGAACTCACTGAGCTACTAGGCTGTGGATGTGGAGTTGGTAGGAGTACAGCCTCACTTTCTGTTCTTGTCTAGTATCTCCTCTAATCTCCAAGCCCATAATTTTGTTAATTTCCCCCCTTTTTTGCTCATTTCATTATCCTTACCTCCTGATCATAGGCTAGCAGTGGTCAAACCTGAAACCTCCATTTTCACATAGAGTATAGCTCTATGGAAAATATGCCATTGTCATGCCTCGTTCATGATGGTCTAGCTGAGACATCTGGTTTAACGCTCCTGATGGAGAGAATGCTGAATTGTTTCATGAGTTTCCATTTTTATTGTTCACTCTCTGTTGAACAGTTAACCTTGAAACAGCTGGGGAGGGGTTGTTTTAACATAATTAATATTCAACAATTTCCTGTCGACTCTTTTCAGCAGCTACTTTTTATCATTGGAAAACTTGGGAAGAACTGGGGAAGGTAATAGCCATATTAAGATGCTATACTTTCAGATAAGCAAGGTACAGGTGGGTGGGGAGGCAGGTGATTCAAAGAATAGTCCCACCAATGGCATTGCACGTGCTGATTTGCCACACCCCTAGGTATCATCATCCCCTTCATCATCATTAAGATTTCAATTTATTAGTCACCTGCTACATAAGGAGTCTTATGCCCCTCTCAGTCTGGAGCTACACAAACAAACTCTGAAGTTTTAAGTGCAAAAAGTGGAACATAAAATCAGAAAAAAGAACAACATATTGAAATAAGAGCTTCACTATAACTAGTAAAACAGACCCAATAAAACAACACCAAAAGCTTCAGCGGCAAAAATATACTATCAATAAGGAGCAATATCATTAAAATCTGTCCAATGTCTGGGAGTATAATTTTTACCTGATGCTGAAAGGATGTTAATGATAGTGCAGGTGAATCTCTCTAGAGGGAACAATCCACAACTGGGGAGTCACAACCTAACAGAGTGCTACAATAATAAAGAAAAAGAAACCAACTAGCACATTTGCAAAGCTAAGCAGGGTCCGGTATGGTTTCTGTGACCTTCTTCCTCATTGCCACTCTCTGAACTTGCCTCAGAGGGGGCACTCAAAGGAGGACCTCAGATAAAAACTGAAGGGTCTAGATTCGGACACTATTTCTTGATGCATTCCACAATTCAACTACATACACTGTCAAAGAACTGCTCCCTTTTTCTCTGTTCTGAATCTTCCAATAATCAGCTTCATTTTAATGACCAGAAGTTCTAGTGTTAATGGAGAAGGAGGAAAATCTTTCTCTAACTAATTTTATTCCAGCTTTCGACTAAACCTTCATATTTTCACGCAAAATGCAATTTTCAGTACATTCACTTCCTTTCCATACTTCTTCTGCTTTGCATGCAAATTGTCTCTGGTTCAATCCCAGCACCTAAAACTACCTATCTGAAATTCTGGAGACCTGCTGCCAACCTGTGTAAACAATGCTGAGCTGGATGGACTAACGATCAGAGTCAGTATCGATGGTCCTGGAGTTTTTCAATTTTAATTGTGGAGCTTCTGGTGTTGTTGTTTTCGACAGGCTCCTTTTAAAATTTTATTTTCAGTGGGCAGCTCTCAAGTTAAATCCCTTGTGTTTCACACTGCATTTTGGAGAAGCCTGATGGATTTTTAGCATTCTACGGTGCTTTCTGAACAGATTGCGCCAATGAGTTGATGAAACTTGAGCTAATTGCACTAATGTTGACAAATGCTCTGGCACCAAATTAAAAAAAAAAGATGAAGCAAATGTCACATTTTGTAAAAAAAAAAAAATTACACCTCTTCAAGAGACGCTAAATAGATTCAGTGATTTGTGGGTGTAGGAGAGCTATTTTTCTGCAGGCAAAACTTTGGATAAGGGGGGAAACCACAAAAAATTATTGATGTACAAATTGGGCATGTAAACTTCTCTGCAGGCCATGTTTAGAACAGGATTTTTTGTTTTTTTTGTTTTTTAAATAAGGCTGGTACCCACTGCTAGTCCTATATAGGCTTATTGAAATTAATGGACGCATTTAACTTTGGCCCATTAATTACAATGGGTTTACCCCAAGTAAGACTCAGTTGGATATACCCCTAAGAGTTGAATTTTCGAAAATTCGGTAGCAGATGGTGTGGCAGTAAGACAGTGCTCATCTGACCATTCTGAACTAAAGAAAGCTATTCAAGCAGTCCCTTAGCAAAGCAATGAATCTTCATTGCTTTGGTGGTGGGTGGGTGTTTGTGCCACTCTCCTATCTTGCAGTTTTTCATCTTTAAACTGGACTGCAAAGCTCTCCAGCTGGAGGACTAAGCCTAACCAATAAAGAAGAAGAAGAAGAAGAAGAAGAAGAAGAAGAAGAAGAAGAAGAAGAAGAAGAAGAAGAAGAACAACAACAACAACAACAACAACAACAACAACAACAAGAGTTTGGATTTGATATCCCGCTTTATCACTACCCGAAGGAGTCTCAAAGCGGCTAACATTCTCCTTTCCCTTCCTCCCCCACAATAAACACTCTGTGAGGTGAGTGGGGCTGAGAGAGTTCAAAGAAGTGTGACTAGCAGCTGCATGTGGAGGAGCAGAGATGCAAACCCGGTTCACCAGATTACGAGTTTACCACTCTTAACCACTACACCACACTGGCTCTCAGCAGAGATGGGAAACGTCAGACCCTTTTAGACTCCAACTTCCACCAGCCCCATCCGACATTGTCTACCTGGACTTGGGAATGTGTGGAGTGAATTACATCCCTGAATGCTCACTGATTTTTTAAAAAAACTGTCTGCCAAGTAAGAAGGAGTAATATGTCAGGAGGATATGCTACAAAACAACTGAGTTTCTCCAGAGCTCCCAGGGAGCTCATGTAGGAGAGGAGCTAAAAGACTTGTCTGTGAACCAAGCAGTCCTGCTTGAAATCTGGCTTATGCCATGAACTTAGAGATGCCCCAGGAAATTGGTGAATTCCAGTACAAACTGTCTTGAATGGACAGGTGCAAGGATCCAGACTTTGCATCCCTAATTCGAATTACCTAGGAGCAAGCTCATTTGAATTCAGTAGGACTTACTTCTGAATAGATTTGCATGGAATCATTTATTAGTCAAGCTATAATAATAAGCCTCCCCATACCTTGCAAAAGAGCTTCATACAAAAAACTCATTTAGCTCATATACCATGACTCTTTTTTAACACCATATTATATTTAGCCACACTGCTACTGATGAAGCTTTGACTGTTTCCCATTTAGACACTGGCAGAATTCTTGCATCCAATAAAAGATTATTAATCAATTGCCCATTTCATTTATCTCCATTGTTGTTGTTGTTTTAATTAACTAGCCATGTAACTTCTGGGTCCAAAATGACTTCATCAGATCAGTAGTTCTAACATGGTGCTTGTAGGACAGAATAGCATGAAGTGGTTAGCATGAAAGCTTAGTGGGGTACAAGCACATGAGTATGCTTTGGGCTTAAGCAAGGCAGGCTGTCCTCTCTAGTCTTAACTCTCTAAAAAATGCATGTGCCTCTTTGATGTTGCAAGAGCCACACAGAAGGCTAGGAACTTTTCGACTGTTCTCCACTGAAGCCACAGAGCCGTGAAGGAATGGGCGGGCATTCTTTGAAGTGCTGATCTTACCTTGGAAGACAGCACTTCAATGAGAATGTACCATGTGCAAAGAGGCCAGGGGGTCTGCTCTGGAGGTGAGCTTGAAAGTTTAAAGATGGACTGAAGCCATTTAAGTTCAGCAGACTGGGATTCTACCTCTCCTTGCAGGCTTGGGGGAATATTGATATGCAATGTTTCTTGGACACAGAAGCTCTGGAAGGGCACTCGAGGTTTGAAGATCATATCCACATCCAAACTATGGGAGGAAGATGGATCAGGAGCTTGAGATTGTACGTGTTTCAGGTTGCTGAAATGATTGCATAGTATGCTTGGTTTGTTTGAAGCATTGCTGACTGGATGGCTTTCTGTACAAGTGGCGAAATGAGGTGTGTGGAAAGGGAGAAGACACTGTGAAGATCAAAACTTAATCAAGGTAGATATTGTTGGTCCCAAACCAAACCATATATTTTTAGGAGCAAGGCTGAAATTCCAGTTCACAGTAACACGGAGAAGCCACCAATGGTGGCACTGTGTTCTAAACCACTGAGCTTCTTGGGCTTGCTGATCAGAAGGTCAGCAGTTTGAATCCCCATGATGGAGTGAGCTCCCCTTGCTTTTTCCCTGCTCCTGCCAACCTAGCAGTTCGAAAGAACACCAGGGCAAGTAGATAAATAGGTACTGTTGCGGTGGGAAGGTAAACAGAGTTTCCATGCGATCTGGCCTCCGCCACAGTGTTCTGTTGTGCCAGAAGCAGTTTATGGCCACATGACCTGGAAAGCTGTCTGTGAACAAACGCCAGCTCCCTCAGCCTGAAAGAGATGAGTGCCAAAACCCATAGTCACCTGTGACTGGACTTAACCATGCAGGGGTCCTTTACCTTTACTTTTTTACATTGGTTGTGACATAATCTTGTGTATTTCCTTGTCCACATTCCATTCCAAATCAGAGGATACTGTACTGGTTGGACCTTTCTCCTCATCTAGCAGGGATGTTCTTACCATAAGCTGCCCTGAGTGCGGCACTGAAAAAAAGCAATATGATGACATCATGAGGTGAAGTAAGTGTTGCTACACATTATGATGGACAGGGGAGAAGTTTGCACAGTAATATCATGTGTGTGTGTGTGTGTATCATCCTTGTGTCACCTGCAATGAGTCATCTTCCCAAAGAAACAGAAATAAATTCCAATCATATTGCTCCTCAAATCAAAATCAACTGCATATAGGTATAATGAAATCCATATTTTAAAAAATCCATATTTTAAAAAAGGATTTTAGCACACACCAAAAGCAATATTGAAGCCTAATGTTAAAGCCAGGGAGTTCCAACGAGCAGGTGCTGCCACATTGAAATATTTATTTCTTGCAAGAACACACACACAAAAAAATGTTTCATTTGTAGAAGGCCCTTTTCTAGTTGTGGTGGTCACTCAGCATGGAAGTCCAGTGGGCTCTATTCCTTACCTGCTCATAGGCAAGTGGTCCCCACTCAACCTGTACCTCCTTGTGAGGAAACACATATAAGCCTTCAAATCCCTCTGACACCTTGAATGACTTGGAAATGGGTCCATTTACAAATCTATGGGAAGGACTGTTGCTTAGTGGTAGAGTTTCTGTCTTGCATACAGAAGACCCCAGGTTCAATCCCCAGCATCTCCAAGCAGGGCTGAGAGAGGCTCCTGGCTGAAACCCTGGAGATTCACTGCAGGTCATTGTAGATGATACTGAGCTTAATAAACCCTTGAGTCTGACTCCGTATAAGGCAGCTTCCTATGTTCCCATCACATCCCTGTATATTTTTTCTTATTTCACAGCTGAAATGAGTTCTGTTCCGCCCCTGGCTTCCCTTTTTAGAGTTGACAACGTGCTCCCAAACAGGCAAGAGGATGAAGGCATGCATTTCAGACAGCTGTACTCTCCATATCCTCGCAGAAGCTGTTCTGTGTTGGTTGATCGCTGCGTCCTTACTCCAAATGACTGGGCATAAATGCATTTTACATGGCTCTTTAATGTTAAGTGACAAGGAAAGGTAATCACTTAAAAGTATTTGACATTTATAAGCAACCAAAGGACTTTCTGTCATCTTCTATTTATGTGTTCAATGCAGCAGAAGAGCCACGCCGCTTGCTCGGCTTCTTCCTTTCTCTCACTGCTACCACTGATGTGTCTCTATCAAGCCTTTGCTGCCTTCTCTGCAGGCCCGTCTTAGAGGGATCTGCCGCCCTGGCGCAGCGATCCCTCGGCGCCCCCAGCCTGCCGCCTCTCCGCCCGCCTCCCTCCCGCGCTGGCCGCCCCTCGGGAGGGGGGGTGGGCGAGCGGGGGATGAGGGGCGTGGCGTTGGAGCAGGCGCTCGCGCGCCGGCGGGCAGAGGATGAGGGGCGGGCGGACGGGCGCTCGCGCACCGGCGGGCGGGCGGGCTGCAAGCCGGCCGCCCTCGCCTCCCAGAGCCCCAGCTGGAGTGCTGGAAGGTCGCGCAAAGCCCCGCGCCGCTTCAGCGCTCCAGCTGGGGCTCCGGGAGGCGAGGGCGGGCGGCTTACAGCCCGCCCGCCGGCGCGCGAGTGCCCGCCTGCCCGTGGGGGCGGGGGCAGGTGAGCCCGGTATGCCGGTGGGCTCGCGGGGGCGCCCCTGGGGTGCCCGGCGCTCTGGCGTGCCGCACCACCGGCCTCTATGGATGAGACGGCGCTGCTTCTCTGGTTGCCACATCTTCCTTGGTCCTTCCAGTCAAATGCAAGGAATGGTTAACCTGGATGACCCAGTGCCAACTCACTACTTCAGGTTGTTATAAAATTATGGGGTGGGGAACCTCAGACCAGGAGCCAAATGCAGCTATCCGGGTCTCTCTATCTGACCCTTGAACTCTCCCCTGGCTACATCCTCCTTGAGCGCTTCCCCCCTGGCTAGGATACATCCTTGAACTCAGACAATTCCTCTTGCCACCCAGGAGGGAGGGTCGAGTTCTGTGTGTGAGAATAGAAAATAGGCTACTGTACAAAATTTAAGTTTACATCCATTGTTTTGCCCAGTTTTGCTTCTGTTCCTGCCCACCAGAGGCAGATACGCCCCCCCCAGAAGGTTACCCAGAAGGGAATGTGGCCCTTGGGCTGGGAGTGGTTCCCCACTCCTGATCTAATTATCATGGGTGTTAACTAAAAGCTGCCATTAGTGCAGAATGCCGCTGCCGAGATGGTATCTGGACAGCATGGTGAGACTCTAATTCATAAACATTGTGAGTTTCTTCTTCTTCTTCTTCTTCTTCTTCTTCTTCTTCTTCTTCTTCTTCTTCTTCTTCTTCCAATCAAGCAGTATATACACTTTATGAAATTAATAACATAAAAATATATAGAACATTGCACTTCCTACAAGGCTACTGGGCCCAAGTCAGTGTGTTGTTATGAGTGTCCAAAAGGCTTAGGAGTCCCTGCAAGGTCCCTGTCTCCAGCATGAATGGGGACTCTGCTAATATGTAGGAAGCCAGTGCAAATTTTTGAGGAGCATGTTCGCAGGCAGCCAACCTCATCAACCATTCTGCCAGCTGTGTTTTGCTGCAATCTCTGAATCTTCTTCAAAGGCAGCCCTACATAGTGAGCATTGCAGCAGTCCAAATGGGAGACTACTAGAGCGTGCATATATGCTTCTATATGTATGTACCCAGTCACCCACCCAAGGTTCCACCCATTTGGCTGAGGCATAGAAAGTTTTAAAGAAGAGCTATGCCAAGTGTTTCAGCCCAACCTTAAAAAAAATAAAATCATTCACTGGGGTGGAGCCTAAATGCCCTCCTTCACAGTTGCTGCTTCGCCCCACCTGACTGATCTCTCCCTCTCTGCATCCATCTCTTAGAACGTGCTTGAGGTCCAGGTGATGATATGTGAAAAGGTGCTGTTCAGGATATGGGAATAAATCACCCTTAGAAGACACCTCTCTGCCAGAGGTGTCTGTACAAGAACCCCAGGAGCCTGTCTTGCCACCATCTTCATAACCTGGGGAGACCTCTATGCCTTTCTCTGCAGACTTCAGGGGCTCCATACCTGAACCATCAGCACAGCTGAAGACACCCCAGACTTGCCAGAGTCAATAGGTGAAGCCTTTGAACATTGGTGGTTTTCTCAAGTGGATGAGGAAAGTGGAGCACCAAGCTCATCAGCAGGCCAAGTACAACTCTGTTGACTTCAAGCATGTGCAATTGCTATCCAGAAAGAACACCCACAACCTTTTTGGAGCTGTCCGTGGTGCTGCTTTTCTTCCTGGATTCTTGCTCTAGTCTGCCTGTTCTGCCTGTGAACTTTGCCTGGGATGATGGTGATGATAATAATAATAATAATAATAATAATAATAATAATAATAATAATCAGGGCTTTTTTCCCCAGCCACAACTCACCAGAACTCAGTTCCAGCATCTTTCAAGTGGGCACCATTGCCATTCTAAGAGAATGGGGAGGTGTTCATGGTGAGTTATGGTACCTCTTTTTCTAGAAAAATAGCAATAGTAGTAGTAGTAGTAAAATAATAATAATAATAATAATAATAATAATAATAATAATAATAATACCCAGCATAGGGAGGGAGGCACAATGCTCATGCATGGGATATCAGGATGTTGCAATAAAATAGAAAATTCTTTTCAGTAGCACCTTAGAGACCAACTGTGTTTGTTTTTGGTATGAGCTTTCGTGTGCATGCACACTTCTTCAGATACCTCATACCTCATACCACACGAAAGCTCATACCAAAAACAATCACAGTTGGTCTGTAAGGTGCTACTGAAAAGAATTTTCTATTTTGTTTAGACTATGGCAGACCAACACGGCTACCCACCTGTAACAGGATGTTGCAATGTCATTCCCCCCCCCACATTGCCCTGGCAAGGTGACCCCTCTGGCCTTAACTATTCCCTTTTGAAAATTTTCACCGCATGTCACTGTTCCTGGATAAAGCTGGCTATCCATGAAATTTAACCCTGTTATATTTCTGGATTTCGTGCCTAACTAGCATTCTAATGCCTCCTTCCTTCCTTCCTTCCTTCCTTCCTTTCCATGACAGAAGAAAAGACATGATGGTTTTAACAACGGAGCCACTACTGCTTACCTTCTTTTAGGTGTAAGTGAGACTGTTTCACTACTTAGCGGATATTCAGGGGCTTTTGCAGCCGTGGGTAGGAGAGGCCTGATTGAAAATCAGACCCAGGCATCTATCCGGTGCATTCTGAGTTCTTTAGCTGCCTTGGAGTTAAGTGGAGTGGGCACTTGATTATCATGAAGGCTGGAATTGGATTGAAGAATCCTACTTAAAGGTGTAATAGAGCTACAAAGGTGTCAGACCTTGGAAGTACCTGGCCCTTGATTGTAGCAGCTTGAAGTGATTTTTTAACAAGTACTTGAAGTGACAGAATCAAATGTTCAGCGTGATGAATGGGCTGTTCCAACACAGTAAAATCATTTTGCTCTTTTTTTTTAACACACACACACACACACACACACACACACACACACACAACATGAGAAATATGGAGCTCATGTTCTTCTGTGAGGTCAAAGGAGGGAGAACATAATGTACATGCTGGCAGAGACTCATCACCTGCATTGTGCATGTGTGTGTGTGTGTGTGTGTGTGTGTGTGTGTACACATGCTCCACTGTGCATCTCTTTCAAATAGAAATGTAACCTGGATTCATATATGTTATTTTACTTTATTTATATATTATTCTCAGATAATATGCTACTTAGTGGTGTTGAAGTGCCCGGTCTTTTTGCTGAGTACATAATGGGGCAAAGGTTGCAAGATACATAAGCCAGCACACATCTTCTGCACGCTCAGAAGCCTCCATCCATCCTCTTCCACTGCTCACTTGCTCCTAATAAATAATAACATGAATAGGGCAAAGCTCAGATTGGTCCCCATTTTTGGCTGTCTTTTGCCATGCCCTGCAAATTCATTTAAATTGCCCTAATTTGCCTTTACTCTCTGTTATTTGCCCTCACTGATGCAGCCAAATTTGTTTAGCTGTGGTTTTATTGATTGATTGATGCCTTGTAGTGTCTTCACATTAGTCATAGTGTCATGAATCCATGCTATTTACTATGGCGTGTTCACACAACAGCACCCCTTCACATGTTCACCGAGTACATGGAAGGAGCAGGATTGCACCCACCAGGCATGGAGGCATGTCATGTCACAGTTCCCACACACATGCAAAAGAGCTCCCACACCTAAACCCAATGCATGGACAAGGTACTGTGAACACACACATGTTGTGTGATGTCTGATTGTGTGGGATACATTTGACAAGAAAAAGAAAGGGGAGAAGGAAAAAGGGGGACATGGCACTGAAAAAGTCAAACACAGTTGGGGGGAGAGGTGAATATTCACGCAGTCTATGTTTCTCTCTCTTTTCCATAGGAAAAAATGCCCTACCAAACTTACTACTTTTGACATTATTGTTATAATTATTGCTGATGCCTAAAATATTTTTTTTAAAAAAATATCTTTATTAAATTTTATAAAACAAAAACAACAACCACCAAACATAAACACAATACAATTATTTAAAACCAAACCTACAATGAAAACATACCTACAATGAAAACAAACCTACAAAGAAAAACAAGAAATCTTATCACTAACAACTGTCCTTCACATTGTATGTTGACTTCCTCCTATCTCCTCTTCCTGTGTTCCTTGTCTATCATCTTTAGTAATTTCTAAACATCTTACAAAACCTTATTTACCTACCTACTTATTAATCTTAACTGTTATCTTAACTCATATTTCATCTATCTTAAACACTTTACCTAACTCTACATCTACAGTCTAATTTTTCTTCCAAGTTATATCTAATTATCAAGCCTAAAATATTTTTTCAACACTGTTCACTGAAAAAATATCACACAAAAGTCAAATTAGTGAATATTTGTTTAGTATATCTCAACTTTCCTCCAAAGAACTCAAGTTGATGTACATGGTTCTCAGTTCCTCATTTTATCTTCACAACAACCCTGTGGGGTAGGTTTGGCTGAGGGACAATGGGTGGCTCAAGGTCACCACTGAACTTCCTGAACCAAGGATTGAACCCTCGTTTCCCAGGTTCCACCGCAACAGTCTAACTGCTATGCTATAATGGCTATATTTGACATGTAGGTCTATATTCGACATAGGTCTAATGCATGGGGGGGGGAATTAATATTCATTTACATGAAGGTAGTCTCATTCATCTCATTGGGAATTCACCAGAGTAAGTCAGATGTGTGGAACCTGCAGCCCCCCAGCTCTGGCTGAGCTTCAACTTTCACCATTCCCAGCCACAGCCTATGGGGCTGATGGAGTTGGAGTCCAACCACAACTGGAGGGCCACAGGTTCCCCACCCGTGGTGTAAACAGTCACCACCACCCTACATCCTGTTAATAAAAGTATGATGGTGTGATTTTTATTTATTTAATGTAGGGAAAAAACAGCTGGGGAAAAGCACTTTTAAAATTCCATGTGTATTTGCATAATGGCATTAGATGTGAGTGTTAATGAAGAGGCAGTAGTAAAAACTGGTTGAATTAGCATGATTGAGTGACTTAGCATAGTACTCCTGATCCCAGAGCCAGGCATGGGCTTAAAAATTCCACCAGACCTTTTTCCGTGATCTCTTGCAATTTTGCATTTCAAGTTGAACTTTCATTAATTAGAACATTTCCCCCCATCTTGTGAGCATGAACCCTCATTGACTGAAGTGTTTACATCATGATGAATTTCTATTCTAAAATATTTGCACCTGACAAGATTGATAATTGGAGGTGGGAGGAGAGAGAGAGAGAGAGAGAGAGATATCCTTATTCAAAGAAAGCCCACGAAGCCTTCCGATTCTGCATTATTTATATGCCCTTTCCAGACAACATATTATGACATAGAATGGGCTTTTTGGAATTTATGTAACACTTTAAAGTGCTCAAAGCACTGCATATCTATTCCAATCTCAGTAATTTTTAGGAGAACATGTAAGAGAGAGGTACCTGTAGTGCGGAGAAAGGCAGGATAATAGAGGGATAACACCCTGAAGTGGAGTAGAAAGCAGAGCAGAACACGGATGTTAAGAGCCTGGGAAACAATGCTGATGTGCCCACATCATTATTACTGTATTGGCCCGAATATAAGCCACACTTTCCTCCCCCCAAATTCCTACCGTGAAACGTTAAAGTGCGGCTTACATTTGTAGCCTTACGATATCGCAGCTGATACAGCTGCGCTAGGTCCACGGTCCTGCCGTACCTTCCAAGGCTGGAATGGAGAGATCCCGCGCCCCCACTGCCCAGGATGTCACCATGAGGCTATCGGAGGTGCGGGACAACAGCGCCCATCCCAACCACGGCTCCCAAGCCTCCCCCAAACCGCTGGAAAGAATGGGGAGGGAGGAGGCCACCAGCAAAGCGGCACGGCTCCCCCCAGGAAGCAGCCCGGGAGCGCGGGGAAATGATGCCCATAGGATTTTCTTCTACATTTGCCATTTACAGGTGTGAGTGCCTGCAAAATTTTAAGGGAGCAGCTTATATCTGGGTATTGTCTCTCCCCCCCATTTACCCCCCTTGAATTTTAAAGCTGAGGCTTATTTGCGGTGGGTGCGGCTTATGTTTGGCCAATACGGTATAATGCATATATTTATACCCTACCCTTTGCCCTGACAGGGACTTAAGATGGCTTAAAGATAAAATAACAACAGCTAGAAACATTGATGGGTGGGACACACTCACAAACAACAAGTAAATATTAATAGAATTAACTCTCCCCCCCCCTATTAAAAACAGTCCAATAATTACAATAAAAACAGCATGGCACCAGCCTTTTCATTAAAAGCAGTCAGTTCCCAACAGCCTGTTGGAATAAGAAGGTCTTCTTCACCTGCCAGGGGAAGGACAGCAAGGAGGAAGCTAGTTTAACTTTTCTAGGGAGGGAGTTCAAAAGCTTGGGAGCAGCCACCAAGAAGGTAGAATGTTAGATACCATGGGAAGGCAAAGGGTGCAACAGATATGAATCTTCTGCACAGCCAGAAGCCTCTGTGTGACTGTAGCAGCTGCTGGTCAATGTCTAAGTAAAAAGTGTGGATACAGTAGTGCCTCGGGTTACAGACGCTTCAGGTTACAGATGCTTCAGGTTACAGACTCCGCTAACCCAGAAATAGTACCTCTGGTTAAGAACTTTGCTTCAGGATGAGAACAGAAATCGGTCAGCAGCGGCACGGCGGCAGCGGGAGGCCCCGTTAGTTACTCATTGGAACTGGACTGTAGCAAACAGTGTTTCTGAGTGGTCCTTGCGTCATTTGGTTTTTCTATTAAATCACAACTAGCTCTGCTTTAGGTGGTGGGGCATTGGGCAGAGAAAGGATGGACTACCCACACCCTCCACTGAATGAAAAGTACATGAATTATTCAGAATAGTTGCTTATGGGCCAGCCCATCTCCCTCCCCAAGGAGTTTCCCATGTCACAGAAGCAATCAATAAATATTGTGCTTATTGTTTATCCCACCACTCTCTACCCCACTCCATTCCTTGTTGCAGACACAAACACATTTTTATGATCTTCTCCAATATGGAAACTTGTGGCCCACCAGTTGTGCTCCCATCATCCCTCCCATTGACCATGCTGCCTAAGGCTGAGGAGCATTGGAATTCAGCAACATCTGGAGGGCGGCAGGTTCTCTACCCCTGTCCAACATGGAGGGACTCACTGTGGAATTCAAAGGGGTGAGGGAGCTACACCAGTTTCCCCCTATATCTCCTAACCTTTGCCAGCCCTCTGATTCAATGAGGTCCCATGATAGGGCCTCAAGTTACATTGCAGCAGCCTTCCCCAATGTGGTGCCCTCCAGATGTTTTGGGTGACAATTCCCATCCACCTCAGCCAGCATGAACAATAGCTAAGGATGTTGGGAGTTGCAATCCAGTAACATCTGGGGGGCACCCCATTGGGCAAGGTTGGGTTACAGACCTGAGAACGTTGGCTCTGCTTTCAAAATATGTCCCAGGGCTGGTTGCACCATTAGCAACAGTGGCTAACAGGGTCTCCATGTGGGTTTTTGAGTTGAGAAAAGTTCTCTTGCTTCCTCTCCACTTCGGTGCAGCACTGTTCGGCCTTCCTCTTTTAGCAACTTCTCTATTGATCTTTCTGATCATGTACAGTGTCCTGTCAGACAAGACAGATAATGACTTGGGCTGCTGCAAATGGGACTATATGACATCACACTTTTGAGAGCAGACAACTTAGTAATCTTATCTGGCTTGACAGGTATAAAGGGCATTTCAAAAACTGATTGTATCTGCTGTGATTTTAAGAGGGCTGACGTGCGACAAGGAAAATCTTTACGAATCCCTTTTCCCCGGAGAATAAACTCTTCAAGGGGACAGTGCAATATCATTTCTTTTTTGAGCACTAAGGAGATTATACAATGCAAAATGTTATTACGGATTAAGAAAGAGAAAGAGAGATGCCAGAAAATTGGGTAGAGGGTTTTTTAGGGAGTGGAGTGGGGGTGGGCGGATTGCCTTCCTAAACCTCTAAGGAATTTATAAAGTGTGGCAAAGAATTATCTATATAAGCATGGCTTCATGAGGGTTAGGTGGGATTGATTCCCCTACCACTCTCTCCAAAAAACCCTTTGACTCAGAAACACAAAGCATTATCTATCTTGCTACTTGCCCAGCATGGTACAATGCTCACACACACACACACACACACACACACACACACACAGAAGACTCTTCAGGCAGCTTGACTTGCAGCCCTTTAATCCAGGAATGGGGAACCTCTAGATCCCCAGGTGCTGTGGGATGCAACTGCCACCAAACCCAGCTAGCGTGGCCAAAGTTCAGGAGTGATGGATCAACTCCCGCAACCCTGGTCTACAAGGTTCTGCCTCCCCGTTCCCATTTGATCCTCCTCAAAGAACCCTGTGGATTAGGTTAGACTCAGAGATAATGACTCATGCAAGGCTGTCCATTAAGCACCGCTGAAATAGCCTGACACTCTAACCACTACACCATATTGGTCCTCATACTTCTGCACTCTTCTGGTAAATGAGCGGGTAATTGCACATGTGAACGGCCTAAGCAAAGCCCGATGGATGTAGCTTATAAAGTAAAGCTGATTTCATTCTCAGAACTTGCAGGCAATTGGATGGCATAGGTGGATACATTAATACCATGGCTTTGGCGAGACTGATGGAGACACAAAAATGCTCCTGCAGAACATATATTTGTCATCATGCTTCCTGCTGAACTCTATATTTAAAACAAAACAAAACTAAACTAAAACCTCCATGGAGGACATGTCTGGAGTGAACATAATTCATCTTGTTACACCCTGCAACTCACTGGTAGTGATTGCATGAAAACACATGTAGCGTTTTCACCTCCAGATTCACCCTCCGTTATAGTACATCACAAACTCATTTAAATAGCGATATTAATGTTTTTAGAGATCACTACAAATGTTCAGGAGCATCGTTGCTGTTAATGTCTCGTGGGGGCTATACTGGAGAGTTTTATCGGCTCGAGGATGAGGTATTTGATGAAGTAATAACAAACTAGCTTTGAATTGTCTTTCATTACCCTTTATCTCTCCTAGGGAGAATATAATCTTATTCAAATTATAATTGCCTCGGTTATCAATGAGGTTTACTATTTATTTACCTGCACCCAGAAATGCAAATGTACATGCATTCTCCTGCTTTAATGTACCTGTAATGAAATTTCCTTTGCTATCAGAACCACACATGACAACAAATTACAAACTAGTTACGGGGAAGTGCTATTTGCTCAGCATTAAAAAGACAATGCAAACAAAATATCAAGCCCCTATACCTCAAAATGTAAGTTGATTCTCTCCCTTTTCTTTAAAATGTAGCTTGATAAAAGAAAGTAAAATCCAATCATTGTAAATAAATGTGGGCGGGTGTGGAGGAAGAACGGGGAAAATATATAGCCGAATGCTGTAGTAACATTTCAAAATGCAGTGGTGTCTTGCAATTGGAGTAGCAGTGGATGCTGGTGGAAGTTTAGAGCCCAGGATTTGTCCATGAAGCTCAGGGCATCCCAAAAACTCTGGGGGCCCCATCTAACAGTGGATTGTAGATGCATTGAACATCAATCAACATCCTGCCAGATATGGATTTTGGAACACAGGAAGCACCAGATATGGATTTTGGAACACACAGAAGCCCTTTGTATGTCATTCAGTGGAAAATAAATGCTATAAATGTACAACAGCCTTTGCAAAAATAACTTTGGCTGTTAGTCCAAACATCCATTTTTCATTCCAGTACATGCACCTGTGATATTGACAACCAATTCTTACCTACTGATCCCATTGAGGTGGATGAAGCATTCAAAAGAAAATTAATTAAAAGACCCACCCGTTACTCCATTAATATGTGAAGCTCCTATCACATGTGAATCATTGTTTTGATATAATTGACACAGGCACACCTTCATCCACACCCACACACCCACGCACCACCACCATGAATTGAAATCTGAAGGGATTTGTGAAAGTTGCCTTTTGGGTTGCAAGGCTGGGTTTTATTCACTTAATCAGTCATCCCTATTTGATTAATAGACTTTTTAAGCAAAGTCATATATTAATAATGAAGGCTTTAACTGGGCACCTCCATCAAAGAGCAGATTTTAGAAGTTGATTGGTTTGTATCTTCTAGGCCTGTGATAAATGTCTAGAGGTTCCTTGTAGCCAACCTCTACCCCTCCCAACCATGTCTCCCCTCCCCCTTCTTTCTGATGCTCATTTCATTCCTTGGAATTGCGATATGAATATTTAACAAAAGAAATAGTTCAGTACTTATTCTCCAAGGCCAAGATCACAAGGAAGAACAGCTTCTCATTCAATGCAAAATGGCCCGTGTTACAATATTCAGTTCAAGTGGAGAAGGAGTCAATGTTAAGATAGGAGATGCTAGGGGGGTACAACTTTCAGAAACCCATCTTCAACATTTCATGATGTCTATATTAGAGAGGCAGATACTGCTCCAGGAGCAAAGTTCTGGCACTGGACCGATAGCAATTTTTCACTGTAGAGATGGGTGAATTAGTCTGTTTCTGGTCACTTTCACATACGATCACTCATAAATCTTTTCTCTTTCATTTCCATGCTAACCTGTGGATTATTATTTTTTAATTGCATGAAAAAATAATTTAAATGTGTTTTCTCTCCAATTGTGCACTGTAAATACATTTTCTCTCAATATATCCATATCAGTCTGTCTATAGACAAGAACAGTGCTGAAATGTTTGGGAAGCCTAAAGACAGCAAGTGGCATAATGTTTTAAGTGCTGGGAGACCAGGGTTCAAATCCTCACTCAGCCTCGAAGCTTGTTGGGCAACCACTGTCTCTTAGCCTAGCCTACCTCACAGGTTTGTTGTAAGGGGAAAATGGGGAAGGGGAAAGTCATGTAGGCCACCTTGAGCTCCTTGGAGGGAAAGTGGGATATGTCTATTATATAAATATGTATGTAAGTAAGTAAGTAAATACTGGTGGGCCATTAAGTTCCAATCCAATCTAGGAGGTGAGAATTGTGTCTGTTCATATTGGAACTGAGAAACAGTGGAAGGTTGAGAGAAGAGAAAGCCAGCAATTAATTTTGAACAAAATCCAAACACAACGCAGACAATGAGGTCTTTACCTCCCTACTTTCCAGTGTGACAAACAGTTAAGACTTTGGTTGCAATCCCAACTGGCATATCCAGGTAGGATTGGGACACTAGGCAGAGGGGAGGTTCAAGCATCCTTTGCTTGTGTCTTTGAGCAGTGCACAGCGGAGTTTGAAGAGTGGAATGAAACAGTGCCTACAGGTGAGAGAAGCTGGAACTAAGGGGTAGGAGAGAAATTCAACTCAGTTATCATTTGCAGATGAACCCTCCAAATTTGCACTTCTTCGAATTTTGCAATTCAGTTCTCTGACCAAGTGATACAGAAATGCATATATGGGGCACAGAGTGCGGAGAAGTATGTTTAATAGTGAAAGTAACTTACAGACTGCATTATGACAGGAGAAGTTGATTTGCAAAAATGTGTGGATATAGGCAAAAATGGATGCATTGAAAGAAATTCACACTATAATGTTGATGAATATTCATGAGGACTTACAAACAACAACACAGATACAGGAATGTGGAGAACTAAACTTCAGATTGGGAAAAAAAATGAGATATTGGAATGGTCAGATCCACCTATCCCAAGCTGGAATGTAGGAAACTGCTTTATACTGTGCCAGATTACTGGGTCCATATGGCTCAGTATTGTCTACACTGACTGGCAGTGGCTCTCTAGGGACTGAGATAGGGATCTCTCCTATCTCTAACTGGAGATACCAGGAATTGAACCTGGGAGCTTTGCATGCAAAGCAAATGCTCTACCGCTGAGTCCTAAGGATTAGGACTTAAAGTCCACTTGGTTTTCGCTTCACTGGATCACGCCATACCATCACTCATTTCCATTGAACTAGCAACTTGATGCGTTGCGCGCTCAGTCATGATCTGCTGTCAGGTACAGGGAACATCGTCCAATTTGAATTTTCTATTGGAAGGTATCAAAAGGTCATCACTCCGTCTTTTCACATCTTGACCCTTTTCTGAGTTCGTAGTGCCCTTTTTGAGCTATTAGTTTGGTATTTGGTTGATTCATTCATTACAGATTGCTGATTAAGGAGAGGAGAGGAAACCTGACATTTCCATCATAGGTCAATGCAAAACCATCAACCTAACAACACACTGTAGTTATGTTAATTTGTGCCCACGCAGAAGGAGGCACGAGCTGCAGGTTGTTGAGTAACTTGGGCCACAACTTTATTAAACGTTCAGAAAAGAGTTCTGCTGTACAGAAAGCAAGGCAGGAGCCATCAGGTGATCCTACCTTGCTTGGCATGCTACCTGCATCATGTTACAGGCCACCTTCCCCCAGGCCACAACTTTAGATGTGGAGGGAGGTCCTCCCAACTCACTAACCCCACCTCAACCTCTAGTTTTAGACACTGTGGACCACTTAATAGTCAAAGGGAGCGCTGCCTAAGCCTGACAGAAGGAAAACGAGCAATTAAAACAAATGTTCTGTGCTGGGTTGCCAGGTCACATGACTGAGCTTAGGATCCAGCCTAAGTACCACTCTCTGTTCCTGCCCCTGGAATAACCCTTTCTGGGGCATGACACTAGCCTCATCATAGCCAGCTTGGGCTCAGCCCAAGCTAAAATGGAATGAGAAGGTTATATCAGCATAGCTTTGCATGAGTCAGAGTTGGGGACTTAACACCAACTGAGCCTGGCTGAGCCAGGGATCAGGTGGCTGATCCAGAGATCCACTGCTCATCCAGGTGAGTCTTGTCATAGGATCGCCCCCTAAAAGTTCATCCATAAAGGCAGATTCTTTTGTCGCTGAGTACCAAGGGGGAGGGGGAGAAAATATGGCATACCCCTCCCCCAATAAGTTTCCCTCCCCATGCAACCTTCTTCATTTTTAGGCTTGCCAATCTCTTTCTGTCTGTGTCAGATAAAAATCTTCCAGGTCAACAATATCAATAGTTTTTATTACAGAAAGC
Organism: Lacerta viridis; assembly: GCA_900245905.1. Classification (NCBI taxonomy): domain Eukaryota; kingdom Metazoa; phylum Chordata; class Lepidosauria; order Squamata; family Lacertidae; genus Lacerta; species Lacerta viridis. The sequence goes on along the minus strand of OFHU01003477.1, from coordinate 201,630 downwards.
TGATGGTATCAGCACCCTATATCTGTCCTTTTAATTGGAAACCTAGAGGCATGTAGTATGTTGCCCCAGCTTTAGACTCTTAGACAAGTGGAGGGAGGGGAGGAAAATGCCATTTTTTAAAAAAAAATATGTTAAAGGACATCTGAAAAACAGCAACCACAAAAGAGTGACAATTCCTTTTTCCGCTACCTTCGGGGGGGGGGGGTGTCACATTGAGGAATATTTTTATACAGATGCATACATTACATACATTACAGATAATACATATAATAGTTCCAGTCCATTATAACTCCTTCCATTTGCAGAAGGGATTCTCTCCTGGTTCCTTCCCAAGCAGCCTAAGGCTCCACCTTCTCTCTCTTTGCTCCACCCTCTTCATTTCTCTGTGTTTTCTGGGAGACCAGCGAGGAGGGGAGCTGGTCGCAGCAGGAGGGAGAGATTCCCTAGCTTCTTCAACAGCCTGGCTCCACGCTGCCTCTTGACTGCCCCTCTGCTTCTGACTCTGACTCTGACTCTGGACTGCTCTCTGCCACAGCCTCTTCCTACTCACTAAGTCCTGTTCCCTCTTCAGTTTCTGACACCTCCACCTCCCAGTCTTTTGCCTCTTCTCCCTCTGACCACTCATCATTGTCCCCTGGCTCTGGGCCTTCTGATCTTGCGGTTTCCCCAGCTGATGCCTTCCACCTCTCCTCTGCATCCAACCAGTCCATGAGAGTAGGTAATCATTTGCTGATTTCCCCCTGCTGTGTCACATGACACCGCCCATGCTGTACCAGAAGGTTGAGGGAACCCTCTGGAGTGCCCTCTACTCTTGATATCAGAAAGAGAGCAGGTGGGCTTGGAGGAAACAAGACTAAGCTTGCCCCATTTCTGCTAATGAACCCACCTACATTGACATCCTGTGAACCAAATTCCATTCATGTTCACCACCTACCTCTAGCTGCCAGTCAGTAGGATAAGGCTATCAATGATGGCTATGTTCTAGGGTTGTCAGATCTCCTGGATTGATGTGAAGTCTCCAGGTTAGCTTGGACTCCTTCAGGTGGCGGGGGGGGGGGTCTTGAGTCTCAAGGTGGGGAAGAAAAAAAATGGTTTATTAAAAAGGCTACGCATGCAGCTTGCAAGTTTCAGCCTGGCAGCATCTGACCATGAATTATTGCATAGACTCACTGGGGGCTTTGTCTGCCTCCCCTCTCCCAATGAACCTCCGTCTCCAGGGCTCAGTGGTGGGAGGGAGAGCAGAGGAAGAACTATCAGGGCCCACCCACATGCCATAACGCTAGGTCTCAGGTTTGGGCCTTGAAATATCAGGGTTTGTGACATGGGCGTAGCCAGGATTTTTGTTAGGAGGGACAGGACTTTGCTATGGGGGCAAGACTTTTGTTGGGGGGGAGCAGAGCCATCATGATTGGTCAGTTAGTTAAAGCATTTTTATTGTTTTACTTGATCTCCCTTGGCTACACCCATGGTGACCTGGCGAACCTACTATATTCTTCCTCCTTTGCCAGAGGCAGTATGCTTCTAAATACCAGTTGCTTGGAATCACAAGCCAGGAGAAAAGTATTGTACTCAGGTCTTGCATAGGGGCTTCCCATAGCCATCAGGTCAATTCTGTGTTTATATTGTTTGTGAACTGCATGGAGAAACGCAAGTCTCCATTGATTCTATAATAAAATGTGGTGTACATACAGCCTTGAACCTGATCTTGAACTGGAAGCCCTGGCCCTATAATATTTCCTCCCTTGTTTTATCATATTACAGCTACTGCAGAGATTATGATGTTGTATTTTTAGTTTCTGTGTGGATGGGTTTCACCTTCATTGAAACAAGGGCTATTTTTCTACAGGTTTTAAATTACTCCTCTCTCCTTCGTTCATCATCAGTTTGTCATAGATGGCTGTTAACTACAACATAAATAATTATTTTGTTCACTCTTCATTTTGCTGCCCTAGCCATCATATAAGGCCCAGGGGTCCGCAAACTTTTTCAGCAGGGGGCCGGTCCACTGTCCCTCAGACCTTGTGGGGGGGTGGACTATATTTTGAAGGGGGGGAAATGAACGAATTCCTAAGCCCCACAAATAACCCAGAGATGCATTTTAAATAAAAGCACATGTTCTACTCATGTGAAAACACGCTGATTCCCAGACTGTCCGCAGCCAGATTTAGAAAGCCATTGGGCCGGATCCGGCCCCCAGGCCTTAGTTTGCCTACCCATGATATAAGCCCTTTTTGCCTGCAACAGAAATATCTGTGTGGCATGCAAGATGGTCTGGGATTTTATGGTAACTTTAGCTTAGAAGCAGTGGCAGCCTGATCCACAAAGCAGTTAAGCCAAAGTACTTGAATTTAAGGAGAATGCAGGATGCTTCACAGCCAAAGTCACACACCTTTAAATCTCATTGATTAGGGTGGGTAAGCTCAGCATTTGTTCAGACCTCTGGCATTTCAAGAAATTGGGCTTTAAAATGCTGAAATTGAGTACAGTGGTACCTCGGGTTACATACGCTTCAGGTTACATACTCTGCTAACCCAGAAATAACACTTCAGGATAAGAACAGAAATCGTGTTCTAGTGGTGCAGCGGCAGCGGGAGGTCCCATTAACTAAAGTGGTGCTTCAAGTTAAGAACAATTTCAGGTTAAGAACGGACCTCCGGAACGAATTAAGTACTTATCCAGAGGTATCACTGGGTATATCCACATCCAAATTACAACTCGGGGGTGGGTGGAATTATTTGAGGAGGTGTAATGAGATTTTGGCAGCCAAGTTAGTGTCTCCCCCCCCCATTTCCTTCTTCCAGACAGAAGAAGCAGAAGAAGCATCAATAGCAGAGTTCCACTTCTAGGTGCTTGGACACCATTCCCCCCCCCAATAATGCCTTGGGCATACCTTAGATCCAGGGCATTGTATGGGGAAATGGTATCCACCCTTGAGAATATCTCTCTCTCTCTCTCTCTCTGTGTGTGTGTGTGTGTGTGTGTGTTAGCCTCAGGTGTTTCCTCTCACAATACCCAGAACTGTTCCACAGATGGAGATTTTGGAAGGACAAAAATGGAATCAAGGCCACCAAATGAGGAGCTCTAGGGTTGTATCTGACATTAGAGTAAACCACTGAAATTAATGACTACAACTAAGGTCTGTTTCTTTCAATGGCTCTATTCTAAGTAGACTGTAGCTGAATGATATGACCGTCCTGTTGACACAACTGATAACAGTGAGCCATGTCCCCGAACCTGTTGGCCAAATTTGCTCCTTCCTCCTTGCAAAATTGAAACAACAACAACAACAAAAATGGTCCTAGTTCAGGACTTCCGGCGGCGACGCCATTGCGGGTGGTCGTGGGCTGCTTCGGCTGCGAAGCGCCCAGTCCATCCCGGGGGTTGGAGCCCCGCTACCGCAAAGCGGGGCTCCGGTGGGGTGCGGGAAGAGCGTCCCGCACCCTGGGCTCCCCGGCTGTGCCCGCTGTGGCTCCGAACCCTTCCCTCGCTCCCCCTGTAAAGGGGGAGTGGGGGTGAAGGGGCAACGGAGCCGGGCTATAGGGGACATGCCCCAACCGGGATGTAAATGCGGCGACAAATCCCGTGACGAGCGTCTAAGTTCTACCTGTCTTTAACGATCTAAAAGAACCCGGTGGTTGTGAGTATTTGATTGACTTTTATATTTTTGTAACGATCCGGGGAAAGAGGAAAGGGAGCCTGCCTCTTTCCCTTCGGGAGAAAGAAAGAAAATAACCAGTTTAAGTGACTGCTGCTACAATAATGGATACAAAGTGTTTGAAATTTGAAGACTGAGACTGCTGAGATTTCCCTTTGGGGATTAAGTGGGTAGAAAATATCTCCGTTTAAAAGTTTTGGTCTTTACGCTCTGGCTTCAGAAAAATGGCGATGGAAAATTTGGACTGACGTGGGAAACAATTGAAACAAAGGAAGGAAGAGACAGGAACTGTAATTTGACACTCACCCCTTCCCCCAACATGCTGCACTTTGTGCTTCAACTTGTTTTGAACTCTGGACTAACGGACAAAGAAATGCTTACTGTTTTGAAACTGGAACTACTTAATCGGAAATTGAAAGTCTTGAGTGGGATAATAAATAAAAAGAATTTACTTTCCACAGAGGAGGCTTTTCAAAAGTTTTATACAATCGAAGAATACCTTGGCAGAGAGTTAGAAGGGATGCTTGAAGGATGGTTGGAAACGGCTGGGCGACTCCGGGAAAAAGACCCGTTTTTTGGGGGTGGCAGCCCCGGAACGGTAAAATCTGCAATATCCAGTCCCCGAGGTGGGAGCTCGGGGGCAAGGGACATGGAATTATATCTACAAGAAGAAGAAGTATGCCACAAAGAAACGGAGGAGCCCAGAAGAGAGGTGATGAGTATCCTGATGCTCGATGCAAGGTTTGTGCTTAATGTTGTCTGGATCTGTGGACAATTGGGAAAAGAAGATAAATGGAAGATTGGTTCCGGCGAAAGACAGAGAAAGACAATGGACAGAGGGGGTGTGGGGTGAAGCATTAATTGTAAATTTAAATGGTCTGTTATGGTATCTGAAATCGGAGGGTGAAGGTTGTCAATTATAAGTTTATAGTGAATAAGTAAGGAGATATTGAGATCTTATGTTAATAGCAGCATGATAAAGGAAAGAAGAAATAAGTTTAGATTTTTTGAGAATATTTTGTTAAGATTTATGATAAAGTAAGATGATTAAGATGATTGTTTTATTTTTAACTAAAGTTAATTTTTAGAGAAAAGTTGTTATAAAAAAAAGAAGATTGTTTTAAAACCGAAGGTGAATAGGCAGGGGAAGTCACGTGTCAAGATTCGAAACAAGAATTTTTTTTTTATGGATATAAGTAAGAAGAAAAACCTTGGCTATGTTTGTATTTCTGTTATATATGTTGGTGTGGGTGGGGTTTATGTTGTGTTATGAAAAATGCCAATAAATTCTTATTAAAAAAAAAATGGTCCTAGTTCAGAGTTTTTATGTGCACCAAATTTCAGTGCCAGTTCCAAAAAATTGAGCCCAAAGTTATCTTCTGAAAAGTTTCAGCTTAACGCCAATGCATTAATGCTCTTCAACAACTACTATTATTCAGTGTATGGAAAGCATATAGCAGGGGTTGGAAACCTATGACCCTCCAATGTTGCAAGACTCCAGTTTCCATCATCCTGGACCATTGATCCATTGACCTCGGTAGTTGAGGGCAATAATATTTGGAGTTCACCAAGAGCTGGAGAGCCACTCCTGCTGTTTGTTTCACAATTATATACCAGATTTTCATCAGGGAGATCAAGGTGATGAACATGGTGCTTCACTAAAATATATATCTCTCATATATAGATGATAGATAGATGATAGATAGATTTTCACAAATTTAACCAATTAATTTCAAATTTGGTTCACATTTCTCTTACGATTTGACTTCCCACCTTTCCTTCCATGCTGTTTTTAAACCCACCCCTTTTACATACTCCATACCACACATTTCAACTAATACATCTTCCTCTATTTCATATATTATCATTTTCTTCCCGTCACTCAAATTTCAAATCCTGCCCGTGATTTCATTTGATTATATTTTTTTCCAAATAATCCAAAAAAAGAGAGAGTCTTCCATTCATCCATAAATTGTCCATTGTATTGATCTCTTATTTTCACCGTTAACTTTGCCAGTTCCAAATACAGTGGTACCTCAGTTCTCGAGCGTAATCCTTTCCGGAAGACCGTTTCGAGTTCCGAAATGTTCAAAAACAGTGGCATAAGGAGCTTTCTGCAAATTCAGTTCAGAAAATTGAAAAACACACAGCAGAAGCCGTTCGACTTCTGAGGCGCGATCGAAAACGGAAGCATTTACTTCTGGGTTTTCGGCGTTTGGGTTCCGAAACGTTCGTCAACGGAGACATTTGAGAACCAAGGTACCACTGTAGTCCATTAATTTTAGGAGCGGTTTTTCTTCTGTTGGACATTTCTCTTCTTTCCAGTTCTGCACATATAAGATTCTGGCTGCTGCTGTTGCATACAAAAAATTATTTAATCGTTTTCTTTGGGACCAATTATCCCTAGGAGAAAAGCTTCACTGCCTTATTTGATCTTCACAACAACCCTGTGAGGTAGTTTACGTTGAGAGTTATTGGCTGGCCCTACGTCACCCAGTGAGCTTCATGGCTGAGTGGGGATTTGAACCCTATCTCCCAGGGCCTAGTCCAATCCTTGGCCACACCATGAAGACAGGCAGGTGGATAGACAGACAGACAGAAAGAAAGAAAGATAGAGGTGATATTTGATGAAGAAATGCAACCCTTCTCCCACCTACCATGCAGTTAACATGTGTTGCTTTCCATGGCATTCGCCTTGCTACTGGTCTGATTTCATTCGATTTTGTATTGCATTCCACACTTCCTTTGAATGATAATGAACCTCTAGCCAACAAGGATGCTTCTGGCTAAGGGTCTCCTTCAGTAATGGTGGAGCATGCCAGCGAGATAAATACAGAGAATACAGTTGTGCTTGACAGATACCTCTGGGCTTCTGTCCAGCCAATCTCAGGTGTTTTTCTTATATAGTATTGCACAGGATAGAAGCTAAATTATTGATGGCTTTGAGTTGTTTGACAGGTACAGGTCATTATGATGCTGCAGACCTTTTCACTGTTAGATGCCGTCCACAGGGTAAACATTTCACATTTTATGCTGAAGAATCAGATGAGGAAGGGAGTTGGGGCCTGCCTGGGCTGTTTCACCAAGGAAGCCTTGGCCAACAGGCTATAGGGATATTGGAGGGAACCTCAGCTAGTTCCAGATCCAGGTGGTATTCTCACTAAAGTGGTCAACATAGGTCTGATCTGCACCTCTCCAGAAGGCAGGCGGGGACTTACATGATTAGGAGGCTTAAAATTCCCTGCATGTAGAAAACTAAGATACCAGGTAGTGACTCTAACATCAATTGTTTGCTCTGATTGAGCTTTAAAGAGCAGGGGGGGTTGGGGGGGGACTCTGGAGCAGGGAGTGCGGGAAGGCGCGTAGACACAGAGCTTTAAATCATGGACCATGCCTGGAAAGTAGGGGAAAGTTATACATTTAAATAATCTTTTGATCGCCACCCGGGAGGGGGGCAACCCCCTGGCAAGTTGTTTTTCTTTTCTTTTTAAATGCAAACTGATGTGGCAATGTGGAGAACTGAGCTTAATACTGGAAAAATGAGAAACCTAGAGTTGACAGAGCCAAGAAAGCATGGACCTGAAAAAAGTGTGCCTTTAATTTTTTTTTAATAATAATAATATTTTAATTAATTTTCCAAATTATTACAAATCAAACCAACTTAGTTGAATTTAATACAATTGCTTAAAATCAGGACCACTCCATCCCCTCTGCTGAGATGCTAGTTGCCTCTAGCCATCTCCATACCTTCCAACATGTTGAGGTGAAAAACCACGACACACGTCTTCCTGGTCTCGCTCCCACATGACTCACATGATGCGCGTGAGATCATGGCCTTGCAAGACTTACACCTTTCCCTGATTTTAAAAAAGTGTGTATGGAGATGGCCAGAGGCAACTAGTATCTCGGCAGAGGGGATGAAGTGGCCCTGCTCATCATCCTCTGCTCATTTTGAACGTTAGGGGGAACCCACAAGGTCAGTTTCAAAAGACAGACTGCGCAGGAAGTGGAATTCCCTTATGCTTCCTGTTCCTGCTAGTCAGCAATGTTTTAACCAGCTCTTTGATTCTACAGTGTCATGAATCTGATAACCTAAAAATAGTCAGAGGTGTGATGTTGTGTTCTTTCTTTTTTTCCCCCACAGAGGTTTCCCTACACAAACTGCTGCATCATTGATTATTCATGCTGATGTCTGCAACTGTCGCCGTCACTGTGTACCAATATGTTTCTACCTGAGCAGAGGTTTTCTTTTTTTAGCCCTTTGAAGACTGTCGGAAGTGTCAACACAAATGTTTTAGTGTGGGGAAACTACTTTAGGTTAAATCTTTTTGTCTGAAACGCACGATACTCATCAGTAGAACAAGGTGACAGCCATGCCCCCATTGAGCAAGTTAGGAACTGACACAGGTAAGGGGGCAGTCATAACACACAAACCCACACACAAAGACCCAGATTCTGACCTGGAAAATTTGGTATCAGAAGAGCTCATTACCTTTGGCCTGTTGGTACTCTCGACAAGCCTCCCTGGCCATAGAACAATTGGGAACACACCATAAAGCTCACTGGCAGAGCAATTTGCAGAGAAATGTATGCAGTCATTCATTCCCAATGGGTGGTAGCCAGCTAATACTGAGTAAAAGTGTATACACACTGAAAAAAAGGAACCTGACTAAGTTGGGTCTATTAATTTAAGTGTGACTACTCAGTGGTGGAGCTACATGCTCCAGCACTGGGAGCAGAGAAAGGGTGGGGTGTGGCTGGAGAACGTCCCGGGGGCATGGCGTGCCGCCCCCAGGGGCGTGGTGTGTGTCCCAGGGGTGCACAGCACGCAGTGCACATCCCAGGGGTGGCTGCGATGGCACCCCACCATGGATGGCACCCAGGGCGGCCCACTCCCCCCGCCCCCTTCGTCCGCCAGTGTGTCTACTCTGAGTAAAACTCCATTTTATGCCTCACATAATTAACAAAGTGTTTCCAACCACAGGTGGCAGCAAAGTTGTTTATGGGACAATTAATAAAGCAATTCCTCAATCAAATAATATGGCGCTCAAAACAAACAAAAACCACAGGTAGATTTCATAAATGGGCAGGATGCAACATGTATGCTGGGGAGCCCCACATAGAGCATATTGAATAGAGCATATCATAGAGCATATCAAGCCTTGAAGTTACCACTGCACGAATCACCCTAGCCAGCAAATATAATGCACTAAAAAGCATAGGTCAGGTCAGGACCGGTGCTAGGGTTTCTTGCGCCCTAGGCGAGACCACCTTCTGGCGCCCCCCGCCCCCCCCCCTGCCAAAGCCTGCTTTAGCGGGAGGTGGGGTGGTGGAGAGGCAAGCAGCAGTTTCTCCGCTGTAGTGGAGAAGCTGCTGCTTGCCCGTCCCGCCGCCCGCCCCCACCAAAGCCTGCTTTAGCGGGAGGTGGGGGTGGTGGAGAGGCAAGCAGCAGTTTCTCCGCTGTAGTGGAGAAGCTGCTGCTCGCCCGTCCCGCCGCCTGCCCCCGCCAAAGCCTGCTTTAGCGGGAGCCTGGGGGTGGTGTAGGGGGCAAGCAGCACCTCTCCGCTACAGCAGAGAAGCTGCTGCTAGCCCGTCCCCCCCCCGCCCAAGCCTGGCCAGTGCCCCCTCCATTTTGGCGCCCTAGGCAATTGCCTAGTTCGCCTTAATGGACACACCGGCCCTGGGTCAGGTTCACAACTGTACACATGCCCCTGTGTGTTAGGCCTCTGGGTGACTGTAACAGCAGCTGTCAGAACTGAAGTTGCAAAGAATCCACTCCCCAGATTTCTTGTTGCTGCTTTTACATTGCCAGGCACACAGTGGCCCCCTCCAACCCATAGAAGTGTGTTAGCAAGCACTCAGACCATGTCTCACAATATATTTATTTGCTTCTAACAACGGCTTCTGGGTCTCAGACCTCTCAGTGAAGGAGACTGTTCAAGGCACTGTGAAAAGAGTGGTGTAAGATGTCTTCTTTCTAGCTTTCTTGCTGTTTTGCTATGGTGGTAGCGTTCAGAAGTTGCCAGTGGCTGTCAGTGCTAATAGCTGGTGCTACAGTCACTCTGAGGCTTCTGAATATGTAGCGGAACATAAACAGGCCTAGAAGCTCACAAAACCTCTTCAATTTAGCACAGGAAAGCAGATTGTAAAGCTCATTGAGACTGGTAATATTTCCAGCTAGGGCCACATGACCAATCAAGACATGTTTTTTGTACCCATCTTCTTTTAGCAGTTTCTTTTCCAGCTCAGCCTCTATAGGACTTATTTTCTCCTCCCAAGTAGTGTTTAACTGAAGTGCTGAGTTATTCGGGTCTTAGTTTTACCATGCTTCCAGCTAATGAAGCTTCTCCTCTTTAAAGGGCTGCTTAATCTATGTTAATACAGTGAAGATGATTATGGAAGCAATAATAATCACAGAGAAATTGGTAATGACTGAAAATCAATGTCTGGCTTGTTAATTATAAAGCTCTTACTATAAAAAGAAATAATTTAGAAACCAGTACGTGAATCTTGTTATTGTTATTATGAACTATTTCAAGGAGGCCGGAGCTTTCATTTATTTGTTCATTCGTTCCTTTACATTGTTAAGGTACAAACGTACCGGTGATTATTTTCACTGGGTATCTGTTTGAATGGAAACCTGCAGCTAAAGATTTGGCAGACTACTTCTAAAGCTGGTTCGAATACACACACTACAAGACCATTCATCTAACACAAGATAATGCTTCTGCGCTGGGATATCTGGAGATTTTTTCAGAGGGTTGAAATTACCCCTCTGAGACGTGTGTGTCAAATTATACAGGATAGATGAATCTGCCAATTTCAGTTTCTCTGTGTTTTTCAGTTTCCACAACTGTGAATCAGTATGCAAAGGCTTAAAAAAAGGAAGTCCTTAACAAACAAACAAAAACAAAAAAACAGAAGTGTGCATTTCTCCTAATATATACATTATTTGCAAGTGATTTTCCCTTGAATGAAGTATTTTGTCCAACAGAATCAAGAGGCCCACAGGTTCCCCATCTCCAACTGTTGAGCAATCTAGCTCAGTGTTGTCTACAGTAGCTTTTGGGGTAACTCTGTGTGAAGCCATGGAGGGTCAGTTTGCCTCTAAACACTCGTTGTTGGGAATTGCAGGTGGGCAGAGTGTTGTGCTCATGTCCTGCTTGTGGGACATCTATCTGGCATCTATCTGGTTGGCCACTATGAGAACAGGCTGCTAGACTAGATGGGCCACTCGTATGTTCACATTAGCAGCAGGCCTGGTTTCTAGCATTCCATGCAAAGCAAGTACCCTTAGAACATTCCCATTATGTAAGGGTTTCATGGCAGACACAGAGTGCAGTTCCTACGTTGGACTGGTTTTGAAAGGCAAAGAGTTTGGAAACTACTGGCCAAGGAAGCAAGTAATCTCACGTCCTAGCAAACAGCGAGAGGGAGAGGGAGAGTTTGATTCATAAAAATCATGCACACTGCACACTTTATCTAGGATTTCCAGGTAATTTAAGACTGCTTATTTTGGACAAGATAATCATTTTTGCATACCCAAGGGATACCAGGAAGGAATTGAGTTTAAGTGTCAGAATTCAAGCCTTCTGATAAAGAAATGAATGGGGGGAATGTAGGCGATTCCTATAGAGAAAGAAATTGAATCATGGGTGTGTGAGTCTGATTAAAAGAGTCAATGCTTATGGGTCTTTTGCTTATCTGTTGGAGTTGGATGGAATGATTGCAGGGATACCAGAAGCTTCTTTCAAATGTGTTTTCAGCTGGAGCTTGATTGAAAACTTGAAATCCGCACTAGGGTGTCAAAAGGCTCGCGAGTCATTGACGCAGATCTGGAAGCAAAATGTTATGGTTCAGAGACAATCAAATAAACAGGCACTGTGATCCACAAGCCACTTGGTGAGAGGTAGGGATATGTAAATTTGCTTACCCCACTGAAAAGGCGGGTGTCCTTTTCGCCCCAAGTTACGGTTCAGAAGGGTAGTGGCAATGAACATCCTGGCTCTGACAGTTAGATACTGCAAGCTGCATTCTGGACTGAGGGATGAAGATGAAGGCTATCGAAAGTGGGCATTGATTTTAATGCACTTTCTTATATCATTATGCATTAGAAAACGAGATGTTTCATTATGAACCTTTTAAGAACATATGAACAGTGCTGCCGGATCAGGCCGAGGACCTACCAAGTCCCTCATCCAGTTCTCACAGTGGCCAACCAGATGCCTATGGGTTTCCTGTGTTTGTGGTCAGAGGGATACCTCAAGAGGAGTGAGTGCTCTTGTGCTGGGTCCTTTTTGTGGGTTTCCCACAAGCAACTGGCAGGCCACTGTGAGAACAGGATGCTGGACTGGGTTAGCCTAGTTTGGCCCGATCCAACAGGGTCTTCTCACGTTCACATGTTAAACTAAATGGAGCATAGGAAGCTGTCTTTTACTGGTACCTGCAGCTTAGTATTGTCTATGCCAAGGGTGTCCAAACTTTTTCCAAAGAGGGTCAGATTTGATGAAGTGAACATGCGTGAGGGCTGACAATTTTGCCTGATATTATTTGATTGTTCCCCCAAAGTGGTTGGCCCTTTTAAGGCTTGTTCAGGGTCTCACAAGCCTTAGGAAATACCCTTTTGGTATAGGGCAGGACTGAGAGATGAACAGTGGGTGGCAGTGTGAGCCTAATGGCAGGCAGGAGAGCGAGTAGCACTCTGGGTGCCTGCATGAGCTGACCAGTGGCAGGGTACAGAGCCAGGTAGGCAAGCCTCAGTGCGTAAATGCCCAGGGTGACCGCCCCCCCACGCTACAAGCCAACAACCCCAGAAAAAGCCCCGAACAAAAAACAACCCCACATTCTAAATCCTGACTGGCAGCCATTGGCTCTTTTGGGTTCCAGACAGGAGACATTTCCAGCCCTACCTAGAGATGTCAAGGGTTGAACCTGTGGCCTTCTGCATGTAAAACCGATGTTCTACTGCTGTGAGCCACAGCCTTTCCAGAAAACTAGTTTGTTATAAGGCAGCTTCTTAAATCATATGCATGCATTATCTATGTAGAGGTAATGAGTATGCAACTTGGAGAGGTTGGATATTGTCGTCAACATTTTCAGAAAGGCACCTGAGCTTCTCAGCCTGTCGAAGTTCACAGCATTAGACCAAACTGATAACAGTGTGTATCCCTGGGGCTCTGCTGAATAGGCCACTGACGAATGTGATCGAAAACAGATAGTGAATACCTCCATTCGGGGATGGAGGGGTCCTCCGATAAGAGCAAAACCGGAAGAAGGAAAAGAGATTGCTTCTTTTCAGGAGGTGAAACATTGTCTCGGGGCCTCAGACTGGGAGTGGGGACAAGGGTAGACAGAATGGAAAAGGAAATGGACTTCACTCCAAGCTGAGGGAGGAAGTCAAATCATTAACCTTTCCTGCAAAGTTATCCTCAAAATAGATGGCGTCTTTTCCCTCTCTTCTCCACCATCCCAATGCCTTGAAAATTTGGGAGATATTTAAGAATAAGGCATCAAATTGATAAATACAGTGCCCACAGCTTCCAGCACAGTGAAGAGTGAACCAGCACATGAAATTTGTTCAGAGTAGGTCCTCCATTAATACAAACAGGTGGAAAAGCCCCACTTGGAATACTGTGAGCAGTTCAGGTCGCCCTGCCCCGCAATGAGTGGTCTAGATCTGCATCTCCCTCTCTCCAAATACTGTACAGCTGATAACCTTTCTGCAAATAAATTCTGCCTTGGGGGAAAAAGAAGAAGACAGGGACAAATTTGGGAGCAGGAACATGCCGCAAAATTGGAGAGGGAGGGCTCATATGCTTCACCCTGCCAATGCTGGGATATTTAATGTATCTTTAAGATGCAGTGAGACTTTGAGGGGAGTATCCATGAACCCCTTGAAGCCATGAGAGTACAAAGATGGCAAGCACCTCTACTTGTAGCAGGTTTGGGCTAAATATTAGGAAAAACAGTGAATGGGACAGGCTGTCTTGGGAGGCGATAGGATCTCCTTCACTGGAAGTATTTAAGCAGAGGTTGGACAGCTATCTGCTGGGGTGTTGATTATGGAAGAACAATGATTCTGCCAACAAATCTCATAATATTCTTTTAGATTTACTTATCAAACCTTTATTAAGCATTTACATGTAAAATTGCGAGAGAAAGAATCACATACAAAAACTTTAAAATATATATACACAAAGAAACAACAATTAAACTCATAGGCTGATTGTATGTGTGTATTAGTAAAATCTAGAATTTCGTCCTGTTAAAGTACTCCTTGAAGCACTGCTGCCAAAAACTCGGCTACCCCCGCAGTCACCCCTTGGTCAATGTCAGAGAGACAGAATCCAACACTCCCACCCTGCTGCAGTTTCAAACTGTCCAAAAGGGGGGACAACACACGTTCACGCAGCGTATTGTATAGTGGACAATAAAAGAGAATATGCTCTACAGTGTCCGGGACATTCAGGGAACATCTGCAGTATCTCTTGTTTCTGGGAATATTCTGATATCTGCCCCTGACAAATGCAGAGGGAAAGATATCTTTTAGATTTATAACTTTTTATTTTTCAGTTTCTTGAACATATTTGTTACAATCAGTCTCCATATATGCCCCCCCCACCGAAGAAACGTTGAATGCATATGCAACAGAATTGATACAGTCAAATATTTAGCATGTTTGCCCATCAAGACGGATGGGGGAGGAGGCAGAGAGGTCCATCAGCAGCTGGAGCCAGAGCCAATTGCAAGCACAGCATCTTATTCTAGTTTTGCCCCCATCATACTCCCTGCCGAGTTTTACAAAGGGAACATTGAGATGAAGGAAGAGGAAGAGGAAGGGCCAGGGGAACATCCCCTAGACTGAGGGCAGACCTACACTCATGGTTTATAACGTTAAGGAAGGGTTAAGGATTGGTTTTCATAACGTAGATGGACGCATTACGTTCTGCTTTTAACGTTCTTAATGCGTTATTAAAATGTGACAACAGGGGGTGCTGCAGAGCAACCAGCAACTGGCAGTAGGGAGACAGAAAGAAACCAAGGTAAAAAAAAAAAAAGATTTCATTTACAAGTATGCCCTGTGATGCTTTATAACAGTATTTCTGATATCGTTCCAATAACGTTAAACAGGTCACTGTAGATCAGGCCTGGATGTAAGTAAGAAGGCAGGCAGATACAGGCTAGCTGAGAGCAGATTAAGGCTGGTGGGGCTCTGATGGACCAACCTCCACTGCCACACAGATCTCAGAAGAGCTAACTTGGTGACAATTGGAATCCTTAAAGGAGGGGCATCAGGGAGATGACCACCTCCCTCGCAAATGTCATTGATGGTTCTGACTGTCTTGCCCTTGATATAGAACAGACCCTCTCTGTGTAGAGGGATTTTGTATATGTACATAGATCTGGAAGAGCATTCCCCATATGCAATTGTCTCCAAAAGGCGGACGGGTGCCAACAACTTCAACTTCAAGCCGTCCCGAAGCTCCAGGTTAACCATTGCATTGACAGCTTCGCATCTTTCCCCTCCAGCTGTGAAAATGTCACACAGGAGCTCCAGGTTCCTGCTGGCACTGAGCTCCGCATATAATCTCATTAAACAAAACTTGGAGGAAACAGACTTATTTTCTAGGAAGACGTAAGTGTACCCAATTGGAATAACAACAAAGGCAATTGTGCCACAGCTCTTTTTGTGTATGCAAGGGCTGGGATGTTAGTACCAGCCATTTGAATGAAGCATAATGATTTGTTGAGAAATGTCTCTGCATGTGATGGCTCCATCTTTTGCTGGCAGGGCTCCTTGATTTTAATAACTGTGCAATGCGAAACAACAAGAGTAGCCTTCCTTAGTTCTGCATCTCCATGTGGAATTCCCATTCCAACTTGTGTCCATCTGACCTATAAAGCCTTAGGTGGCTCAGGAATCCAATACCCATAGGAACCAGTCTGGACGCTGAAATTCTCATCAGAGGCCCTTCTCCAAGCACCCCCTTATGATTAATTTTAATTATTCTTATATTCCCCCCCTTTTATTTTCTTTAAAAAACATTTATGCACACCACTTAGACATCTTGAATATTAAGTGGCATATAAATACCAGAAATAAAGAAATAATAAAAACAAATCTTTAGCAAGATCCTCACTCCCCACTTCCTGAAAAAGGCTCATTCTTCAAGTTTTGTTTTGTTTCTTAAAAATCTAACATTCAAATATTCAGTTTGTGAATTTCTAGCATCCTGGCCAGGTTTCCCCCCGAGGCTGAGGACTGATGAATTTTTGTTTATGGTGCATGTGTGTGTGCTTTAAAGGAGTGGCACTATGTTACAAAACTTTAGCAGAATAATCAGATGCAATAACTCAGAGACCCACTAGAGGGCGGGAGTGATCTAAGCAATAAAAACGGTCCAAAGTCCTTGAAATGGATCTTCCTTCCTTCCTTCCTTCCTTTGGCAGATAACCTGTAAGTTAACTTTTAGTTTCAGAATAAAGACTTTCATTGTAATACTATTTGGGGGCAGGGAAATAAGGACAAAAAAATGGGAAAGCTTCCAAGTGTGATTGATAGAATATTAGTGCAATGGTGGTTATGGGAAAGGGACAGCAATCACTATTTTGTAGCATATGCAAAGATCACTTTCAGGCAGTTTTCGTGCTAGGAATGTGCTGCTATTCTTGCACTTCTGTGAGCACCATTACTGCACAACGAGACAGCGCATCTCCCCTGTGAAATCTACAAATCGCGGGAGGCATTTTGCACCAAAGGCGATCACTAGTGGTTTTAAAAGTAAGTTGAGTTGCAATTACTAATTACTGTCTAAAGCAGTGTTTTTCAACCACTGTTCCGTGGCACACTAGTGTGCTGCGAGATGTTGCCTGGTGTGCCGTGGGAAAATTACTTTATATATAGTCAATATAGGCACAGAGTTAAATTTTTTAACATTTTCTAATGGTGGTGTGCCTCGTGATTTTTTTCATGAAACAAGTGTGCCTTTGCCCAAAAAAGGTTGAAAAACACTGGTCTAAAGCAAGCATGGGGTATGTGCTGCCAGACTCCAGTTCCCATGAGGCTGAGCCAGCACTGGCAAATGATTAGAGATGATGGGTGTTGTAGTCAGGGCCGGATTTAGGTTTGATGAGGCTCTGAACTACTGAAGGTAATGGGGCCCTTTATATGTCCAGCTGCCCTTTGTCAACAACAAATTGTCACTTTTTTTGGTTGAATATATACTATATGGTAATTTATGGACCAAATAGGTATCTAAAGCCATTTGCACATGTTGCCATGCAACCAGTCCGTGCAGAATGTAGGCACCCTATATATATAAATGAGCAAACCTGTGATATTTTAGGGAGCAGGCTAGTGGGCGGGGCCCATTACTTACGTCATATGAGCCTAAACAACACAAAACACTGTTGCTGTATGTAGGCTTTATTTGTTTTTTATCTTATACAGTGGTACCTCGGGTAACAAGCGCTTCGGGTTACAAACGCTTCAGGTTATGAACTCCAGGCTGTGAACTTAGCCCCTGGATGAGAACAGAAATCGCGTGGCGGCGGTGCGGTGGCAGCGGGAGGCCCCATTAGCTAAAGTGCTACTTCAGGTTAAGAACAGTTTCGGGTTAAGAATGGACCTCCGGAACCAATTAAGTTCGTAACCCGTGGTAAAACTGTATTTTGGAAATGTACATCCAGTTTTTTTTCCCCTTTAATTTTTTGGGAGGGCTCCCAAGAGAGTGGGGCCCTAAGCAACCTGTGGCCCATGGGCTGGATGCGGCCCACAAAGACCTTTTTACTGGGCCACGAGCCGCCCACAAACAGAGCGTGGTGCAGGGACTCGCCGATTGGTGCCGGAAATAGCATCTGTGCACGTGCAGATATCAGAAACTGTATCTGCACATGTCCAGAAGCCGAAAATTGCTTCTGCGCAGGCACGATTTTCAGCATCTGGGCATGCACAGAAGTGATTTCCGGCGCTGCGAACATACACAGAAGCGATTTCTGGCATCGCGCTGCACATGTCCGGCCCGCAGACGAGCTCCGTGGAAGTGATCCAGCCCATGGCCGCTAAAACTTGCTGACCCCTGACCTAAGCTATAGCTTGTTTAGCTTATACATAAATCCAGTACTGCTTACAGGGATCAAACCTGCAACCTTGGCATTGCAACTAAACTATCCAGTTCAGGAGAAGTGGCACAGAGGATTGGTGGCTTCCAGGTCTTCTCTCCTCCTCCCCCCTCAAGTTTACACTAAAAAAAATAATAAAGCTTGCAACGCCTGAGCTTTTTCTGAGAATATTCTGTGACAGCTCAAGGGAAAAATGAATTAATTATGAGGCTGGCGGGTAGGTGGGTGGGAGCTTGTCCATTGCTAAAAGGAGCTGGCTGTCCTGTCATTTAGTTTTTTTTTGAGAAAAATCCCCGTCCTCTCTCCCACACCTATTTCCGTTTTGGCATGTCGCCTGATTCTCTTTGATTGTTGTAATCCTTGTCAGTCGGAAATATATTTCCTTGTTAAAAAATTAATGAGGGGGAAAGGGCATTTTTAAAAACATCAAAATACCCACCTCTGTTGCCGTGATGCAAATGAAAAAGAAATGCTACATACGATTTCGGGTGGGGGGGGGACTTCAGATTCCCCGGTTGCTATGCTATTCCCCGCACTACATCAATGACTCAACTGGACATGTTTAGACATTTCCCCTTTCAGATTTAATGACATTTTCTATCGTGATATGATATAATTGAACATCACATATGGATGATGCCAACTCAGATCTTACATGCTGCCGTTTACAATCTAGGTCCCCTTAGAAATGCGAGAAATCGCGTAATGGGATTCTGTAAAGTTGCATCAAGCTTCCACTGGTTTGTATAATCAGAACAAAAAGGGGATTTTTCAAAGAGGAACAAACTTTCAGCAGAACTCTTATTCGGGAGCCAGTAATGCTTCTGAATACCAGTTGCTGGTAAAACGCAGGAAAAGAAAGTGCAACTGTGCTTGGATCCTGCATCGATTTCTCATTGGCCTCTGTGAGAACAGGATACTGGCCTAGATGGGCCTGTGGCCTGATCCAGCAGGTTCTTGTTCTGTCCTTAATCTTTCCAAGACATCCTCCCCCCATGATTTGGAACAAGACGACTACACATAAAGGTGCTTAATGGAATGTGATCTTTGTAAATTCCAGCAGGAACTGTACTGGTTTTTACTTCTCAGTATATATAATATGTGACTTGAAACTTAGTTACCCATATATTTCCCATATATTTTGATGCGTTCCTTGGCTCAAAAAAATGTGTCTATATTTGAAAGAAAATACGTTATAAAAATAGGGTTGCCATGTGTGCTCCTTTTCCAGGACACGTCCTCTTTTTCACGGGTAAAATTTATGTCCGGCTGGGTTTGTTAAATTTGTCAAAATGTCTCTGGCTATACTTTCTGGATGAGACATAGACATAACTGGTGGTTGAAAACTTGCTTTATACCCTACATATAATAGGGGTATTTAAAATGAAAGTCATCATAGCGTCCTCTTTTTTGCTCTTCAAAATATAACAACCCTAAATATGAGCTCTTCACAAATCTTTGGAAGATTCCAGTCTTCCCCATACTGCAAAATGGACTCCTCCTCAATTTCACCATTTGCAGATATCATGAAGGACTGGAGGATGTCATGTTTGCTCAGCCTTTGCCCCTGGGATCTTCAGTTTTAGAAGCATCGGGTAAAAAAGGTAAAGGTAAAGGACTCCTGGATGTCTAAGTACAGTCAAAGGCCACTATGGGGTTGTGGCGTTCATCTCGCTTTCAGGCCGAGGCAGCCGGCGTTTGTCCACAGACAGCTTTCCAGGTCATGTGGCCAGCATGACTAAACCGCTTCTGGTGCAACGGAACACCGTGACGGAAACCAGAGCGCACGGAAACACCGTTTACCTTCCCGCCACAGCGGTACCTATTTGTCTACTTGCGCTGGCGTGCTTTTGAACTGCAAGGTTGGCAGGAGCTGGAACACACCAACGGGAGCTCACCCCATCACGGGGATTTGAACTGCTGACCTTCTGATCGGCAAGCCCTAGGCTCTGTGGTTTAGCTTGGTCCCAGCTCCTGCCCACCTAGCAGTTTGAAAGCACATCAAAGTGCAAGTAGGTACCGCTCTGGTGGGAAGGTAAACAGTGTTTCTGTGCACTGCTCTGGTTTCATGCTGGCCACATGACCCGGAAGCTGTCCGCAGACAGAGACAAACGCTGGCTCCCTCAGCCTATAGAGTGAGAAAAGCATGCAACCCTAGAGTCGTCCGCGACTGGACCTAACGGTCAGGGGTACCTTTACCTTTACCTATATATAATTCTAAAAGAGAAAAAAGGTGCTTTTCAAAACAATTGCTGGTGTTTTAATTGCATGGCAGCCTGTGGCTGTCGTTGCCCGGACCAAGTGCAACCGCAGTTGTAGAGTATTCCAACCTCCAAACGCCTTTCATGTCAATATGAGAGATATCATCGGGCACTTTTGAAAGCGCCAACCTATTTATAAAGATACCATCAAAACCTGCGTGATGCAGCTGACTTATGAATCAATTATGTGGACTGGGCCAAATGATAGATCTGTTCTGAATTTTAGAGCCATATGTTTAAAGCAACACCAGGCCCAGATAGGGCTATTCAACATCCTGCCAAGGCTCTTATCTCGGGGTAGAGACTTGTCAAAACAGGGGCGAGAAAAAGAGAAATTAAATAAAATGAGGGGAACTTGATTGCTGCTGGCTTATACCTCCCTTTTTTCTGAGCCCTGCCTCCCTTTTGAAAATCATGGCTATTGAGTTATTTATAGCCTGAAACATGAAAAAGAGATTTATCAAAGGCATACAAGGGATCAGTATTGATAGCAAATGGTAAATTTAATTTAGCTGAAAGCTGATGACAGCGTTCGCTGAGCTTTGCCCATAAGGCAAAACTTTGCACCTTAAATGTCTTAATTGTATAAGGCAAGAGTAGCCAACGTGGTGCCCTCCAGATGTCGGAGAACTACAGCACTCATTAACCTCAGTCAACGTGGACAGTGGTCAGGGAAGTTCTGGAAGGTCTTAGCTACCTACCCCACAATGGGAGGTGGGGATCTCATGTTTTAAACCAGAATTTAAACTGGAATTCAGGAAGAGGAGAAGCCAAGATTTAGAGTGAATCCAGGTGTCAATTCCCATTAGCTCCAGCCAGCATGATCAATAATCAGGGATGATGGGAATTGTAGTCCAACAACATCTGGAGGGCCCCAGGTTGGGGATTAGTAAAACTGGGTTCAAATTTCCATTGGGGAAATTTGAGTTTGTCACATTGCTAAGATTAATCTACCTCACGGGATTGTTGTGAATATGAAATGTGCAGTGAGGAGACCCATGTACACCACCTTGACCACCTTGGGGAAAGGGTGGGATAAATTTGCACCTAATGCATACATTATATATATGATGTTCGATACAGGGGTTATTCTTTATAATTTTCATTCAATTTTTGATAACAATTTAACAATGCATAGCACTTACAGGTATAGATTCTCAGTCTTGATAATACAGAAACAAATAAGCCTTTCTGCGACTTCCGGCGAGGTCGCCATCACGGGCGGTCGTGGGTTGCCTCGGCAGCGAGGCGACCCAGTCCAGCCCGGGGGTTGGAGCCCCGCTACCGCTAAGCGGGGCTCCGGTGAGGCGCGGGAAGAGCGTCCCGCGCCTCGGGCTCCCCGGCGGGCCCGCTAGGCTCCGTACCCTTCCCTCGTTCCCCCTGTAAAGGGGGAGTGGGGGTGAAGGGAGCGCGGAGCTGGGCCATTAGGGGACATGCCCCAACCGGGCGGAAAAGCGGCGAGTGCTGGCCGTGACGAGCGACGACGTTCTCCCTGTAGAAGATGAAAGGAAATGAAGCCCGGTGGTTGTGAGTACTTGACTGGATTAAATTTGTGGATTTAACGATCCGGGAGGTTTTAGGGAAAGGAAGTCTGCCTCCCTCCCTTCGGCGGCAAGAAAATAACGGTTTATGATACTGTTGCTACCAAGATGGTTATAATGTTCTGGATTTTTTCACAAGTGAGACTATTTAGATCTCCCTTTGGGGAGGAAGAGGATGGAGAATATCCCTTTTTAAAGTTATGGTCTTTGCGCCCTGGTTTCAGGGAAAATGGCTGCGAAAAGTCCGAGCCGAAGTGGAAAACTACTGGTATAAGATGGAAAACATTGAAATAGAAACTGAAATTTGATACCTATGCCCGTTCTTACCATGTTGGGCTTTGTTTTTGAACTTGTTTTGAACTCTGGACTAACTGATGAACAAAGGATTACTATTCTGAAACTGGAACTGCTTAATCAGAAATTGAAGGTTTTGAGTGGGGATATGAAGAAAAATTTACTTCCCACAGAGGAGACCTTTCAGGTATTCGATACTATGGAAGAGAGCCTTGGCAAAGAGCTGAAGGGGATGATTGAAGAACTGAGAGAGATGGCTTGGCGACTCCCGGAAAAAGAAACGTCCTTCGGCGGTGGCAGCCCCAGGACGGTGAAGAATGTTATATCCAGCCCCCGAGGTGAGAGCTCGGGAGTGAAGGGCAAAAAATTAAGATATTTACAAATAGAAGAAGAATGCAGCAATGAATGGGAGAAGCTGAAAGAAGATGAACAGTGTACCCTGAGGTTCGATGCAAGGACTGTTGGGGACTGTGTCTGGATCTGTGGACGTACAAGGAAAGAGGACAATTTGAGGAGTGGTTCCGGTGTAAGATCGAGAAGGACAATGGATAGAGGGGGGATAGGGTGAAGTGTATTAAGTGCAGAATATAAATGGTTTGTTATGGTAATCTGAAATCGGAGGGTTAAGACATTAAGTTTTATTTTATTTTCTAACAAGAAAAGGGATATTTTGAATTTTTTGTTATTAGCAGCAGTTTAAGGGATAGAAGAAGTTTGCTTAGATTTGATATAAGAATAATTTGTTAAGATATAAAGCTTTGTTATTAATTATTATGGATTAAGATGATTGTTTAGATTTGAATTTTCTTTAAATGAATTCAATTTTTAGAGAGATGAAGTTATTAAAGTAGAATCTGGATTTGGAACCGAAGGAGAGAAGGCAGGGGAAGTCAATTGTAAAGATTCGGAACTAGAAATTTTTTTGTGTGTGTCTGTAAACAAGAAGAAGAATCGTGGTTATGTCTGTATTTGTTTTGTATAAATGTGGGTGGGTGATGGTATTCTTTGTTATGAAAAACACCAATAAATTCTGTATAAAAAAAAACAAACAAATAAGCCTTTCTGACCAAGCTATTATAATATCATAGCTACTCAATTCTCCACACAATAAAGAGAAGAAAAGAAAAGAAAGAAAGCAGGGAGAGGCAGATAGAGGGAGGGAGGGAGGGAGGGAGGGAGGGAGGGAGGGAGGAAGGAAGGAAGGAAGGAAGGAAGGAAGGAAGGAAGGAAGGAAGGAAGGAAGGAAAAGATGGGTGAGGGTCAGTGATTGGCCCAAGATCCCCCAGCGAGTTTTATATCCAAGTGTGGATTTGAACCCTGGTTTCCTAGGTCCTAGTCCAACCCTCTAACTACTGCCCTTCCCTGGCTCTCCTGCTTAGAAAATCCTGCAAAGGCTACTTCAGTGCATATTGGGTCAAGCAGGGCTGAGTATTCAATCCACCACTGGAAGCAGGTTGCACACTCCTCTGTGAGCCACAGAGAGAAATACAGAAACTACTAAGTTTTGAAGGATTTGGATCTTACCAGTGGACCTCATACCCAACTCTTAATTTCCACACACACACACACACACACACACACACACACACATATATATATATATATATATATATATATATATATATATATATATATATATTGCACTTTGTCCCAGCCCTTTTTCCTCATTACCCTCATCCCACGCTCTATTAGCAGTTAATAAAGCAGCTCTGCCTCCACATCACAGCAGTTCCTATGGCTTTTCGTTTGTGCTTTTCATTACGAAGCGTGTTGTTAGTGTGGCACAGCTGCTAAAAATGGTTCTTCGGAAGAAGCAACGCAGCGGACGAGAAAGGAGGGAGAAACCCAAGCACACAACGGTACACAGCCTCATTATGAGAAGCACATGTTTTAATGGCGGTAAGTCTATTAAGTTTTATAATCTGAAATCAGTGACATTTGCAATAATTATTATTAATGGCCCGGGTTCCTGCGTTTCATATTTAAAAGGGACTTTATGGCTTAACTAAGTAAAATAATCAGTGGCAAATGGTGGGTTTCATTAGTCTAAATCACTGGCGAGTATGCCTTTGCTTATCTTTATAAACCTCTTATTGCATTATAAATATGGCCAAAGGAAGTGTATTTTTAAGGTCATAACTTGCCTTTAGGCCAACAATGGGGATTTCCAAAGAAATAAGCAGAAGTGTTTGTATTATTAAAATGCCAAGGTTTTTAATATTGCCCAAGGAGTTGCCCATAGGTTGATCTAAAGGGAAGGTGGGTGACCTGTGGCCCTCCAAATGTTGGTAGACTCCAAGGCTGAATTTACACATATATTAAAAAAAAAAAAAACACGCTGTAAAAATGCTTTTTTAAAAAATGTTTTTAAAAATATATGGAATTTACCAGCGCCATCAGCGCCAGCGCCATCTAGTGCCACATTTTTATAATGCACTTAAAACACAGTTAAAACATTATATTTGCATATGTAGAGCTGAGTCCCAACTCCCATCAGCCGCAGCCAACATCACCCATGGGAATCAATAGGAGCTGTCGACGAACAATTGCTGGAAGGCCACAAGTTCACCATCCCTTATCCAAGGCCTTTTGAATACAGCACAAAAGTGGGAGAAGGATAAGACACTACCAGATTCCATTCCAGAACTGAAAGACTATCTCAAATTAATTGTGGGATTATAGCATGCACTCTTTGGCACAGTTTGTAGGCATTTCCACCTCCTGTCCCCTGCTTCTCAGCATTACCATTGGGAATTTTGTGTTGATAGAGCACTATTTCACAAAGTGACTACTGATCACAGAATAACACCTCTCTAGAGTTGGAAGGGGCTCCAAGGGTCATCTAGTCCAACTCTCTGTGATACAGAAACCACAGCTAAAGAATCCCTGTCAGAGTCCATCCATTCTCTGCTTGAAGACCTCCAGTGAAGCAGAGTCTAGTGATCTTGATGTGCTTGTGCATTTTCCTGGCAATAATGTATGAGATTTTTTTCCTTTGGGTGAATTTTCACAGAACATTCTCCGCCGTATTTTGTTTGCTTATGTGTTGCATTCTCCCCTGCACAATGCTCTGAAATGAGGCATTGTGAAAGATGCAAAACGGTGGCCGGGCTGCCAACACGGTTACTGCTGCTGTTGCTTGCAAACAAACAAAACCCCTTAGGTTAAAAATGGAAAGCGTAATGCTGGTGGTCAACAAAAGAGGTTTAAAGACTGTCTCAAGGCAAATCTAAAAAAAATGTAGTATAAACACCAACAATTGGGAAACACTTGCCTGCGAGCGCTCCAATTGGAGAACAGCCTTTACCAAAGGTGTCATGGGCTTTGAAGACACTTGAACTCAGGACGCAAGGGAGAAACATGCTAAGAGGAAGGCACGCTTGGCAAATCCACACCGTGATCAACTCCCACCCAGAAACCAATGTCCCCACTGTGGAAGGACATGTGGATCCAGAATTGGCCTCCACAGTCACTTACGGACTCACTGTTAAAACCGTGTTCATGGAAGACAATCTTACTTGGCTACGAGTGATCGCCAAAGAAGAAGAAGCTGTCAGAAGAGGGCAACCAAAATGGTCAAAGGCCTGGAAACAATGCCTTATGAGGAACGGCTTAGGGAGCTGGGTATGTTTAGCCTGGAGAAGAGAAGGTTAAGGGGTGATATGATAGCCATGTTCAAATATATAAAAGGATGTCATATAGAGGAGGGTGAAAGGTTGTTTTCTGCTGCTCCAGAGAAGCGGACACGGGGCAATGGATTCAAACTACAAGAAAGAAGATTCCACCTAAACATTAGGAAGAACTTCCTGACAGTGAGAGCTGTTCGGCAGTGGAATTTGCTACCAAGGAGTGTGGTGGAGTCTCCTTCTTTGGAGGTCTTTAAGCGGAGGCTTGACAGCCATCTGTCAGGAATGCTTTGATGGTGTTTCCTGCTTGGCAGGGGGTTGGACTGGATGGCCCTTGTGGTCTCTTCCAACTCTATAATTCTATGATTCTATGATTCTGATAATGGGGGAGATGATGGGAAACGTCTTCCTGTAGAGGTAATTCACTGAAATAGTCCCATCATTTTCTCTGCCTTCAAATAGGGTAGAGAGTTTCATTCGTGCACAGCTCTAGGTAAACGATGTGGTGTTCTCCAGATGTTAATGGAATACAGCTGGATCTGATGGGACTTGTAGTTCAACCACATCTGGAGGCCACCACTGTCGTTACCTCTGGCTCAAACAATTGAGATGGGTAAGGTGCAAAGTTTTGTTGTATGGACAAACTTTACATTGTGCACATAGAATCATAGAATGATTGGGCTGGAAGGGGACCCCAAGGGTCATTTAGTTCAATCTCCTGCAATGCAGGAACCGCAGCTAATTTGGTGATCACATGCACAATCACGAACACTTGTTGATTTATATGCAAAACGATTGCTTTTGCCCCCTTATTATACCTTCTCCTAAAAAGTAGGCTTCAGTCATCTGTCTAGCAGAACAAGGAGCCAGCTTGCAACATCTGTTATCTAACTGTAAGAGAAAGGAGAACTCCCATTTAAATTCTCTTTCTGATGCAGTATTTCCTTATTCTGTGTGCTTTCCACCAGCAGCATATTCATCTTCTTTTTTTACTAGCCTCAGACCTTTACTAAGTCACTTGTGGCTCTGTGCATTACTCCATCTTTAAGTGAGTTATAAAGGGCACCAGTAATTCATGGAGATAATGTATCCTCTGTCAGGCCACTGTAGCTCATGTTTTTCCCAGGGTATTCTGCTGTATCTGATGTAATTTGGAAATTGATCCCTTCTATTGTGGCTAGAAGTTTTTATATATTAAAAAACTGATAGAAAAAGTTTGGACAACACCTTTAAAAGTTGTCCTGTATTGATTTTTTAAAGATCTGATTCTTTGACCT
This sequence comes from Lacerta viridis, assembly GCA_900245905.1. Classification (NCBI taxonomy): domain Eukaryota; kingdom Metazoa; phylum Chordata; class Lepidosauria; order Squamata; family Lacertidae; genus Lacerta; species Lacerta viridis. The sequence continues at coordinate 174,855 of OFHU01003477.1, read as the reverse complement.
GATGCTCCAGCATAATGAGAGATTTTTGGGATGTGCATGATAGCCGTGGTATCAGTTTGATGTCATGACTCATGGCTTTGCATTATCTTTGCAAGGTGACCAGCAACATGGAGAATAAAGAAAGGGTGTGTGTATCCATCATGAAGTGGTTGCCAATCTCAGACCTCATGTTTTATTTTAAAATATCCTTACATTCATTTGCCCCACATCATGACATGGGAAAGTTTAGAGAAGTTTCACCTAGTTTCAAGAAGACAACTTTCCATTTTAGGCTGCAGGATTTCTGTGAGGATGTAGGTAGGAGTCAGATGCGCAGGACTTTTCCCAGAATGACTTGCTGGTGACCTTCTGCTTTGAACATCCCAGCCAGGAGTAAACATGGCTGGATCAGAAGTGAGGGCAAAAACATCAGAGGCAGAATGGTGTATCTTCAACATGCAACCCTGACCTATTAGAACAGAACTGGGAAGAAAGATGGAGAGGTCCAGGAAATGGAAAGATAACACCTGGAGACTGGACCCCTAATCATTTCACCCCTATTGCACTCTTGGGCTTCCCAAGGGTGTCTGGTTAGTGTCATTGTGAGAACAGAATCAATTCCTATAATCCATGTTCCTATAACCCAACATGGTTTTTCTTATATTCTTACGCAACTAAGTAAGAAAGAGATCCTATCATATCCTATTCTTTGCACCAAGCCATTGAGCAGTGAAACAGAGGAAGCTGCCTTATACTGAGTCAGCTCCGTATAGATCAATATTGTCTACACTAGCTGGCAGCAGTTCTTCATAGTTTCAGATAGGATTCTTTCTCAGCCCTATGTGGAGATGTCAGAGATTGAACCTGGGACCCGCTACATGCAGAGATAGTGCACTACCTATCAGTGGCGTAGTGTGGATTGCCAGTGCCCGGGGCCATGACGAGGGAGTGGATGGAAGGAAATGGCATCTGTATCACCCAGGGGGTCGCAGCTGCAGAGATAAGAAAAGAAGAGTCATTCCGTTGTCTGGAGATGTCACTTCCTGGTTTGCATGGAGAATCCATTTTCAATGGAGTCCAGTGACAGAAGTGGACTGCTGTATTGAGGCAGCACCAGGTATTGAAATATTTGTGCCTGGGGCAACTGCCCCTGTGCAGCCTCCCCTCCATGCTACCTATAAGCTATGGCTTTTCCTCCAGAAACTATTGAAGACAACTCCAAGTGCTGATTGATTTGTGGCTTCAGGACTCCTGGGACATGCTGGTAAGCATGAACAAGACCAAGAAAAGTCTTCACCTCCTAAGGAAAAAGTTCTGAGTGCTTGTGGTGGCAGCTGGGCCAAGCCTGTGGGCATAGAGCAGGGATAGCCAATGTGGTGAGGACCACAGCCCGCATCATCTCTGACCACTGGCTGTCCTGGTTGGGGCTAATGGGAGTTTGAGCCCAACAGTACTTGGATGGCATCACATTGGCTACCCCTAGCCCTGAACGTCTGCCCTTTCTCAAGGCAGTTTGGAACAAGCATCTCCTCCCCATCAACTTGACGATTTCCAGGTGTCTGTCCTATTGAGCAGAGCTGAGTTGGCCAAAGGTGATTCCATGGAGCAAAATGCCTTCCCAGCATTACAGGCCCCAAAGTATCCTCTATGATAAATGAGGAGGCTGTTAATCAATGCTAGCTATTACTGTGCTGCTCCTCTCCCGTATAACTGACACTCATTTTAAAAAAAGCAACTTCTTTCTCCCAAGGGAAGTATAAATTATAGTGCACATCAGACTTAAGTGAAATGGGACAAACCTGTGAGAGGCAAGGGGCAGGGAGTCTGCGGCTGGAGTTAATGTGGATAGGCACAATGGGAATAGCTTTTGGAAGGAGCGCACAGAAATTGGTACTCCTGCAATCACATCGTTCGGAAAAGTGTGCGTGCGGGTTCATTCTGAGGTCCATTCACTTAAAGCTTTTTAGCGTGGTCTCAGTCTCGGACACAACCAGCAATGTGGAGCTCATTATCCACATGTTTGCCACAGCAAAAGTGTTCTCTAGACAAGGATCATATCGGCTGCTTAACGCCTGCACTCCTGAAGAGGGCTATTATGTGGATACGGTGCATGGTGCATATAGAAGGGAAGCCATTAACATTTAGTCAGAGAGAGAGAGAGAGAGAGAGAGACGCTAATGCAGATCAGCTTTGTATGCCCCAAGAGAGCCTTGCCCAGCCAGCCCAGCCAAGAGAGATGATAGTGCATGGGTGGTGCAGCAAAACTTTTCAAACATAAAAAGAAACAAAAGGGATGCAGAAGTCAGGGCTGCTTTTTCATACATATGTAGCAGGGCAGGGGAAACTTTATGCCCAGAGGCCAAATGTGCCCCCACCTCATTATCTGACTCTCAAAAGTTTTCCCCAGGCTACACCCCTCACTGATCCTGCTTCACACACAAGTATTTTTGCCTGGCTTGAATGTGCCCTTCAGCTCCGATAATGCCTTCTGCTCATCTCAATAGAGGTAGGGGTTTGCGAACGCACGCGTGCATGTTGAAACTAGCCTACTATACAAAGGCAAAAACTGCCATTTTTGCCCCGCCGACTTTTGCCTCTGTTCCCTCCTACTACCAGTATGTGGCCCTTGGAAGGTTGCTCAGAAGAGAATGTGGCCCGTGGGTTGGAAACCTTTCTGCAACCCTGCTGTATAGACTGGCAGCTACTGCTTCTGCAGATGTTCCTGCACCTTCCTAGCCACATGTTAAAGGCTTCCTCCACGTGGCTTTGACGATGACATAACACTCAAATGATGCTTGCTCAGTTCTTTCGGGAAGTATGCTTCTTGAGTGTATAAGCATTCAAGCAAGACAAACCGGGTGAGAAACTGCGGAGGAGGCAGCAGGCATGGATCATGGAAAGTTGTCTCCTACAAAGTCAAACAATTTCTTCTTCTGGTTCACTATTGTTGATCGCAGGAATGGGAAACCTATGACCCTCCAGATGTTGTCAGATTGCAGCTCCAATTAGCCTCAGCATGGGCTTCTATGTATCTGAGCAATAGATGATCTAGGATTTTACTAAGCAAGTATTTGATTCATTGACACACAAAGAACCAGCCTGAAGGATAGCCCTCAACGTCCCCATTGCCCAGGTCACTTTGTGTTGGAACTATGAGGAAACTTTCTTCAGCCAATTCACCTGAGGTCTGTTGGCTGACCAGTTCATATTTTTGGGTTCACATATTTGACATCGCATGCCTTCAGAAAGCATTCATTACCGAATTCCTTCATTCTCTGAGGGCATAAAGCAGGGGTCAGCAAACTTTTTCAGCAGGGGGGCGGTCCACTGTCCCTCAGACCTTGGGGGGGGACTATATTTTTTTGGGGGGGGGTGAACAAATTCCTAAGCCCCACAAATAACCCAGAGATGCATTTTAAATAAAAGGACACATTCTACTCATGTAAAAACACGCTGATTCCCGGACCGTCTGTGGGCCGAATTTAGAAGGCGATTGGGCCGGATCCAGCCCCCAGGCCTTAGTTTGCCTACCCATAAAGAAACAACCACTGCTTGCAACCCATTATTCAAATTGTGTAACCTTGGAAATCCCACCAAACTTCGGCCTGAGGGTCATAGTTCTTTCTGGGTAACCTTCCCAGTAGTCTGCAGTGGCACAGTGGGTCAGTGTGTCTTGCTGTTAACCAGAAAGTTGGTGCTTTGAGCCCATCCAGGGACAGCTGTGGGCGGAATTCCTGCATTGCAGGGAGTTGGACTGCAAAACCCTTGGGATCTCTTACAACTCTACAATTCTGTGACTGCTTTATTTCATGGCTTCATACATTTTGCGAGTGTTGCCAGTGTCAGCAGTGTGTTGAATGTTCTGACACAGTGTTAGTCTAGCACATCGTCTGGCAAGCCACTGGGTATCACTCCTTGTCTTTCTCAGTGCAGGCAGCACACTTGTAGTTCACAAGAGTCTTGCACTTTGCACTAATAACAGGCTCCAAGTCCTTAATGGCAGCCTCAAACCTGTCAGGGTTCTGCTGCTCTCTTTTGCCAAAGAAGGGCATAGCTGTGTTGTAGGTTGCCTCTTTGATGTATACCCTCCAACATTTCTCTAATAAAAATAGGGACATCTTATTTAATTATTATTATTATTATTATTATTATTATTATTATTATTATTATTATTATTATTTAACCCACCCATATGACTGGGTTGCCCCAGCTGCTCTGGGCAACTTCCAACATATACAAAAACTCAATAAATCATTAAATAATTTCTTTATACAGGGCTGCTTTCAGGGGCTGCCTGGAATGGCACACTTTTCCAGGATCAAATCAGAAACCAGGACAGCGCCTGTAAATCTGGGACTGTCCCTGGAAAATAGGGACATTTGGAGGGTCTGTTGATATAGTTCCACAACTAACAGTACTATCCTAGCCGTGTCTGCTCAGTCAGAAATGAGTCCTATTGAATTCTTACTCCTAGGACGGGGGAGTTGGGATTGCAGCAAGACTCATAAAGTGATCACTTTCTGATCACAACATCTAGCTGTACATAAGGTCTAACCCCTTTTGCAGTTTAATTAACAATGTTTACAGTACGGCCACAGGCCTGTCTCCTGATGTGGAGAACTGAATTGAAGGTTGGTAAAATGAGAAACTCGGAGAACCCAAAACAGCCAGATTTCCCAATCCCTAGTGTCGTGCTCACAAAGTGGTTCCTAGGGGAACCCCATATTATCAGACGTGCCCCAAAGCCACCTGTGTATCAGGAGTTTGGTGGCATTATGACATCTAAGATGAAGGGCGGTGTTACCAGAATGGGCTCTGACACAGCCCACCAGTCCCTGGATCTCTGCCAGAAGTTCTTCAGGTACAATGAGAACTAGGGGTTTCTATCCACTTTGCCAGATACCTATTAACATCGCAAGACCAGCAGGTCCATAAATTGTGCATTGTTAGCCAACCCACAGATTCTCAAGGGGTCAAAAACGGCAGCTTAATATTAGAATATTGTAATAATGATAATAATACTACGCCAACAACCATTTATTTTGGTACAACTGATGTCCTTAATAACATTATTAGTAAACACATTATTGATCCACAATAAAGTATCCCCACCCCACCCCCGTGCTTGGAAAATGTAAATCTTCAAGTGGTGAAGTTTTTCCTTTTCTTCAAAATTGCATCCTCTGACTGATACAACTGCCTTTAGAATTCTTCATAGCTAAATTACAATTATTATGCAAAGCCCTACAATAGACAGCTATATGGCTTGTTAAATGACTTTGCCTCCCCCCTTCCTTTTCCTTTTTTTTTTGGCAAAGCATAATCATTTTCCTTTATTAGCTGAAGGATTTCATAATTTAAGGAAGATGAGAACCTATAAGTCACACTTTCAAATAAGGAACATGGATATTGCAAACATTAAACTCTCCCATAAAAATGTTAAGGCATCATTAAACTAGGATCAGATTAATACAATCCAGTCAACTCTGGATAGATATCACATGTAATAGGCTGAAACAATACCTAGTGATATAGGATGTATAAGATTTTACTACAACCAATTTATACACCTATAAAACATACAGGTATCACTCAAAGCTATCATTAACCGTGCGTGTCTTGCATTAAATCAAGTGAGTTTGATAAAGAGGAGAAGGGGAGGGGGGGCAGTTTGCTCCCTTCTTACGTCTCCAATCTCTATTATCTGTCACCAAGCATCTCATTTCTAATTTGAGACAAATAAGCACTCCATTCTGGTAACAGTTGACCTGAGAACACTTGACTTATCAATCTGTTTAGATGTCTGGCGGATTTATGTGTGCATGCTAAGATCACAACTCTACCTTATTACTTTCCCACGGAGCCACTGAAAACTCAGCATGGTTCCTCTTCTAATAGAGCTAAAGGGTGGAACCAGGCATTATCTCTGCAAATGCGTATTCCTCAAACCATGATTAGACAAGGCAAGGAGCACGCAGGGCTGGGGTGCACTTTGAAGGAAGGATCAGTCAGTGAGAGGGAGGGAGCACCAATTCTGTCCTGCAAATGCATCTGGTTCCACAGCCAGGCTAGGGGGTGGTGATGGTGCTGATGATAAAGAAACATTGGGGCATTTGCAGGGTTCAGCAAGTGGATGTAGGAAGGGTTAAGCTACCAAGGACAGCTCCCCCCCCTTTTTTCTCCTCTTGGCATTCAGAATACGGAGCACACAAACACCGGGCACAGCCACCTATTTATTTACTTTTTTATTTGTAAGGCGTCAACTATGAAACATTTTCCTTTGCTGAAGTTTCATAGCAATGTGGTGTGGTGGTTAAAGCGATGGTTTAGGGTCAGGGAGACCAGGGTTCAAATCTCCACTCAGCCATGAAGATCATCATGTCACCTTGGGCCAGTTACTGCCTCTCAACCTAACCTTCCTCACTGGGTTGTTGTAAGCACACCACCTTGAGCTCCTTGGAGAAAAAGTTAGGATATAAAAGCAAAGAATGAATGAATAGATAGATAGATAGATAGATAGATAGATAGATAGATAGATAGATAGATTAAAGATTACCTGCTTTTCATGCTTTGAAAGACATGGAACCCCCCACATCAGGCATAAATGTTCCTGCGAACAGGAATGTATGAAGAGCAAATCCACCCCATATATAAAACATGTAACTCCCTGCCCCATATTCTTGGGAACTGTAGTTTTCCCCTTATAGAGCTCCCAAAATTCTTAACATAACTCCAGTTCCTTGGATTCTTGTGTGTGTGTGTGTGTGTGTGTGTGTGTGTGTGATGTGCTTTAAATGTGTGTTGGTTGTGCTTGAAATATACATTATGGGTCTTCCTCCTCCCTGTACACTGACCTTGGCACAAATAACACAACTGTCTCTACCAAGGGAGCCTTTGGAGGTACAGCCGTATGCATGCAAACTTCCAATGACATGAAACCCTGCTATTGCCACACTGCGACTCCATAGTGGGGCAGAAAGTATATCAGCCCTGGGAGCGGCATACTTGTTTTCCACTGGGATCAATGGAAAGTCTTCCCCCACCTTTAGAAAACCAATGGAAGAGCAAAAAGAGGGGACTCACATGTGTTTGTTTGCACACAAACACCCTTGTTTCTCCTGCTGCTCTTTTTGGATTGCACTGCCCATGTTCCTGTCCTCCACAGCAGGGCTGATTCTCGCATCCTTATTTACATTCCCCAGCCATGGAGTGATGGGCGATGAATGTAGAGAATGAGCGGCTTTGCATTTCAAAGGTACAAGGAATAATGGGGCTAATTTAACCCACTCATCTTGTAACTGGATTTCTTCTTGTGTTTCAATACAGTCGAACCTCTACTTACCACTGCCTCTTCTTACGGCCATTACAAGTCACGACCGCGGCAGACCGGCGAGTTTGCCAACATTTGCACATGCGCAGAAGCAGCGGTCGCAGCTCGCACATGCGCAGAAGCGAGCAATCGCTGCCCGTGCATGCGCACAATGGCGCCTCTCCCAGTGACCCATTTTGACCTCCGGATGGACCTCCAGAATATATTATGGTCACAAATAGAGTTTTCACTGTATATGGATGAGCAATGTGCCTGTCGCTGTTTTTTTAAAAAAGACACACTAGATCTTTGTGTGTTCTCTAAACGCATTGAAGATCAGCCTTGAATTCTGCAGAATGGCAAATATCCAGCGCCTTCAAGCTGTCCACTGGGCAATCAAACATTGCCAGGGAAAACTTTAGGTAGACTGTAGCAAAAGTATACGTTGCTCTGCTTTGATTGCAGCACCATGTATTAAAGGAAGCTGTAATCAGCAAACCCATGTGATCTCTTGAAGTAAGAGAACCTTGAAAGGGGCTGAGGAGATCATCGCCATTCAAAACATGAAGCCTCATTCTCGGAAAACGATGCTAGCTCAGAATGCAGAGCTGGGCTGAGGCCCAGGATCGTGGCACCGACCATGCAGTCGAGGGAGAGAAACATCTGTCAGCAAGCTAAACTGCAGGAGATGAAAAGGCAGCCTTTGGCCCAAGAGAGCACTGCGGCGCTGGCTGAGTGAAGGAGCCAACTGAAACAGGGAAAGGGAAAAAGAATGGAGGCAATGGGCCTCCCCAACTGTGTGCCTTAAGGGGGAAGGATAACCTATTTGTGTTGAGATTTTCTGTGTGTGGATACATTCAGTTACAGTTACAGCTAAGCACTGCAAAAGTACTGTTGACGGGAAAACACCTGCTTGCAGAAATGGCTGCAGATTATTATATATCTGCACACATAAACACAGGTGACATTTTCGTTATCTAATGGCCAACAGGGGTTGAATGATGGTGGTTAATTATATTGAAATAAATATCCGATAGAAAAGTGCCATGGTAAAGCAACAAGAGAACAGGCAGGAAATGTCAACAGTCCTTTCAAAATTGTGTCTCCTTGTTTCATTCTGTTTGCAAACCGCTTTGAGTTTTTTTGTGTCAATCCAGTGGCATATACATTTTATGATATATCACACTGAGGCTAAAAGTGGTATGTTGCTGACCCTGCAGAAGGAAAAAGAGGGACAGCGTGACATGGAACAACCACGGCTAATATCCCTTTTCTGCCCCCCCCGCTCACCCAAGGTCAGTTATGCAAAGCCTTTGATTTCAAACAATCCAAAGACTAGGAGGAATAGACACCAGTTAGGGACTGTGAAACTAGCCAGTGGGCATTTTGAGATTCTGATCACATTCCATATGTGATGTTCTAAAGGCTTTTTGTCCTCCATTTGGAGCCCAAAGGCCTTAAGGTTAAGTACTGCACACAGAAGAGAGGGCATCACTAAGTATGATGGTGGCCACTCAGTCTCTGTCTTAAGTTGTGACTGGGACTTTCCCCTGTCACTGTTCTGAACTAGTCAGCAGTAGAAGGAGACGTTCTGAAGGACATTTGTGCTATGCAAACTGCAGACTGTGCAACCCAGGACTGGTCAGTGAGCAAAGACCCCACAAAAGCTGCTATGGCACCATTTCACACTACAACATTTATTTTTTCCAGATCCCATTAGCATTACTTCATGGAGCAGGTTGTTCGCCTTTTCTCAGTGAGTTTTTAAATTGAATTTTATTGGAACCCCCCCCCCCCCAAAAAAAGCAAAAAAACAAATAGTCAAACAATGAAAAATAAGCCATAAGAAATCAAATCAACACATTCTGAGAAGGAGAGTATGTATCTGAAAACTTCTGCTTCTCTTGTGTTTATGGGAGGTCACCATCCTTAGTTGCCAGGTGAATCAAATCTTCTGCCTACAGTACAATTGGTAGGGGCAGACCTCTTGTTCCAGTATTGAAGTGTTAGATGTTTAGCTACCCTGAGTGCCCCCTGCCAGTTCGATTGTCTCCCTGTCAAGTTCCAAAGGACCAGAACATAATTCAGCAGGGCATTATCATCTGTAAATCTCAAGGAGGTGACCAAAACCATATTTATATGGCTCATGACTTCTAAGTAAAATACTTTGACTTTAGGACGATATCAAGTCATGTGTCATAGTGTTGTGTGATGGGCATTTCAATGTCAGGATCAGTCAGAGCTGGGTATTTTTTTTCCTTAAAAGGTTGCTGTGGGGAGCAATAAACTCTGAAAGCAATATCAGGTATAACCTAGTATATGCGGAAATCTGTTTAACACAGCACACACCCCTCTTTTTTTTTTTACAACAGACCACAAGAGGGTGCTGGTGGAAGCAATAAAACCCAACCTCCCCCCCCCCCCAAAAAAAATCAAGGAGCAAATGTATTGGCTTTATCTATTTTTCACTACTCCTGAGAATTTTCCGAGGAAGAGGTTTCCAAGTAAGATCTTAGGGTTCTTTCTCACCAGTTCAATCTACCCTTTATTTATTTATTATTTATAAACCTCCTTTAATTAAAAAATAATCGGGGCAGTAAACAACCAACATAATCCAAAAATGGCCCGAAAGCCATAAAATGCAATAATAAAACAGCATTGAAAGGCAGAATGGATTAACGCCACGTAAAAGAGTTCGCTCCCAAGTTCTGGTTTAAAGCCGTACTCCATCAATGGATGATAAAACAATTGCACTCAGTGATTATCGAAGGAGAAAGAAAATGTTGGTGGAATCCTCAGGGTTGGGGTGCAAGGTTTTTGTGGTGCTTACAATACCCCTGAGATGACCGAGGGGAGGCCGTAAGTGTCCATCCCTTCATTCTACAAATCATATGACCAGTGGTCTGCAGTCTTCTGGCATTCCCATACTTCAGTTAAAGCCCCCTTTTTATGTTGGTTGGGTGCTTCTTCCTCGCTTTCCATAAAGCTTAATTTTATTCTTGACTCTGCTCGCAAGGCTCCTCAGCATGAACCCTGGGCACTCTTATTTTGCTGAGACACCAAAATGTGCATTTACGCATAGAAATTAGCATATGCAAATTTTGGAACAAATTTGTGCCCTGGGCCTAGCATGTTTTATTGTAAGAAAGTAGAAGCAAACCATACATAGTTTTAGGAAGACTTAGACTGCACTCCTATATATGACAGTAAGCTTCACTGGACAAGGCAGGACTTACTTCTGAGTAGACATGCACAGGATTGTATTGCTAGATAGGTCTATATAAACAAAAACATGAATGGAGAAGAAATGTGGGAAGCTGTTCCATAGAACAAGTAAATGTCAGGACAATAGCAGACCCTAAGGATTTAGAGTTAATGCAATCTGGGCTGCACTATAAATTTAAAGCTTTCCCCCCAAAAAAGAATGCTGCGAATTGTGGTTTGTTGTGGGTGCTGAGAATTGCTAAGAGACCCCTATTCCCCTCACAGGGCTTCAGTTTCCAGAGTTTATGGAAAAGAGGGATTGGCTGTTAAACTACTCTGAAAAATGTAGCTCTGTGAGGAGGAATAGCGGTCTCCTAACAACTCTCAGCACCCTTAATATAACGCAGCTCCCATGATTCTCTGGGGGAAGCTGTGGCTATTTAAAGTGGTATGATATAGCTTTATATATATGGTGCAGATGGGGGCCTAGTCTCCACACAATGTATCCTTCTCAGCCTTGTTGACACATTGATCCTGATCCTGGGACTCAGCTAGATTGGTAAAGAAAAAGCGTTTTGTATGCGTTTTACATGCGATATAACACTGTGACACTAGATGGCGCTGTGGAGTTCCATTTTTGCCATCACAATTTCTCATTATAAAGGTTTCAACACATTTTTCTGAAGCGTTTCTTTGATGTGTCTAGATACAGCCCAAGTCCAGCTCAATGTCGTTTTCTGCTGTTAGCTTAGGTCCCACTGCTTTCAATTGGACTCAGTGTTGACTAACATCAACTGGGTCAGGAAAGCCTTGTTGCCTACCCATTGGCTGTAGCAGCAAATAATTTGCATGTCTGGATCTACCATCATATTTCAATCACTGCAGGCAGAACTTTTGTGTTATGTGACAACTCAAATACAACCCTTTTCAGCGAAGAGAGGTCATACATCCCTATGAGAGTCAACCATCCATCAGACCTCAAGCAATGTGTGAATAATTCAATATTGCTCTATGGCTTCATTTCAATGAAGCTCTTTAGAAATGAAAGTCACTGGAGTAAAATATCCATGTTGACTAGGTCTTCGTTTGTGTGCATCTTCTTCCTGCCTTGATCACGGCTGATGGACCTTCCCCTAAACAGACTTCCTCCTCTTCCCAAACATGTTATTGATCAGTTTGGCCATAGATTTTGACCCGCTAGGCCGCCTTTTCTCCTTCCCCTTAGCGTTCGAGGTGACATTCTTCAAGACTTTGGTGAACATGGCTGACACTTCCTGGCAATGTTCCGCCGCAGACAGTTCACAGAATTGGCATTTGTAGTCCAGGGCCAACTTTTGCCCTTCGTCCCAGCCAACTTCACGCATATGGCACAGATCTTGCTTGTTCCCAACTAAAATGACAGTGGAGTCTGCAGCCCTGAGAGAGGGTTGAGGAGAGGAAAAACTTGTAAAACACAATTTTTTGATCATTTTATTCTGATGTTGCTTATTATTGTTTATTTATTATTACAGATATATTCCCTCTATTCTCCAAGGAGCTAAAGGTTGTATTACGCTGAGATTTTGACTGACCCAAATTCACCCAGTGAGTTTCATGACTGAGCAGGGATTTAAACCCTGGTATCCCAGGTCCTAGTCCAACACTAACCACTGAACCACAATGCCTTTCTATGTTACATAGGGTAACCCTGTGTCCTGTTTTACAGATCCTCTATCATGTGTCATTATTAATTATTATTACAGTGGTACCTCTGTTAGGAACTTAATTCATTCCGGATGTCCGTTCTTAACCTGAAAAAGTTCTTAACCTGAGGTACCACTTTAGCTAATGGGGCCTCCCGCTGCCGGTGTGCCGCCGCCACATGATTTCTGTTCTCTTAAGCCGAGGTACTACTTCTGGGATAGCGGAGTCTGTAACCCAAGGTGTTTATAACCCAAGGTAAGGTAAAGGTAAAGGGACCCCTGACCATTAGGTCCAGTCGTGTCCGACTCTGGGGTTGCGGCACTCATCTTGCGTTACTGGCCGAGGGAGCCGGCATACAGCTTCCGGGTCATGTGGCCAGCATGACTAAGCCGCTTCTGGTGAACCAGAGCAGTGCAAGGAAACGCCGTTTACCTTCCCGCTGGAGTGGTACCTATTTATCTACTTGCACTTTGACATGCTTTCAAACTGCTAGGTGGGCAGGAGCTGGGACCAAGCAACAGGAGCTCACCCCGTGCAGGGATTCGAACTGCCGACCTTCTGATCAGCAAGCCCTAGGCTCTGTGGTTTAACCCACTGTATTAATTTCTAAATGTGCTTATATGCTAGCAGATGCAAGTTTTATGCAACTCTGTATGGCCTTCCTTTGATGATGTGTTTCCTCCATTTTTGGAATGTGTAAGTGGTCATTATGCTGCATACAAGTACCGCCTTTAGCTTATTTACATGGACCAGACAATTTGGTGGTGTTTTTACCAATACAATTTTAAGCCCCACTGATAATGGTTTTGCAAGGAGGCACCTAAATCTTAAGAAACAAATGAAGAACATGGCTCAGTTCATTTTTTGCATGCTGAATGTAAGAGATCAGGGCCTTACCTGCACTGCAAACCTATATCAGAAATATCCTGCTTGAACTGACATAATTTCACTTAAAAGAATCTTAGGAACTGCGGTTTGGTGAAATGCTTTAGATTTCTCCATTGTGATCCTTCTCCCACCCTCATGTAACTCCATTTCCCAGGGCTTCTTGGGAAAAAGGAATGACTCTTAGGCCATCAAAACTCTGGGTGCATTCAGACATTGGGATTATTGCATTAGTTCCCCTGGTTATACTGCTAGGACTACTGTCCTGGCGTCTAACCATCATTTTACAGTGTGTCACCTGTTGCATTATGGAACTGGCTTGGTATATCCCCACGTCATGCTAAATCTCATTCACACCCACCAGTGGGCATGGTGTGACACAACAGCAGGCATCATGGGACATGTCTCTAGCCTTCAAGTGCCTGAATGCTTCTGTTCCCACCGCGAAAACTACGGGAAAGTCCTATATGCCAGAACAGCACCACAGATTTCATTGCTTGGGCGGCAGTGGTGTGATCCATGAAGACAACAGGAAGATTGCAGTGTCACCCATGATTTTCCAGGTTAACAGCATCGCAAACAAATATTTTTTGGAAGTCGTTAACCTGAGAATGAGTACGAGATTTCTACTAGATTTGCAAAAGCGGCTCTTATGTCATGCCAAAGATTACATAAAGCGTGAAAAGGATGGGGATAAGGGAATCATAGAATTGGAGTTGGAAGGGACCACGAGGATCATACAGTCCGACTCCCTGCAGTACAGGAATATTCTGCCCAACGTGGGGCTCGAACCCTTGGCCCTAAAAATAAAGGGCTATCTGAATGCATCCCCTGTAGTAAAGATATGCCCAACAGGATAGGAACTATAAGAAATAACTAGACTCTATCGTGGCTATCACAGTATCACAATCCTTTCAACATTCCTAGTTCCAGCCATTGATGGGCTTACCTTTTGCAGCCTGACATGTGGCACTCTCGTATCCGGTACAGCAAGGCTTTCGCAAAGGCAAAGGAGGCTCTGTCACTGATTGCGTACACGACCACAAACCCATCCGCCCAGTGGAGCTCATCAGTAAGGGACAACTTCCCCCGTCGAGGCTGGAAGGTAACAGACCCATCGCATGAGAGGATGTATCAGCATAGCATACCATACCATAGAGCACCTTAATGACTGCAAGTGCTTAATTTTAGATACTTTGCCCTGGAAACTCTCACCTTTAACAATAACCTATGTGCTGCTCTGGTTCGCCAGAAGCGGCTTAGTCATGCTGGCCACCTGACCCGGAAGCTGTACGCCGGCTCCCTCGGCCAGTAAAGCGAGATGAGTGCCACAACCCCAGAGTCGTCCGCGACTGGACTTAACGGTCAGGGGTCCCTTTAGCTTTACCTTTTATGAAAGCTGCTTCTAGTGAAGTATGAGAAGCTGAGGTAAGCAGAACAATGGGGGATACTGGGAGTGGTCGCTGAGACCATATAACACCGGTCCTGAAAGACCAACATTGGCTCCCAGTACATTTATGAGCCCAATTCAAAGTGTTGGTGCTGACCTTTAAAGCCGTAAACGGCCTCAGCCCGGAAACCGAGGTCCAGCTCCGAGGGCCTTCTGGTGGTTCCCTCACTGCCCTCCCATCAGATGTCAAGGAAATAAACAACTATCTGACTTTTAAAAGACATCTGAAGGCAACCCTGTTTAGGGAAGTTTTTAATGTTTGATGTTTTATCAGGTTTTTAATATTCTCTTGGGGGCTGCCCAGAGTGGCTGTGGAAACCCAGCCTGATGAGCAGGTAAAATAATAATTATTATTATTATTATTATTATTATTATTATTATTATTATTATTATTACCAAATAAACACATATAAAATCATAATAACTGCTTTGTTGGGCCAGACCAACTATCCATGTAAGTTCACATGAAACTTTGGTGCACATACCTATATGGTGTCAATATACAGTCCAAGATTCTGTCTATAATGGGCAAACCAGCCCCCCTGGGTTCTCCCCTGTTATTTGGTGTTCAGAAATATCACAACTAACTGGAACCTAAGTGGAACAGCCATTGACAGCACCATCCTCCAATAACTGGCTTAATTCCTTTTTATAAACAGCATGTGAACTTATTGCCATCGCAACGTCACATGGCAGTGAATTGCATAAGCGGATTATGGGTTATGGGATGCAAATATGGATGCGTACATTCAATACTTCTTTCATCCCAGCCATTCGTTTCCACCAATGCCAACCTAACCCTCTCAATAATTTGCATCCCAGAAAGGAGCACGCAACCACAAACCATGTTTGGACCAGTTTTTGGCTCCAAATGGATCAACATCAAAGACGTCTTTAATTAGGGTTCAGTTTAGAACCATGGATCTCGCAGCCCCCTCTCTTGCACTTTCATTTCCCAACATTACTTAAAAGACCTTCAGAGTGATGTGGTGTGATGCAACTGATCAGAGCGTGCTGTCAGCAGTGTCCTTTAACTTACTTGTGAACAAGGATCATATATTTCCAGGTTGATCGGCTTTCCTTCCAGACAAACGTGCTTTGTATAGATGCACTCTGTGAGACAAGAGAAGGAGGACACAAATGATCGTGAGCGTAAAAGAAAAGAAAATGAAAAAAGAGTTGCCACTGCTTACGTAAAAAACCAGGATTCACATCCCCACTCAGCCACTCATGGAGCGACCTTAGGCAGTCACAGTCTCTCAACCTAACCTACCTCACAGAGTTGTTGTGTAGATAAAATGGCGGGGAAGACAAATCATATATGCCACATTGAGTTCCTCAGGAAAAAGGTTGGATATAAATGTCATTCATTCATTCATTCATTCATAAATAAATAAAGTGGTATGAGTCAGCCTGGATAGCTCAGTTGGTTAAAGCATAGTGCTAATAACGCCAAGGTTGCAGGTTCGATTCCCTATTCCTGCATTGCAGGTGGTTGGACTCGATGATCTTCAGGGTCCCTTCCAACTCTACAATTCTATGATTCTGCTTTCAATGCATAGTGCAGATGGGACCTACTATAAGAGGCAAAGTTAGATACAGATTTTCCAAGTGAGTGGAGGCTTACCAGAGTCAGAAGCATATTCTCCAATGAAGCGCCTGGTCAGAAAGCGTACTGTAAGGGCTGCAATGAGAGAACAAAATGTGACATGAGAAATGATCTTCAGCCTCTAGGACAAGCCCAAGACACTTTGCTGTCTGAGGCAGGGCAACAATGTGCACAGTACCCACAAAGTTGGCACTGAGACAGAAATTCCACAAGCATCTATTTCTGGAAATATAAATGCAATAATAAATTATTTGCTGCTCATTTGTGACATACGTAGTTACCAGCAACAGACACTTCATTCTGGCAGCCAGGTAGGGCCAGCCATGATGACACAAAAGTGTGGGCTGGCACTGATGACAACTAGGTTACGTGGACTTGTGTGCATCTGTAGGACGGACACTGCAATAAATCCCCATCTCCCTAAACCTCACGAATGGAGAAAGTACGCTGGAACTAACAATTGCCTTTGTTTTCATTGGGGCTTAGTTTTGCTGGAGCCTGGCCACAGAATGCAGTGACACTTTCCTGGAAAAGGAGACAAAAGCAAGATGCTCCGGGCAGTTAATTGGTCCCTAGTGCTGAAGAGACCAACAATGGATCCCTGGTGAGGAAGGACTTGGTGCAGAAGAGGAAAGAATGGGGAGGCACTTTTTAGCACTCATTTATGAATGTCATTCAAGTCTGTCTTTTCTCCCTTGGTGGAATTCAAGATGGTTAAAGATGAATCTCTCATCCAGGAACCCTTCAGACTGCGATCTGCTTCACTTCCACAAGAGTGTTGCATCAGTTGCCTTCAGACAATGTCCTGGGCACCTGCATACCCCATGGGACTCGGATTTCAAGTTTCAGTTTCAAAATGAAACAGTAAAAGTGGGCAGTGTGGTGGAATGGGAGGCCAAAAATCTCTAATGGCTGCTTAGCCATCAAGCTCAACAATGACCCTGTCCTAGTCGCCATCTTCTGGCCCATCCTATTTCGCAGGGATGTCATGCCCCTCTGAGCTCCTTGGAAGAAACGTTAAGAGAGCAATGTGATAAATAAAGAAGACTAGTCTTGGTAGTCAGCTGCACTGCAAAAATACCCTCATGGCACATCTATCCTATGTCAGCAATCAGAAAATCAGATCTACTCCTCAAGCTAGAAGCACATTCAGCTCTGCCACCGATCATCTGGGTGGTCAATGCAGGACTCGGGTCTGGACAAAATAATTTGGGACAATAGCAGGACTCACAGAATTGCAGAGTTGGAAGGGATACACTAAGGTCATCTAGCGTAACCTACTGCGGTGCAGGAATGACAGTTACAGACCCTGGCAGGTGACCATCCAACGTCTGTTGAAAAACCTCCAATAAAGGAGAGTTCACCACCTTCCAAGATAGTCCATCCCATTGTCAAGTGAGAAAATTCTTCCTAATGTTTATTCAGAATCTCCTTTCTTGTAACTTGAATCTATTGGTTCGGGTCCTAGTCTCTGGAGCAACAGCAAGCAAGCTTGCTCCATCTTCCACGTGACAGCCCTCCAGATAGCTGAAAATGGCTATCCTATCGTCTCATCATGTCTGCACAAAACAAGCTGGTGACATCAGCAATGGGGTTTCCCATGCCAAATTAGGGTGATGTTGTTGATGATAATTCTCCCACACATTTAATCAATGGCTAAAGCTTTACACTGGAGAGGTGCCCCTGGGTGAATCCCAAATGCATCCTTAAGGAACACCTGGAGCAATATCTGGGCTATTGTGAGTGGATAGCTTACAGATTTTAGTGGAAATCTGGATTTATAGACTCCAGAGTTAGTTTTGGAGAACATTGCCAATGGCATAGTTTTGGAAATTTTTGGTCGGGAGAGGTGAGATATCAAAATGCCACATTTGGAAAGTTGATGACTCTCATCATGGTTGCACTGAGATGTCTGTGCATGTTAACTCTGAAGTTAAGTCCTTTTTTTAGATCAAATGGGCTCAAGTAAATATTTCTAAGCTGACAGCATTTGAGAGTTTGTGCTTCTAAAAAAAGGGGAGAAAGAAAATGTACCATTCAAAAAGTTGAACTTCCAATTTCAATTTTGCAGTTTCAGATTCAGCTACTGGAATTTCCAGCGGTTTCAAACGCTGCTTTGTAAAATGAAATTTCAAATTGAAGACATCCCAGAATTCTGGACACACTCCCCCTCCTCACACAAGCTAAAGTGGCTAACTTTTTTTTTTTAACCAGTTCTCTTCCTGTGCCTTTAGAATTTAAGCAGCCAACACTTTTCCAGGTACTGAAGATATACACTGGCAGAAGTTTCACTGCTCTATACAAAAGTGCTGTTAAAGGCATAGCAGCAAGGCCTTGGGGGGGGGGTGGCAACCATAAGTAGGTACAGTTGTACCTCTGGTTAAGTACTTAATTCGTTCTGGAGGTCCGTTCTTAACCTGAAACTGTTCTTAACCTGAAGCACCACTTTAGCTAATGGGGCCTCCCGCTGCTGCTGCGCCGCCAGAGCACGATTTCTGTTCTTATCCTGAAGCAAAGTTCTTAACCTGAAGCGTTATTTCTGGGTTAGCGGAGTCTGTAACCTGAAGCGTATGTAACCTGAAGCGTATGTAACCCGAGGTACCACTGTATTTTGAAAGAAGGGTATTTTAATTTTTTTATAACGTATAACATAAATACAGATACTTTCTAGATACATATGTCAAAATGTTGTTAACGGGACAGAAGCAGGTCCTGTGAAAAGTTGGCAATTTGGATGAGGTATGTGGAAAGAACTTTATTTTATTGCGCAAAAGAAATAAAGACAGCTCCTGGACACATATCACTTGATCGTATTTCAAAAGAAAGGGAAACAAAATCTCTCTCTCTCTCCCTCTCTCTCTCTCTTTCACACACACACACACACACACACACACACATGCATTTTATCCTATGAACTCCGTGTAAACTTTAGATTATATCACAAACACACCAAGCAATCCCTCACCCCAGCCCAAAAAGCGGGGGGACGGACATGAAGAACTCCAAAGTTACCCCAAAATGCCTGTAAACTGATACAACAGCAATTTAGGTAGCTAGAAAAGGGAGGTCAAACAGAGGGGAGCCTTACCAGATTTGCCTGTTCCTTCGCTGCCCAAAACTGCTACTTTCATTTCATTCATTTTTGGGAAAAAAGCAGCCCGGCCCCCGGCTGATTTTATTCAGGCACTTAAAGCGATCCGAACCACAAACTTCCACGCAGTGGGGCAGATGCGCTCGCTAGTGGTGCAACTTCAGCCTGTTCCTATTGCTTCTGCGCCCTGGCTCCTCGTCTTTACGCACTTCGCCTACTTCCCTAGAGAGCAATATGGAGCTGTTTGACCGCTGCCTGCAACTTCTTCTATTTAGCCTCCTGGGCTGAGGACGTCAAGGGAGGGCGAGTTGGGAGCAAAATAAGGCAATGCAGTTCAAGAACCCGCCCACCCTTAGATGCCTGCGCTTTTCGTGTGTGTGTGTGTGTGTGTGTGTGTGTGTGTGTGTGTGTGTGTGTGTGTGTGTCTGTTTGGCAAGGAAAAGAACTGAGACATCTCTCCCATCTCCGTTCAAGCCTGTGATCGTTCTCTCCTCTTTGCAACGGTATGAAACAGGCACAAAGCAAACAAAAACCTGCTCTGGTCAATTTCCTCCCTGCCTGTTAAGAGGCGAGATGGAGATTTCCTCAAATGACATAGGGAGAGGAAAGTGAAATTGGGTTTCATCATGTGAAATTGACCTCCTTAGTTTTTGAACGTCCCCCGAACTGGTGATTTTGTTGTTTTAACTGGTTTGTGTTTTTTTAAAAAAAACTATTTTAAGTCTATTTGTTTCATTTTATAAAATTTATAGTGGGCTTGATTGTAAAAAATAAAATAAAAACCCTCAAAGTGGTTTATAAATAAGGACAAAAGTGTAAAATCATTGCTAAAAAGTATTAACAACAATAATTTAAAACAGACAACAAATAAAAATTCACAAGCTAAAATCAGATTAAAGCACATATCAACATTCTACAGAACTGGGTAGGCTTGTTTGAACAAAAGTGTTTTTATCGGGCGCTGTAAAAAGTACAGTGAAGCTGCCTGCCTGATATCATGGATGCTTTATTGTATATTTTTGTACAGGATGTTTTAATGTTATTGCTTATTTTAATTAAGTATTGATTTTATAGTTGTTAAGTGCTTAGAATGCATTTTGGCATATACATGGCATAATACTGGTAATTAATATTAATAATAATTAATCAATTATAATTATAATTATAATAACTTGCCCATCGTGTTATTTCCAGAGTTTCCCCTGCAAAAGCAACACTGCTCTTCCCTCCCTGGAGATAGGAGAAGGAAGGGCAAATTCATAGACGATGGGGTCTCCCAGTGGCTATTGATGGTTATGTAGAACCTTTAGAGCAGGGGTAGGCAACCTAAGGCCCGTGGGCCAGGTGCGGCCCAATCGCCTCCTCAATCCGGCCTGCGGACGGCCCAGGAATCAGCATGTTTTTACATGAGTAGAATGTGTGCTTTTATTTAAAATGCATCTCTGGGTTATTTGTGGGGCATAGGAATTCGTTCATTTTTTTTTTTTTTCAAAATATAGTCCAGCCCACCACATGGTCTGAGGGACAGTGGACCGGCCCACGGCTGAAAAAGGTTGCTGACCCCTGCTTTAGAGGCAGTATATCATTGAATTCCAGTTTGGGGATGGGTTTAGGAACAGCGCTTGCGTGGCTATTGCATTCACGCCCTCCTCGTAAACTTCCCAGGGACAGCTGGTTGGCCTCTGTGAGAAACAGGGTGTTAGATTAGCAGCAGAACGAGCCACTATCTTCAATGGGGCTTACTTCCTAGTAACAACGCAGTCCAATAAAAGTCTTCTGGGAAGTCCCACTGTGTACAATAGAACACAAGGGTATTAGTTCAAGCTAGGAAATAGGGAGTAGTGATTTACTAGTCTGGTATGCAAGTTGGGCTTTCTTCCATTGCAAAAATAGAAAGATGTGTTTTACTCCCATTTCTGTAAGTTTTATTGTGTTGCATTGGGGTAAGGAAAATCATCTATAGGGCATGTTCGAATGTCTCTGGGGCCAGCCAAAATAGATGCAAAAATGAGTGCAGAAGTGGAGATACTTGCCACAGTAGCTCAGTGGTAGAACACATGGTTTGCATTAAGGTTCAATACCTGACACCTCCAAGTTGGGCCTGCCTCCCTTCCTAAGACCCTGAGGAGCCACTGATTGTAGACAATACCCGGGTAGATAGACTAATGGTCTGACTTGGTATATGGCAGATTGTGTTGTTCCTATGGATACTAGTTGCTGAGGAACAAGGATGGAAGAAGGCACTGCATTCAGCAGAGGCTGGCCTGTCAGACCAAATGGCGATGCTGCCCCACCAACCTCGGACAACCCTCACCTCCGTGCCTTCTTCCCTACAGCCAACCCAGGCAATGGCACTGCCAATCAACTTCCTCCTCCTCCATCTCAGTGTTGCCATTGTATCACTCAGCAGGGAGGAGGGTGTGTTGGGTGGACAAGAATTATATGGCTGAATTCTGCCCTACACATCTCGGTAGGACACCAGCCTCCACAGATTCCATTCAAACCCTGCTTCTGGGCTTCCCAGAGAAATCTGCTGGACAAAGGAAGCTGGATGAAGTGGACATTTGGACTGATCCAGCAGCCTGTTTTTTCTGACTTTACGATGTCTTGTGTTTACTGGTATACTAGCCTGAAATGTAGCAAACCAGTGGCACTGAGATACACAGTCCTATGTGTCTTGGGGCCAGATGCCTTAGGATCAGTTCCTCAGAAGAAAGTTCCTGTTCAGGAATTGACCTTCTGGAATAAACGGAGGCATTGTGTGCTTTTTGTTGCCATAGGATTTATTTTTAGTATCAGAATGCTAACTCCTTTTTTTCTTTTTTTAGCTCCCGTGTTTTCACAGTTACACATTGCACTGTGGAAAAAAGCAGACCACAGAAGTGGGGGCACTGCCTGGAATTGTAACTTTTGCCCTTTGCCTTAGCTAGCTAAACATTGCGATTCCCTCACCGCAAAGGAAGCATTTAATAAAAACAAAAACAGAGAGGAAAGGGTGACTTGAAGACTATGCTGACTAGGAGGTTTATTTATTTTGCATTCCAGCCATGTGGCTAGTCAGCTTCAGAAACCCAAGTAGAAAATTACTCCTCACAGATGAGGGCTGGGAAAACCAGGCATAGTTCAGTGTGAGCTATCAGCATCTAGCCTAGAATGTGGGTGGTTGGATGCAAAAGAAGACTGGGCCCCTACATCTTTAATAAGAACATACCTGGACCAATGTTCTGTTTCCATCAGCAGACAACCAGATGCCTCTGAGAAATCACTAAGGAGACCATGTGGTCATCATTAGCCCTCTTCTCCTGTTCTTTCATAGCAACTGCAATTCAAAGGTATGGTGCCTGGGATTCTGGACACAACACACAGCCATTGTGACTAGAAGTCACTGATAGCCTTATCCAATTGTTTAATCTCCCTTTAACAACCATCTAAGTTGGTGGCAATCGCCACATCTTGTGGAAGTGAATCCACCAATATAGGGCCTAGGCTAGAACAAAAATAAATTGGAACATAAGGAAATAATGGATGGCAGAGGCAGAAGGGGTGTTCACACATTGCATTCAACAAGTGTACAATCAGTGGGCAGATGACCTATAAATTAAGCCTCCATTTTGATTTGCTTCCACAAAGCTTATGTTGTACAGTGGAACCTCGGTTGTCGAACATAATCTGTTCCAGAAAACTGTTCGACTTCCAAAATGTTCGACAACTGAGGCGCAATTGCCGGTTGGCAAAATCCATTGGAAAAATGGAGAAGCACGCCTCAGAAGCCGTTCAACTTCTGAGGTATGTTTGGAAACAGAAGCATTCACTTCCGGGTTGTCGGCGTTCGGGTTCTGAATTGTTCAGCTTCCGAAGCATTTGACAACCGAGTTTCCACTGTACAGTAGTTAATTCCAGCTTGTATTGAGATGTGTAAACACCCTGCAAATAAATCCGGATGAGTGCTCAAAATTGCGCTGTCTGCCAAGTGATGTAGAGGGTGATGCATGGGGAGGGTAACCTCTGGACCCCAAGTATTTGGTGCACTTCGGGGAACACACCAGTGTTGCTGTGCATGGGAAAGATAAGTTGCACATGATCTGAGGGGGGAGAGCTACTGCTGAGAGGAAGCCAGGCTGAATGAGAAAATGAGTTGAGGGAGGAGTTAGCAGCCAACAGCCTTCAACCCTGGTTCATTGCAGCTTCTGGGAGCTCATGACCAAGAGCTTGCAAACAGGACTCTCAAACAGGGGTGTTAGTGAGGGAGTTTGGCATGGGAGTTTAAGGGAGAGGTCTGAGTTTGACCAAACTGCAGGAGGCAGTGGAAGACAGGAGTGCCTGGTGTGCTCTGGTCCATGTGGTCACGAAGAGTCGGACACAACCAAATGACTAAACAGCAACAACAACTAGAGTAATGTCTCATGGTGTGCATAGGACCAAGAGACATGGAGGGGAAGGGAGTGATCTGCAACACCTGTGCCTGGAACTTAGCCCAGCAGCTAACTCAATCCCTGGCATCTCCAGTTAAAAGAACCAGGTAAGAGATGATGTGCAAATGTCTGGGAAAGAACCACAACCAGAGTGAACAATGTAAGTCAAGATGGACTGATGGTCTCAACCAGTATAACACAGCTTTGTATGTTCAGCTAAGCCTGCTGTGGGTTTTTCTGTCACCACTGACCTGCCAATCCTACAGGGACTGTAAAAATCTCACAACAGCTGGCAGGGGGTGCGCTTCAAATATTGATTTGGACTAACCAGCCAGTTATTCAGCTGCAGGCTTCTAGATACTACAGAATGTTGAATCCATATGGGTTTTGTTGACAGGATTTCTCCCTCCTGCTCACAGAGACTTTTTTTCAAACTCCAAATTGAATTTTGTTTTTGTTTTTTTCCCCCCATTGGGGAAATGTGTAATGTGAGTTTTTCACATGCCTGAACCCCAAAGACCATTTGTCCTTCACTTTGAGTATAAAAATGTTGTTCCAGAGAAGTGGCCCTAACTCAGGCTTGAGGAAACTTTGCCATTCAGAAGTTGTTAGACTACAATTCCCATCAGCATCAGCAAAGGATGATGGGTATGGTAGTCCAACAACATAAGGAAGGTGACAGGTTCCTCATCCGTGTTCTATGCCATGGATGCCACTTAGGTTTCTGGTGGCAAAGGTGAATCTTTTAGCACCCCTTAATTGCAATCCTGATCCCAATCGTGTCCCATCAGCTATTGCTGAACTTCAAATCCAATCAGCTGCAGCAAGCATGGCCAATGGCCCCCAAAGATGGATGTTGTAGTTCAGCAACATCTGGAGGGCCAAAGGTTCCCCACACCTGCCCTAGATGAAAGGTAACAGTCAAGCAAGGTTTATAGCTGGCCACATGACACTGTCCACAGTGATGTGCTGAGTACAGAGGAGTTTCTTTCCTTCTTCTCAGTCATCATAGTTCTTGTCAGTTTGCGCATAAAACACTGCCTGGTGTTTCAAAGTTGCATCGTCAGCCCTCTGTGATGTTTAGAAGTGGAATGAGAATGCTTCTATTTTGGCCTCCTGCACCTTCTGTCCTTTGGTATTTTTAAAAAAATCCATGTTTAGAACCTGGCTGACATTTTGATGCATGATTGACACTGTGCAGCTCACTTTTCTGTAACTATTCTGGCTCTGTAAAGTAACAGTGTCCCATAAAGCAGGCTGGAGATCATGGTTTGCTATTTTAAAAGGTGGTGCTGTGTGCAAGTTTACCTTATATCTTCATAAGTGGAAGGGAGGGAGAAAAGAAGGGAGAGGGGAGTCTGGAATGTCCCTAATAGTGTAACTAGACTTGACTATCAACTCAGGGATGCTACAGAAAATAATGCTTCTGTATTTGAGACCTCTTCTTCTTCCTTATAATGTGGAAGTGCTTGTTAAGACCAGTGGTATAGGGGTCTGGGACCAAAGACTATTTCTGCAACAGGGTCCCTGCAAGGTGTCTGTCTCCAGCCTCCCACAACTGTTCAAACAGCTTGAAAGAAGAGCTTTTTAGCCACTGTACGCTCCAACACTAAGCATTTAGGAACACTGAAAGCACAAGGTGTTTCAATACAGTGGTGTGCAAGTTTCTTTGGGGTTTTTTAAACTATAATTTACCACCAGGGAGTGCCTGGTGCTGCCCAGGAATTTTTAGAAACCAAAAATATATTGTGATTTTTAAATGATCGTGCAATTTGTGAGTTTGGACCCAAGACACCAGAAATGGGGTGGAGCCATGCCAATGGTGCCTGGTGTCAGAATGGAGCTTGGTGTCCAAACACTGACAAAGACCCCCTACGCCCCACCTGGGGAACTCCTCATGCCAAGTTTGGTGACAATATCTCAGGAGGCAAACAAACCAATAGAGAACAAATTCACCATAGGGTCCCAGGATGGGCTAAAACGATTAAAACACAACATTAATATTAAAACACAACATCTGTTGTTGTTCAGTCGTTCAGTCGTGTCCGACTCTTCATGACCCCATGGACCAGAGAACGCCAGGCACCCCTATCCTCCTGCAGTTTGGCCAAACTCATGCTAGTCGCTTCGAGAACACTGTCCAACCATCTCATCCTCTGTCGTCCCCTTCTCCTTGTGCCCTCCATCTTTCCCAACATCAGGGTCTTTTCCAGGGAGTCTTCTCTTCTCATGAGGTGGCCAAAGTACTGGAGCCTCAACTTCAGGATCTGCCCTTCCAGTGAGCACTCAGGGCTGATTTCTTTAAGGATGGATAAGTTTGATCTTTTTGCAGTCCATGGGACTCTCAAGAGTCTCCTCCAGCACCATAATTCAAAAGCATCAATTCTTCGGTGATCAGCCTTCTTTATGGTCCAGCTCTCACTTCCATACATTACTACTGGGAAAACCATGGACAAAGACAACAGGCATATAAAACACAACATTACACACTATTAAAAGCAGTTTTGTAAAATAAGGTAGGTCTTAAAAATATGCATCTCAAGCAACAAGAGGCAGGGCAAAGAGGTACATCTTCAGCATTCACTGAAAACCGAAGGTACCAGATGCAGCTCTGTGGGAAGGGAGTTTCACAACTTGTTACGTACAATGAAACGTCATGGGAAGCACAACTTAACTCACTCCGAAAGAAGATATTGGAGTGCTCAAAGGCATGTATGTGCACAGCAAATAGTAGATCTAGTTGCAGGGGCAGAGGAAGGGGGTGCGGTGGGCACGGACCATCCCAGCTGTCACCACTGAAGGGGTGACAAAATGCCAGGCGGCACTCACCATGGGGCCTGCAGGGCGCCCAAGCGACGTGTCTCTCCTAGGAGAGACATGGTGGCTTGGGCACGTGCAAGCTCCATGCTGCCCAAACAGTCCGCCCGCTGCTCCCCCCCCCCAGCTGTAGGGCGGCTGAGTGGGAGGAGGCAGGCAGACTCTGGAAGGCCCACAGTGCACCCCACCCCTATGGGTGGCTCGTCCTGCCCGCGCGCCACCCATATGGGTGACTTGCCCTGCCCCTGGGCGCGCCGCCCCAGGCCCCCAAGAGACTTCCTCCACCACTGTCTAGTTGAAAGGCAACATTTGAGGTGTGCATTAATTTTTACAATGCCTTCCCGAAATGGCATCATGTCAGGCATTCTGGGGTGCTGCAAGAATGTTTATAATGTTGAAGATGCAGCCATAGTCAGAAAGCAACAAATAATCAAATGCAGAGGAATAACAACCATTTAAAGTTCAGTCCTAAATAATCCCCTCTGGCCCACCAGAGAAGAGTGCCACTGGTTCAAATACATCTTTCATAAGCAGAGAAATTCATTTCTGATTTAAGCAATCTCACAAAATGCCACACTTGTGGCATATTTTTGGCTCTTGCTAATAATCATTCAAATGAAAGTGCTTTATCATCCTGCATGCTGCAATTAAGGCAGTTAACGTTTGGCCATAAGTTTTTTTGTTTTGCTTTTATGGTGCAATGCAATGATGCTAATATGGTTTCATAAGCACCCTGCCAAATTTTTCCTTTTATGACCAGATCCCAGTCGCACAAAGGAGCTGTTTTACGACCGCAGTTAACAATAAAGATGAATGCTTTTGAGTGTCCTCCAGAAAGATAGTTGAAATCTCAGACAGAGTTGATTTAATTCAGTGTCTGCTATTTCTGCAACTTGCGAGTCATGGTGCTGGAGCCGGATGTTGCCCTGAAATAGAAAGATGGTTGAAATCCCATTTGTAGAGCACCATTAAACAATACATGATAAATTGAATTTATTTGTTTATAGGGGGCTCAAGGCAGCTTACAGATAAAACCAGTGCTTTTTCTGGGGGGACGCAGGGGTACGCATACCCCTAAACATGTTGTACTTTTGTCCATTTACTGTATTTATTTTTCCCGATTTGAACTATAAAATGGTGATTTTCTTGAGTCAAAATGAGAGTATCCCTAAACCTTAAAAAAAAAAACTGGATAAAACCAAGAATTTCTAAAAACATAGGGGGAAATTAATTAAAAGCAATTAAACATTAATAGAATTAGAACATATAGAATCTGTTTAAAACATACAAATAATTACAATAAAAACAGCACAGTACCAGCCCTCTTATTAAAAGCAGTCACTTCCCAAAAGCCTGTTGGAACAAAAAGGTCTTCAGCTGCCAGTGCAAGGAAAACAAGGATCGAGCCAGTCCTGCTTCTCTAGGGAGGGAGTCCCAGATTCTGGGAGCAGCCACCAAGAAGGCCCTTTCCGATGTCCCTACCAAGCATGCCTGTGTGGGTGACAGGACTGAGGGAAGAACCTCCCCTGAAGATCTCAAAACCTGGGCAGGTTTGTATGAGGGAATACTTTGTGTAATTTATGTAATTAATAGCGGAAATTGCATAAGGCACATTGTCATTACATCATTCCAGCAAATACTGGTCATTTTCACTGGTTTCCATTCAGGACATGAGATGAATAAGGGAGCATCAGCCATTTCTGCTCCCATTTCTGTTTTGGATGGAATTCACTGACATCCCTCCTGGAAAGAAACCCTTGATTTTAGAGAGCTGAAAGTGGTATGATCGGCATGCAGCAGGTCGCCAGTTCAAGTCTCCCTTGAGGCTCATGCCCTGAGAGCCTGGGGGCCAGGGATGCAATTTCTGCATTGCCTGGGAGTCCCAAGGGCCCATGTCTGGGTTTCTTCCATATTCCCATAAGCTTTGCAGGGAATCCATCTCCTCCTCCTATTTCATCCACCTTCCCGTAAGCATCGCCCCAAAATAAAATTGTGTGCAACTGAGAACAGTTACCGGATCATTAAATATGGAAGGCTGTTTTGTGTGTCTTCACGCGGTAGTTTATAGTCTCCGAGAGGCTTTCTTTTTTTATTTCCTGCAATATCTCTGCAATTAACAAAATTACTCGGTTCCATTTAAAACTCACGCACCTACGTTGCAGGCATTGTTTTGTGAAGAGCATTCAAAACGCCATTGACATTCAGTAATGTCAAGGTGTGTTACTAATTATTCCCAGCATGAACACCTCCTAGTACTTAGGATTTATCATGAATACTTATGATTTGATAATCACTCTTTTTCACACAGAGACAAATCTTTTTGGTCTAGAGAGATTTATTGTTTCCAAAGCCGCAAAATAGCCCACTGGTTTGGAAATAGTAGCTAATGCATACCACCTACTGGTAATAACGATATTTAATATTTTCAGCCCTGGTTTGGCATTCGTACTGAATGGGCTGAAGTTGGATCCTCATTCCTCCTTGGCAATTCCTGGCCCCTTAATTCAGTACAGAGAGGCATGTATAAAATGGGCGCTTAAATAAATATTAATAGATGTAGCACTCAGCTGAGCGAATGATACAACATTCAATTAACGGAGACACAACATTCAATTTACCTGCAATATGAAATGCAAGGACTAATACATTTCAGGAAAGGGCAGAATAGCATGATGCAGATAAGAATCAATTTGTGTGCCATGTGGGTGGCGCCCTCAGCAGGCCAGGCCCATGCCAAAACCACCTGATATCTTATTAGAATAGTGTCCTTTGATGTATACCCCAATATATAACAAACGGTCCAAATATATGGGGACACTGAATATAGGCCATGACCCTAAAATGATATCTCTTTGGAAGGAGAATATATATTCCATATTGGCCTGAATACAAGCCTCACCCCCCCAAAAAAAAATCTGGCCGTGAAAAGTTAAGGTGCGGCTTATATTCACTATTACAGTATGCAATCAGGACATAGCTGTCAACTTTTCCCATTTTTTAAAGGGAAATTCCCTTATTCTGAATAGGATTCCTCACAAGAAAAGGGAAAAGTTGACAGCTACGAATCAGGAGCGTGAGGCACACAGCGCCAGGAGCGCAGCAAAGCGGCACCTGCCCAACGCACAGTCCCCCGTCTTCTCCCCCAAGGCTGGGAAGGGAGAGAGGAAGGGGAAAGGCCGCCAGCAATGCAGTGTGGCTCCGCCCACCCTATCCCACCCCTAGTATGCAGCCAGGAGCAGAGCAGAGAGGAATGGAGCAGCTTATATTCAGTTATTTTTTTCTCTTTTTCTCCCCCACCCTCCAATTTTAAAGGTGCGGCTTATATTCAGGTGAGGCTTATATTCGGGCCAATATAATAGAACCAAGTACTAAGCCATTAAGGGCCGTTGACAATGAAAAAGAACCATCCTTCTCCAGGTTCTGATGATTGGACAGAGACGGGAGAATTGGCAGGTTGCCAGGATAACAGGGAACTCAGCTACATTAGTAAAAAGAAAGAAAGAAAGGAAAACGATTTGAATGCGCTATAAACATGCAACACCAGGTGGTGCCAGAGAGCAGGAAATTTGTATATATGATTTTCCATAGGGTTTATTTTCTCTTTTTTATAACGATCTAAGGTCTGACTTATTTATAGCGTTTTCCCCCTGTGCGTAGTTCCACCCAGGGACTGGCCTGAAGCAGGTCTAGCTGTTCTGCAACCCCCTGGAAAGCTGAGTGAGATCGCACTCCTTGCTAGTGGTGGAGGAAGCCTCTGTGCCGCCCAGAGCGGCATGTGGAGGCACCCCCCTGGGGTGGGGCATTGCAACGTCACAACGCACATCAGGGTGGGCTGCGCATGCGCAAAAATACCGCACATGCGCAGTCCATCGGCCCAGCACTGCTGCTCCTGCGACAACCAGGCGGGCTGTTGGGCAGGCCGCTGGGTGGACGGCAGCTTGTGGGCTGCCCCGTCTGTGCTGCTTTACGGACAGGGCAGCCCCACGAGCTGCTGCTTGCTTGGCGGCCCGCCCGGTCGCCGTGGGAGCAGTGGCACTGACTCGGATGCACTGTGCATGCCTGGAATTTCTGGGCATGGGCAGTGCATCCCACCCGGCACTGCTGCTCCCACGACAATCGGGGAAACCGCCAGGCGAACGGTGACTCGTGGGGCTGCCCCGTCTGTCCGTGGAGCAGCACGGACAGGGTGCTGGGCGGCAGGGAGTGGCGGGAGGGGCCGCCAAGTGTCACCCCCCTCCCCTGGAACCCGGGGCGGAGCGCCCCCTACACCCGTCCCATTGAACTAAATGGTACTAACTTTGAAGCAGCATGTATAGGCTTGAGTTTGGCTACTCCCATCTGGTGCTCTGACTTTGAATCTGGCCACCCTAATTAAGCCCTTTTGTCTGCAGTGCACAGTAATGCAACCTCCTCCTTTTCTACTTAAGAGGACAATGCCACCATCAATTCTACTCCTAAAGGAAGTTGAGGGAACTTGTGAAGGAGTCTCTCAATAAGTGAACTTAGTGTTATCTTTTTTATGATTCTGCTTTATGGCTACCCGCATGATCTTCCCATCTCTGTCTTTTTAATTGAATTCAGGGGACAAAGCTTCCGTTCCATCTGAGCCCTATATATTCCATGACAGGATGCAATGAAAGGTGCAAGGGAGGAAAGAGAAGGAATAAAGGATACAGTGACACATTCCCCCAAATTATGACGCTCTGGGAAAGAAGAAGGAAAATGAGGTGTGTGTATATATATATATCCTAGCTACACTTTCCTACTTTCATTTTATACCTGGGAGATAAAGTCAAACCTTGGGTCCGGCTTGACCTTGAAAGCTGCTTCTTTAGCATAGTTGACGTTCTGCTTTTATGGCCCAGCTGAAATTGCTCACAGCTTTCAGATTTCACTTTAGCTTGCATAGGGAAGGTCTTTCATTACTTCTTTGGCACTTGTAATGATTTTGGTTAATTTAAAAAAAAGAAACCCAATGTTTTCGCCCACCACCATGACAACTGGGATCTAGTGAGCCATCCAGGTTTTTTTGATCCACAAGATATGATTTGCTGAAGCTCAACAAGATTATAAACTGTATATTATGTGTCATGGCCTGATCTTACCTTCACCAGCCCAGGCAAATGCACTGCTAATAATAATAATAATAATAATAATAATAATAATAATAATAATAATAATAATAATAATAAAAAATAAATAAATTTATTACTTATACCCCCAGCCACTCTGGGCGGCTCCCAACAGAATATAAAAAACATGATAAAACATCAAACATTAAAAGCTTCCCTAAACAGGGCTGCCTTCAGGTCTTCTAAGGTGTTTTCTAAAAGTGAGGTAGATGTTTATTTCCTTGACACCTGATGGGAGGGCGTTCCACAGGGTGGGCACCACCACTGAGAAGGCCCTCTGCCTGGTTCCCTGTAACCTCACTTCTCGCAGTGAGGGAACTGCCAGAAGGCCCTTGCGCTGGACCTCAGTATCTGGGCTGAACAATGGGGGTGGAGATACTCCTTCAGTTTCCTGCTCCTTAGACTTGGTGTTGTCCTTGTCTCCTTGCCTTTTAGCCTACAAGTTCCAAGGGGCACCAGCTACCACAGTGGGTAATGCACTTCCAGCATGCATCTAGCATTAAGTACCTTATGGAACAAGGTCTATTGGTTTATTTATTTTCCCCTTCTCAGCTGTCTGATGTCACAGTGGTGTCCAGGATGTGGATGGCATGCTAGTTGTGTCCATAGGAACATAGGACAAGCCCTGCTTGACCAGACCAAAAGCCTTGCCTAGTCCACAATCCCGTTTCTCACAGTGGCCAACCAGATGTCTCTGGAAATCACACAAGCAGGACACAAGGACAAGCCATTTATTCCAATGTTGTTCCTTAGCAATTGTTAATTTGGGGGCTAATGTCTTTGACACCTTGCCAACAAAGGTCCGTATAGTTAAAGCTATGGTTTTCCCAGTGGTAATGTATGGAAGTGAGAGCTGGACCATAAAGAAGCTGATCGCCGAAGAATTGATGCTTTTGAATTATGGTGCTGGAGGAGACTCTTGAGAGTCCCATGGACTGCAAAAAGATCAAACTTATCCATCCTTAAAGAAATCAGCCCTGAGTGCTCACTGGAAGGGCAGATCCTGAAGTTGAGGCTCCAGTACTTTGGCCACCTCATGAGAAGAGAAGACTCCCTGGAAAAGACCCTGATGTTGGGAAAGATGGAGGGCACAAGGAGAAGGGGATGACAGAGGATGAGATGGTTGGACAGTGTTCTCGAAGCTACTAACATGAGTTTGGCCAAACTGCAGGAGGCAGTGGAGGATAGGGGTGCCTGGCGTGCTCTGGTCCATGGGGTCACGAAGAGTCAGACACGACTAAACGACTGAACAACAACAATGTCTTTGAACACAGAGGTTCTGTATGTCTGTCACGATTAATAGCCATTGGTAAGCCTTTCTACCATGAATTTGCCCATCGGTTTTCCAGCTATCTAAGCCAGCGTGAGCTATCACCACATCCGGTGGCAGAACATATTGCAGCTTAACTGCTTCAAACAGCTCCTGTGAAGTTAAGAGTTAGATCTGGAATTCCATAGCTGAAATCCTAATTCTGCAAGCAGCATGATGGGTGATAGTGGTTTACTCACTGAAGTCATTTCCTCAGTTCTCTGCCTGTAAGATGGAAATACTAGCGGTCAATGTTGCAAGACCAGTGTCAAGACACAAGGCTTACAAAGCAATCTGTAGACTAAATATCATCATAATCATTAGCACCATCATTATACAGCTTGAGTTTCGAAGTTTGGTTTGCAACTGTTAATGCTGGATGCCTGTCAGACTGTGCTGAAGCAGGACTGTTCTTTGCTACTCACTGTCCATATAGGGCCATGGGAAGCAGAATGAAAATTGGGTCACATTTCAAACTAGCTTTGGCATTCAGTGGGAGCCAAGGAGGCCTCCCTAGGGATTAAAAGGAAAACAATAAAAGAAAGCAGCAAACATGATAACAGGATTCAGGGCCAACTCGGTGGTGGTGGAAGCAGGGTTGGTCATTTGCTGGTTGCCCAGAAGGTCCACCATGAGATTTCTCTTAGGCCCACTATGCTGACCTACTCACTCTTTCCACTTGGCACAGAGTGTCAAAGATGTTCACATGTGGCCTAAGAGAAATCTCAGTTTGTATGACCCACCCCTTCCATGTTAGAGAGGCTCATTGAAGGTACCATACCAAAGGGCCTGCAAAGCCCTGAACCAAAGGAGCCAAGTCCTAGGGGCCAAGGGGACTTCACCCCCCATAACATATTTGAGGGGGCTGCCCTCAAAGTTGATGGGTGATGCCATCCAAATGGTGTACATACACCATGTCATGTGATTGATTATGTGGGGAGGGGCTTATGTGCCCCCCCATAAAGGTAAAGGCGAAGGAGCCCCTGACCATTAGGTCCAGTTGTGCCTGACTCTGAGGTTGCGGCGCTCATCTCACGTTACTGGCCGAGGGAGCCAGCATACAGCTTCAGGGTCGTGACTAAGCCACTTCTGGTGAACTAGAGCAGTGCACGGAAACACTGGAGCGGTACCTATTTATCTACTTCCACTTTGACGTGCTTTCGAACTGCTAGGTGGGCAGGAGCTGGGACCGAGCAACGGGAGCTCACCCCATTGCAGGGATTTGAACCGCCAACCTCCTGATCAGCAAGCCCTAGGCTCTGTGGCCACCCGCCCCCCATATTTTATTCAAATTGACACCCTTGCCCTAGACCCAACCTTGATAGTATGACAATGCTAAGCTTCAGCGATCTGTGGGTGCTCAGCTTAAGGAAAGAATAGAGATGTGATCTCTCAGCTTTCAAATCATTCTAACTGGTTGTTTCCAAGAGCAAATGCAGTTTGTTTGCTTGCGTGTTTTTTGTTTTATATAGAAAGGAGAAGGGGAGAATGGATAGTGGCAGGTCAGTTTCTTAGGGGCGGCTGATTTCTCACTAAGCTGAGTTGCTGCAGCAGAGGCCTGGCATAGACCAATGTCCTAAGCACGGGTTGAGGAACCTTTTCCAGACTGAGGGCTACAATCCGTCATGGGGAGCCTTCCAGGGACCATATGCCAGTAATAGACAGGGCCAGACACAAAAATGAGTGGAGAAATGGATGTGACTTTGTACTTTCTGGCTACGCATAAACCATACACTCCAACATTCTCTGATGAAAATAGGGACATCCCATTCCCTCCTCCTCCTCCTCCTCCTCCTCCTTTTCAACCCCCCCCCATTCCATCTGACTAGGTTGCCCCAGACACTCTGGCCAGCTTCCAACATATAATAAAACATCAAACATTTCAAAACTTCCCTCTACACGGACTGCCTTCAGATGTTTTTTAATGGTTGTATAGTTACTTATTTCCTTGGCTCGGGGCTGCATAACTCCATTCCCTCCAACATTTCTCCAATGAAAATAGAGACTTTCTAAGGAAAAGCAGGACATTCCAGGATCAAATTAGAAACTGTGACAGCTTCTGTAAATTCAGGACTGTCCCCACAAAACAGGGACACTTGGAGGGTCTTCATAAACCAGATGGTGCTACATGCTCTCACACATTTCCATCTTGCATCCAGGCACAGAGTAGGTATTAACACAGTTCAATGATACATTCCAGCCAGGTAAAAGCACTCAATGAGGGTGCACAGCCAAGCTGGTGTAGATGTGGCCTGGGGAAGGGGCATGGGCTAGGGAGAGTCCTGAGGGCCAGAAAGAGAAGCCCAGAGGGACACATTCAGCCCCCAGGTCTGATGTTCCTCACCCCTGTCTCAAGTACTGCTTAGGCACCATGGTTTTTCCCATTCCCCAGTGCCTTCGTAGAGCCTTGAAGGGCAAAGCCGCAATCATCCTGCAGCCCACCCTGATAGACTGAGAACACCAAGCTTTGGGAATCAGCCTTGTTGGGTCTGCTGTGTTGGATTTTGCTTTTGCAGAAGAACATTCCCAAGGTGCCTGAATTCCAGTGCAGCCATGCAGCCTGTGCCATGACCGATTTGAATCCTCAACATTCTTTGCCTCCGAATTAAGCCCTCTAAACAAAAACAAAAACAAAAAAACCCAAAACAAGTAATGCAGAGTTTGGCTTTTGAGTGTGGAAAACCTGCAATGATTCCACTTCCCCAGATGAAGAGATGCGAGGAATGCAGCAAAGGGCAAAGAATGATTTACGAAAAAGCCACAAGCTACAGACTAAATTTATTGAGTCCCTTTTTTATCTTTAAAAAAACAACAGGCAACAAGCCTTGTTTAATCTGTGTTCTAATTTTAGGTACACTTCGCTGGGTTTTTTTCATTTTATAAAACATGTATTTTTTTTAATCTGACTATGCAAAGGAAGTTTCCAATAAAACATGGATTTCTTTGCTGTCCATCTAATATGTGGGAAATGGCTTTAGCCTGTCATCCTGTTTTGCCAGTTAACTCTGCAGGTTCTTTAAAGGATTGTTGGTAGTCAATATATGAGGAGGAAATATATTTTTATATAAACAGAGGAGGAAAACCTCCTCAAACAGCAGAAACATCGTAAACCCTCAAACAGTAAACCCTACAATGAGAAATAACCCCAAAGGAACAATTCCAAAGAAACAATTTCCCCCACCAGACCTTTACTTTGTCCACCTCACGAGAAGAGAAGACTCCCTGGAAAAGACCCTGATGTTGGGAAAGATGGAGGGCACAAGGAGAAGGGGACGACAGAGGACAAGATGGTTGGACAGTGTTCTCGAAGCTACCAACATGAGTCTGACCAAACTGTGGGAGGCAGTGGAAGACAGGAGTGCCTGGCGTGCTCTGGTCCATGGGGTCACGAAGAGTTGGACAAAACTAAACAACAAGACCATCCACATACAACACTAGAACTGCGGGCAAACTCAGAAGTGTTTGGTCTATCTTCCTCTTCCTACTCAACCACATTGCCCTGCACTTTTTGCACCTGCCTCAACCAGGCAGAGCTGGATATATCCACGGCTGGCACCTGCGGCAATTAGGGCTCCTAATCTGGGCAATCCAGCCCCAGCTGGGCCACCCTCAAGGGCAGGAATGGTCCTGCAAGGACTCACAGGAAAGGTCAGCTGTGTAAGGCCAAACTTATACCTCCTTGGCTCCCCCCCCCCCATTTTCCACTGCACATCCTAGAGCAGGGGTCAGCAACCTTTTTCAGCCGTGGGCCAGTCCACTGTCCCTCAGACCATGTGGTGGGCAGGGGAGAATGGGCAGGACTATTTTTTTTTTGTTTAGTCATTCATTCGTGTCCGACTCTCCTTGACCCATGGACCAGAGCACGCCAGGCACGCCTATCCTTCACTGCCTCCACAGTTTGGCCAAACTCATGTTAGTAGCTTCAAGAACACTGTCCAACCATCTCATCCTCTGTTCGTCCCCTTCTCCTTGTGCCCTCATCTTTCCCAACATCAGGGTCTTTTCCAGGGAGTCTTCTCTTCTCATGAGGTGGCCAAAGTATTGGAGCCTCAGCTTCAGGATCTGTCCTTCCAGTGAGCACTCAGGGCTGATTTCTTTAAGAATGGATAGGTTTGATCTTCTTGCAGTCCATGGGACTCTCAAGAGTCTCCTCCAGCACCATAATTCAAAAGCATCAATTCTTCGGCGATCAGCCTTCTTTATGGTCCAGCTCTCACTTCCATACATCACTACTGGGAAAACCATAGCTTTAACTATACGGCTTTTGGGCAAGGTAGTACTTTTGGGGGGGGGGGAACGAATTCCTATGCCCCACAAATAACCCAGAAATGCATTTTAAATAAAAGGACACATTCTACTCATGTAAAAACATGCTGATTCCTGGACCGACTGCGGGCCACATTTAGAAGGCGATTGGGCCGCATCCGGCCCACGGGCCTCAGGTTGCCTACCCTTGTCCTAGAGCCATCAAGGCTTACAGCAGCTCAGTCGAGAGAACAAATAAATGCATTTTACCTTTGTGAAAGGCCAGGCCGTTTCGCTGACAGGAAGCTGGTTATTTTTGTACTGTGGTCTGTTTAACAGAGACAAAGCTGGTTATTTTTGCAGTATGGTCTCTGGACAAAGGAAAGCTTCATAAGAGAGGCCACTCTGCTCGACAGGTTTCTTCAGTATCCTGAGCCAAGCCTGAAAGCAGGAATTGGTTCCAGGATCTGTTTTCCTTCATTCGCCTCAAAAATTCTCCCCATTCATATCTCTCCCTGGAGTTGCAAATGACCCAATATTTTGAGTGAAATGAAACTGAGACATTGGGAATTCTCAGTATTAGATTTTTTTGGGGGGGGGGATTCAGATGACCTCTACTTGTGCAGAAGAATGCATGGGGGGCACAAGGCATCATGGGTTAGCTTCTCCCACCCCCATACATAGGGAATACATGGTTCTTCTCAGTTTTTCCTGAGTTTCTCATTTTCCGAATCTTGAGTTTTCCACATTTCCGCATCAGTTTCCATCTTTTAAAAAAGTCCTCATTAAAATTTGTCAGCATTTGAGTGTTCATTTTTCTTTATAGGCACCTTTTAATATGCAATTATTCCCGATAGAAGAACATATTTCCACAAGCAATTCCTCAATATAATGCATTTCTGTACATTGTGTTCAGCAGTGTATGCATATGCCCACATTGTCTCTTAGTAGATCTATTCTACAAACCCTCTGCTTGGGGATGAGGCAGATACAGAGAAGGACAAAGGACTGAGCCAGGAAAACAAGTATTGTTATTATTACTGCAAGGATGCTTCGTCATAGCCTCAAAGTCAATAGGTCCAAGAGCAAACTTCTCTTCTTTCCTCCCAGTCCTTCCTCTCATTGTATATTCTCTGCAATCTCAGTAAAATAAATCAAACACAGCAAGACCACACCACTCATTCAAGGCACACACAGCTGTAAATGCTCAATATCAGAGCCATGGTCTGTGTGCAAATCTATTATAGCAGAGTCTATTGAAGCTGATGAAAGCAGTTCAGGGTAGGTTCAGAGTAGTAGGAAAAAGGCCAGGAACCCTGTAGTGATGTGGTCAAAGAAGCAAGATGCTATGGTGCTGGAGGAGGAGGAGAAAGGGCCATAACTCTGAGGTAGAGCATCTGATTTGCATGCAGAAGGTCTCGGGTTCAGTTCCTGGCAGTGTCATGTAGGGACTCAGCTACATTAGTGAAGAAAAAATGCTTTATATGATTTATAACACTGTGACACCGGATGGCACTGTGGAGTCCCATCTTCCGCCAACGGGATTTCCCTTTATGAAGTTTACAATGCATTTAACTGGGTCACTTTTTTGATGTGTCTAGATCTAGCCTAGGACTGTGAATGTTCCCTATCTGAAATCCCGAAGAGCCATTGCCCATCAGTGTAAAAAGGATAACAAGCCAGCAGTGTTTCCCAAACTTGGGTCTCCAACTGTTTTTGGATGACAACTCCCATCATCCCTAGCTAGCAAGACCAGTGGTCAGGGATGATGGGAATTATAGTCCAAAAGCAGCTGGAGACCCAAGTTTGGGAAACACTGAGTTGGATGCACCCATGGTCCAGCTTCCTGAGGTTCTTCCTGTCGGGTCAGCCCCCCCAGGCATAATGCAGAAAGCTGGAAATGGCCAGAGCGCAGAGCGGGAATGAGGCTTTTGCATTCCCCCACCTAGATGCCACAAATTATGCAACGAGGAGCTTCCAGCCCGTCTCTCCCATCAGCGTCCAGCGTGCAGCTCTAGGGAGTTCCGACAGCCCTTCCCGACGATTTATAATGACTCATGTCTTGGAGACACTGAGCACATATTCATAGTCCAGCAGAGACAAAATGCAGGCGGACTAAGGCTGAGGTTGTGTGCACTAAAACTACTTTATTAAGCATAAGAGAGAACAAATGAAAATATGTCTCCTCTCGCTAAGAGAAGTCCAAAGAAAAAGGTAACAAACAGAATACAGTAAACATCCACTCCCATGATTCCAACAATCAGTGCTTGGAATGCATAACACAGACATGTGATCTGCACAGTGAGAGGAATAGAAAACCCAGCACTT
This sequence comes from Lacerta viridis, assembly GCA_900245905.1. NCBI lineage: Eukaryota > Metazoa > Chordata > Lepidosauria > Squamata > Lacertidae > Lacerta > Lacerta viridis. Next base: position 135,402 of record OFHU01003477.1, on the reverse strand, counting down.
CCTAACAGGAGGAGGTAGTGGTGGTAGTTTATACCGATTAGCCAGTTGGGTCCTTAGATCACAACAGGCTTCTTAGATCAGACCCAGGATTTTAATAGCCTAGCATTTCATTCCCATGCACAACTAGTCAAATGTGTTAGGTTGGCCTTTGTACCTCTTGTTTGAGCGTTGGACTTCGGCTCAACAAGGTCAGCAAGGAGATCATATTGTTAAAGATGAGCGTAGCAGCAGCCCTGCTGTATCAGCACAAAAGCCTATCTAGTTCAGCTTCCTGTTCTTACCATGACCAACCAGATGCCCATGGGAAGCTCACACCTAGGAAATGAGGACAACAGCACTGTCCCCACTTGTGATTTCCAACAAGTGGTAATCAGAGGCACATTGTCTCTGATACTGGAGGTAGCAGGTAACCAACATTATCCTCTGTGAATTTGTCTCATCCTCTTTTCCAGCTGTCCCCACACCACTGCATATTGCGGTAGTGACTTCCATAGTTTAAGTAGGTGATATCCAAATAAGTACTTCATTTTGTCTGCTCTAACTCTCCCACCGTGCAGTTTCCTCGACCCCAGCATCTGATATTTTGAGAAGGATTTTGATACTCTCTTTTTTTCTTTTTGAAGCTGTGAATTACCGGTATATCAGGATATTCATAAAGTGCAAAAGCTGGCAGAAAACGAAGCTACAATCCACACATTATTCCATATCTGGTTAGCTGTATTGACATTCAGAAAGGTCCGTGCTTTCTGATTCCGCAACTTATGTTTCTGCCACTGTCATTGCCAAAACTGGAGTTGGCATGCTTTCTCGAAGAGTTTTAAGATTTTTCTGTTTGAGTTGGGTTTCGGTGGCAGATACTAAACTTATGTTCTGGAATTTAAATATATGTTATATGTTAATGTCTCCTCAATATATACCCACCATTGATGTCTAATTGCCTATTTTTAATTTGCCATGCTGAGTCTTGGAGAAGATCTGTTCCTTCCTAAGCTGTTCATCCTGGCGGATCTTGTCATAGGATTGCCCTCCTCCCACCCCTCCGCAGTGGTTGACATAAAACAAGATAAAACATACATTGAAAATACTGATAATATCACCTGTTAAGAACAAATCAACATAAAAATTATCAAAATATAAATTAAATATAAATAAACCACCAGTTTTAAAACAAATATGCAAACATAAAATCCCATACAGGCGGTGAACATTCGGCACACACAAAATGTTCGCTGCCTGCTGTAAAATTCCATGTCTGGGTTCTCTTGTCTAAATAAAGACGCTTTGTATGGACAATGTAATAAATGCTGGAAATGCAAACAAGAAGAAGGGATGTTTTTTCACATGTGGTGGATGTGCCCAAAAGTAAAAGACTTCTGGGACAAGATTTATAATGAATTGAAAAAAGTGTTGAAAAACACGTTTTGTAAAAAACCAGAAGCCTTTTTACTAGGTATTGTAAACCAAGAAATTCCAAGAGAAGACAGAATAGTCTTTATGTACACCACAACAGCAGCAAGAATTCTACTGGCAAAAAAATGGAAGACAGAAGAAATACAAACAATTGAAGACTGGCAGATGAAAATGATAGACTACATGGAGCTCGCTGAACTGACCGGGAAAATCCGAAAAAGATGGACGATGGACGATGCGGTGGAGAAAGACTGGACTAAATTTAAAGTATATTTGAAGAAATATGCTGAAATTACTATTTAAAGCAGACACGTGGAAGTAGGTAGGCTACAGATATAGAAGTTAGATTAGGTTTAGTAATAGAGGAACTAATGATAAGGTAATTAAAATAAATTAAGATGATTAGAGTTTTAATCTAGAAAAGAAAAAGGTAAGGAAATTACTAAAGATGATTTACAAGGAAAGCAGCCGGTGAGGATGTGAGGAAGTCAATCTACAATGTTATATAGAAGATTAGATAGGTTTAAATGTTTAAACATGTATTTTTGTTTGGTTATATTGTTTTCTTTATTGTTTTTATTGTATGTAATTTTTGTGTGTAGTGTTTTTGTTTGTGTTATGCTAAAAATCAATTAAAAAATTGGAAAATAAATAAATAAATACGCTTTGCGCAAGCACTCAAAGCAATATAATGAAGGCCCCTGCCTGAGGTCATTGGGCAAGGAGTTCCAGAGGTTATGTGCTGCCACACGGAAGGATCACTTCATTGAAAATGAAGCACAATTCAAAGTGTTGGTGCTGAACTTTAAAGCCCTAAACGGCCTCAGCCCGGTATACCTGAAGGAGCGTCTCCACCCCCATCATTCAGCCCAGACACTGAGGTCTAGCGCCGAGGGCCTTCTGGCGGTTCTCTCACTGCAAGAAGTGAGGTTACAGAGAACCAGGCAGAGGGCCTTCAGGTAGTGGCGCCTGCCCTGTGGAATGCCCTCCCAGCAGATGTCCAGGAAATAAAGAACTATCTGAATTTTAGAAGACATCTGAAGGCAGTCCTCTTTAGGGAAGTTTTTAATGTTTGATGTTTAATTGTGTTTTTAATATTCTGTTGGGAGCCACCCAGAGTTGCTGGGGAGACCCAGCCAGATGAGCGGGATATAAATAATAAATTGTTATTATTTATATTATAAAATGAAGACAAGCCTTTTCATTTTTATAAGGACAAACCTCCATGTTTTGTATTTCACTTCACCCCAAACTTTTAGACCCAACTTTGCATTCATTTGAATAATTTACATTTTCATTAAAAGAATCTGCTCAATAATATTTTTCTCAAGCGTGTTTTTTTTATTAAAAAAAAAATGCCAACAACTTTTTGCCACTTCAGATGACCCGCTGTTACTCCCCAGTGTTTGCGTCTGACTTAAAGATTAATTAAAATAAATATCAAGTGCTCCTGGAATTATTAATAAATTATACAATTTACATGCGATTGTAAGTGGAAGAATGCCTTCCACTTCCCTTTAAAAAGAGCAGCATGGTTCCTGCCAGGAAGGAAGTGTGCTAATTACATTTCCTTCATGAAGCTTCAGCATTCATGACTGAGGAGTTGATCAGAAGATGCAAAGGAGGCAAAATAAGCATTTTAATTTTTTATACTTCAGCAGTTCCTTAATCCCAGAGCTAGCTATTAAAGTACATACCCAAATGCGCCTGGAAAATTTTCTGATGTTTTGATCCTTCTTGATCATTCCCATGTAGAAAAGTTATGGATATTTATGGTCAGATGTATCCTCCCGCAAACTTGGCTTGAAAACCACACAGGGCCACTTATTGCACCGGAGCTACTCATGTGTAGGAGGTCTCAAATGTATGTGTAGGAGGTCTCAAACAGGGAATTCCAGCTGCAGGCAGAAGTGGCTGGGTGATGGGGTGGTTGTATGTGGTTGCCCACCCATTTACCTAGAGGGGTGGAGGTGGGGGGGCAGAGTTGCAGCAAGAGTTGCAGTGGGTGTACTGTAAAGCAACCACCCTGCTCCACACAACTCTGGCCAGTTCAGCTGTAGCAGCACCAGTGTCCTTGTTCCACCAGCTATGGCAGTTGGTTGGAAGAGAGGGACACTCGTCTGCTTTCTGCTGCTGAACAGCACCACCAATGCAGATGGCAAGAGCGGGGAACTGCAGCTGTTGAACTGAGCAGAGATCAGGAGTCACCGTGTGGTGCATTCTAGATGCTTTCAGTTACAACCAGGTGGGTACGGAGGGGGCGGTCCGAACCGGGTGTCACCTCTGAGGGGGGCGACAAAATTATTTGCGGCACTCACCATCTGTGAGAGACACTGTGGGTTTGGCGCATGCAGGCTTCCCGCTGCCAAAACGGTTCACCCGCCGCCTCCCCCTCAGCTGTAGGGCGGCAGGCAGACCCTTTGGAGGCTCAGCAGCTCTGCAGAAATTGCTCAACAACTTTGGTCAAACCCAAGGGTAGTTCACTGCCAGTTGTTTTTTTTTTTTTCATAGTTGGAGTAGATCGCAGTCTCTTGGGAGTTGGACATGCCTGCTATAAAACATAACCCATCCTGTAGATTTAAGTATCTGTCCACAGTCGCCTACTTGTTATCAGAGGCCCAGAATCCACATTCCTTTGTAAGAAAATATGAAATAAAGTCAAACCATTTTTGCAGGCAAAAAATAAAAATAAAAAACCAATGGGGGGCGTTGACAAGAAATTTTCTGCACTGGATACCACCTGACCTTGCTACGCCACTGGTTACAACTCCCACCAGTCATGGCCACCACACTTCATTGTGTGCCTCCTCCATGTGAGGTCTTGGAGGGTGGCAACACAGAACGGGCCTTCTCTGTAGTGGCTCCCTGTTTGTGGGATGCTCTCCCCAGGGACATTCTCCTGGCATCTTCATTACATATTTTTAGGTGCAAGGCGAAAACGTTCCTCTTCAAGCAAGCCTTTGGCTGATTAATATTCTACAGTCTTTTAAATGTGTCTGTGGGAAGGGGAAGTTATTGTTTCGCTGCTCTGTTTTAATTATTTACTTGTTTTTATCCTGTATCTTATTCCGTGAACCGCCTTGAGATCTGATGATGAAAGGCAGTATATAAATCTAATAAATAAATTAATAGTAAATAATGGGCAGGAAAGAAAAAACTGTAGTCCGTAGCATCTGGAAGACTCCAGGTTGACTACCTCTGCATTGCTGCAATAATACAGTGGTACCTCGGTGTAAGAACAGCCCTGTTTACGAACTATTCGGTATAAGAACTCTGCAAAACCAGAAGCAGTGTTCCGGTTAGCAAACTTTACCTTAGTCCAGTGTTTTTCAACCACTGTTCCGTGGCACACTAGTGTGCCGCGAGATGTTGCCTGGTGTGCCGTGGGAAAAATTGAAAAATTCGAAAGATTTAAAAAAAACAGCCAAACAGACCCAGGTTGCGCACTGAATAAAGTATTTTATAATTTTTCATATTTCTGTTTACTTACTATTTCATAATAAAGTAATTATAAAATACTTTCTTTGTGTTTATTTGATTCCTATTCAAGAGAATTACTTTATATATAGTCAATATAGGCACAGAGTTAATTTTTTTAACATTTTCTAATGGTGGTGTGCCTCGTGATTTTTTTCATGAAACAAGTGTGCCTTTGCCCAAAAAAGGTTGAAAAACACTGCCTTAGTCTACCAACGGAAGCCAAACAGTGGAAGGGCACTGGTGGCGGGAGGCCTCATTAGGGAAAGTGTGCCTCGGTTTAAGAACGGACTTCCGGAATGGATTAAGTTCGTAAACCAAGATACCACTGTATATTATTTTGTTCTCTACTCAGGGCCAGCCCAAGACCTTCTCACACCTGAGGCAGGCCCCAAAATGGCACCAGGGAAGAAGGGGTGATAGAAGATCTACATTAGGAACAAGTGGGAGGGGAGAAAGATCAACAGTGGGATCTGCTGCCCCTGTGGTTCCTTCACCTTGTCTCATGGGTGGGCCGGCCCTGTCTCTTCTGCTACAAAATAACCTTGGCTGGCAAAGAAGGGGCTTGTTGAATGTCCCTGGCCGCCAAAGTAACCATATCCTGGCATGATGGGAAGTGTGTTGAAACCTGCCTACTGTACAAGGGTAAAAGTTACGTTCATTGCTCCACCCACTTTTGCCACTGTTCCCGCCCACCACTGGCAAGTGGCCCTTTGAAAGCTTCTCTAAAGGCAGTGTGGCCCTCGGGAAGAAAAATGTTCTCCACCCCTGTTTTACACCCAAAAGGAAAAGGAAAACCCAGGTCATAGAATCCTAGAGCTGGAAGAGACCACAAGGGACATACTGTACAATCTGAAGTCTTGACATGGGGCAGAAACTGAGTGGCGGGGTAGAAGAGAGTGGCGGGGTGTGTGTGTGTCAAGGAATGAAAGCATGTAAACAGAGGCAAAGTGCATATATATACCCAGACTCCCTTTCCTAGCTGCTGATACATATTCCCAGACCTGGAAACCTTCATAGTGCTTATTTTCAAATCACTCTAAATGTTGTCCTTGATTTATGCATCTCTCCTTCTCAGAAGCAGAATTTCCCTCCGTTCCCACCCCCAGAATTTACGACCATGTTCTCTCTTACTACAGTTCTGGAGAAAACCAATGATAAATTCATCACATGTCATGTAAACAAAAACCAAAACAACAACCCCACCACCACCATGCGGTTTTCTGCAACTCTTTCTTTGCTTTTAAGAAAGGCCATTAATCATAAAGGAATTATTTTCTTCTTTAGGTTTCAGAAGGGCAGAAATGTCTCTTTTGGCCAGAATAAGCAGCAGCTGACTAGGGAATTGTGCCTTGGCTTCATAGTGGCTCCTCCAGCTCAACTTGTTTTGAGCTAGCTGGGTATTAACTCTCATTCCAGAGGGCTTATCCAAAAACTTCAGAGCTGATATTGATGGTGGGAGCACTTGGATTCCTAAGTCATGTTGGGACTGAGTTGGTTCCACATTTAGATGGAGGTGACCTTTCTCAGGCTCGCAATCCAGAACAAAACATGAATTGGGAAATGACTCCCCGCTGTGACTTGTTGATGTCACTGTTTCCTATCTGAATGAAGTTTATTATATTTATTGCATAAGATGGACCATCTCCTCCATTTCCCACCTCCACTGAGCATTCAGTCATGTCACCCATGGCTCCCAGAACGGCCTCCTTTTCTCAATTCATTAAACACCTTCCCTTAAAATCTCCCTTGGGGAAGGGGGAAAATGCATTCAAGTTGCACAGAACATAATGGTAAATATATTCAAAACATGGCTTCCAGAACTTGTGACCCACCAAGCAGTAGCCAACCATGGATGAGGGTTATGGTGGCCATGGGCTCCGCTTTACAGAGGACAGTCCTCTCTTTAAAGAGATTCCATAGGACAGAGCCCTATATAAAGGGCAGTCTGGTCTAAGCTTAAAGAACCATAAGAGACAGAGAAATCAGGAGCCTTGAAGTTGCCCATCAACAACAGCTAGCAGCTGGACAGCAGACCAAGCAGTTCACCTGACCACAGTCTTCTCTCTTAATTATTGGCTGTTGTATCTCTGAATACCACTTCTTGGGAATCAGAAGTGGAGCGAGTGTTGTTGCACTCGGGTCTTGCTTGTGGACTTCCTATTCGGGCATCTGGTTAGCCATTGTGAGAAGAGGATGCTGGATTAGATGGATCTTCTTAATATGATGAGGTTGCTTTTATTTCTGATCAGCTATAGTAATAATTTTTAAATTTGCATCTGTACATGTAAGTTAGCGGCCACAAATTTAATGCAAATCTTTGCCTTTGTTCAGCTTCCTTTTTGATGAGGCATAAGTGCCCCCCCCCGATATGGTCCATCAGGCGGGTTGAATAAACCTCCTGATTTTGTGGTCTCCTTGAGATTCACCTTTCATATTCTACTACCATGCGGTGGCTTATCACTCTAGGCAGTATTGCAGGGTTCAGACTGTATGCCCTAAAGCAGAGCTTTCCCAACTTTTCAGGTTGGTGACACCCTTTTTAGACATGCATCATTTCGTGACACAGTAATTCAGTTTTATTAGTTTATGGAGGTTACGGGAGGAGCACGAGGAGTATTCACATGGTACACCTACACACTGCAGCCGACACACTAATGTGTTGCAACACACAGTTTGGAAAGTTCTGCCCTAAAGTACCACACACAAGTGCTTAATGCATTCATCATGAGCCCATGCCAACTCCTTGATCAGAATGTACTGTATATACCCGAGTATAAGCCAACCCGAATATAAACTGAGGCACCTAATTTTCCTACAAAAACCTGGGAAAGCTTATTGACTCGAGTATAAGCCGGTTCACCTTTGCCGCTGTGGAGGAGGAGGAGGAACGAGCAGCCCGAAAGCAGCCCTTTGGGCTGCTCCTTCCTCTTCCTCCTTTGCCAAGTTTGCATTTATGCGAGCAGTTCAGGAATGGAACAAGCTGCCTGGGGAGAGTAAAGAACCGCCATTCTTGTACGCTTCTTAAGGAATGGTTAACTGGGGAGAGCGGGTGGCGGCACGAGCGGAGAGAAAGGGCTTCTTTCTCGCTGCCCCCACCGCCCGCCTCACTCAAGTATAAGCCGAGGGCAGCTTTTTCAGCACAAAAAATGTGCTGAAAAACTAGGCTTATACTCAAGTATATACAGTAAGTGTGAACTATCTCTTACTATGTGAGAAAGGCTGTAACTCGATGGTAGAGCACGTGCAGAAGATCCCAGGCTCAATATTTAGCATTTCCTGATAGGGTGGTCTGAAAGACTCCTGTCTAAAGCCGCAAAGTGCAGCTGTAAGTCAGTGTACACAATACTGATCTATATTAACCAATGATTTGACTCGCTATAAGGCAGTTTCCTTTGTATCGGCACACAGAGCCAAATTGTGCAATTCTCCTTTCTTTCCTCACAAATTGGATATTGCTTATTGTACCGTAACTAACCCCAGTTGTTTGTTTGTCTTTTGATGGGGCCAAGTGTTCACCTCTCAAAATGATAAGCTTCTACAAATATACTGCAATTAAGTTTAGTTCCGCTGAACAAATTCCAAGCTGAAAAACAAAGACATTTCTTGGAAAAAATCAGCACATAGACACACACATACACACACACAACACGAGGAAGATATTCCTATCAAATAAACTTTGCTTTATCTCAACAGTTTTAAAGGCTGAAAGTTTTGTTTATGGCCTTTTAAACTGAGTTTGTGTATATCAGGCATAGTTTCACTGATGTTACTGTAAGGACTACAAAGGATGAAGCCTTCCTGACCCCTATAAATTGTAAAGAAAAACATTTCAAGTTGAATCAGAATCATAAAATGATGGTCAAGGTTTCTAATGCTACGACTGATCTAAAACAGAACCATGGATCTAAACACCTATGATTTTTGCCTGGGTTTCATTTCTGCCTCTCAAACCCCACTGTTAGGAGCAAAAAAAAAAAAAAGTGCCTTACACTAGGTCAAACAATTTGTCCATCTGGCCCAGTAATGTCTACTCTGACTGGCAGTGGCTCTCCGGGGTGTTTGACTAGAAATGTCAGGGACTGAATCTGCAGCCATGTGTGTGTGCCAAGCATATGCCCTAGCATGGAGCTGTGGTCATTCATAATTGTCCCTTGGGTTATAGTTTATTTTTATAGCTGCTTTTGAATTATGGTGCTGAAGGAGACTCTTGAGAGTCCCATGGACTGCAAGAAGATCAAACCTATCCATTCTTAAAGAAATCAGCCCTGAGTGCTCACTAGAAGGACAGATCCTGAAGTTGAGGCTCCAGTACTTTGGCCACCTCATGAGAAGAGAAGACTCCCTAGAAAAGACCCTGATGTTGGGAAAGATGGAGGGCACAAGGAGAAGGGGACGACAGAGGATGAGATGGTTGGACAGTGTTCTCGAAGCTACTAACATGAGTTTGGCCAAACTGCGAGAGGCAGTGAAGGATAGGCGTGCCTGGCGTGCTCTGGTCCATGGGGTCACGAAGAGTCGGACACGACTGAACAACAACAACAAAGCGGGTTAACATGTTTATGAAGCTAGGATTTTCAAACTAGAATCACCAGAATGCGTAATAACCTGCTAAGTATTATAAAATGTTATGGAGGGTGGGGAAACCCAAGTTTGTTACTGTAGGACTGGCAACGAGATAGATCCTAATGTACAAAAGAACTTACTATAAGAAACTTTGAAGCTACAAGGGACTCTCTGGAATGTAGATATAATTTTTTGTTCAATATATATGTGAATGCAAGAACTAATTATGAGAGTGTTGGAAGAGAGAGATCAGAGACAATTTAGTTCAAATTATCATTGAATGATAAGTAATAATGCAGATTAAAAAGTAATAACTACATGGTTACAATAATCAAATGGATGATGAATTTTATATTTAAGTATATGTTTAAATAGTAGCACATGTTTATGTTTCTCTTTCTTGTACTCTGTTGGTTTTAATTATTTCTTTTAGACATAACAATCAACAAACAAGCATGTAAACTGTTTCACGTCCCCTTTGTCAGCACAGGATATTGGTAGAGATAGAAGATTCTAGTTCAGAAAATGTTGGTTCCAACTAGGGATGGGGAAGAAATTTGATTCAGATCAAATTTATAGGCAAATCTACCTAATTTGCACTTTCCGAAACAATACATGAAACTAAAACACATCCTTCAAATTTTGCACTTCTCTGAATTTTGCAATGCAATTCTCCAGCCAAGCAATGGTCCCAAAAATGCATATATTGAGGGAAAGTGTGCATATGGATGGATAAATTTGTGAAAATAATAGTAAAAAATGCATTATATGATGAAGATTGTTTTGCAAAAAAATGTGTGTGTAATGGGAACACATACAAAGAAAATGTGTATAAGGAAATAATAGTACTAAAATTCTTGTGAATTTCCATTAGGACATTTTTCTATGTTAAAAAAAAAAATCTGTAAGCTGATGCAGAAATTTGGAGAACTGAACTCAAGATTAGAAAAGTGAGAAACCAAAATTGTCTTTTTTATTAACAGTGTTTGTGTTGATAAAACCGGTTATAGGAACAAAAGTGTTCCAGATACGGTTGTATGGAAGGAGCAGTTCTGGGTCGCACAAATAGGGAATGGACGGTAGTCTAGACCAGTGTTTTTCAACCTTTTTTGGGCAAAGGCACACTTGTTTCATGAAAAAAATCACGAGGCACACCACCATTAGAAAATGTTAAAAAAAATTAACTCTGTGCCTATATTGACTATATATAAAGTAATTTTTCAATTTTTCCCACGGCACACCAGGCAACATCTCGCGGCACACTAGTGTGCCGTGGAACAGTGGTTGAAAAACACTGGTCTAGACCAGCTGCCAATTCCCAAATCATTGCAAGAAGCAGCAAATGTTGCAGGGAGTTGTTGTTAATTGTTAATTGAACTTGTTTTATGCTTAACGTAAAATAAAAAAGATCTCTAAGCAGCATACCAAAAAAAAAGGCATAGGATGTGGTGGATATTTCTTTTATATTTAATAAATGTTAGTTTTAACTTTGTAAACTGCCCTGATGAGTGTTTTAGGAAGGCAGGGTATATTAAATAGATAGATGGGTGGATTAGATAGATGATAGACAGAAACCTTCAACTTTGAGAGCCACCAGTGGATGGAGCCAAAAAGAAGCAGAAATGAATCCTGTTTGTTTCTAATGATAATTAATAGCAGAGGACAAACTGCAAGAACATGAAGGCAGTCAGGAGGAATGCTTCCTTCACCGAGAGAGCAGCTCTGTGAAATGCTTTCTATTCCCCATGCACTTTTCTAACTCCCACTAATTAATGTTAAAGTGAATTAGTGCCATGTACTGAGACTGAAATATGTAATCGTATTATTTGGAATATGACTAAGCCTCCCAAAATATGGTAAACTATGCTAGATTAAATGCTAGGAACAACAAGCCACCCATTTAAAGAAATCATAAAGGCACCAGCCCATGAAGGAGTAATTGGAATTCATTAGAATTTAGCGAGTGGAAACATTTCCCACCAGAAATGATGTAAATGAAATGGAGCATCAGTTCAGTTCTGACTCTTCGATTTGGCTCTCATAGTCTAGAAGTTTAGCTCAGTACAACTCTGCTTCCTTTAACAGTGTTGTTATTATCTAGCAACCGCGGGGGGGGGGCTGTTTCCGTTTATGAGCCAAATTCTGCTATTAGCACAATTCCTAGGACCATGTGACAGTGGTGGGCGGGACAGTGGCAGAAATGGGTGGAGTAAAAGATGTGACTCTTACCTTTGTAAGTTAGGCTGCATTTGAGACACACGCATGCTTCTCCATTTTTCACCCGAGCAAATAAAAGGCATTAGTTTAAGGGTGCATTACTGCAAGGCAAAAGAAACAGGGAGGTGGGGACTGGCCCCAACCTGCAGCCCAGTGGGGCTAGCACCAGAGAGACTCACATTCTGATGGGTTGGCTATGAAGGTCACTTAGTAATTCTGGGCCAGAGTGGCCAAAAGAAATTTGACTGCCTTGGTGAACAGATGAGATGCCTACCTCTCAAATTCCACATGTTGTTGTTGAGTCGTTTAGTCATGTCCAACTCTTCATGACTCCATGGACCAGAGCACGCCAGGCACTCCTGTCTTCCACTGCCTCCCACAGTTTGGTCAAACTCATGTTAGTAGCTTTCGAGAACACTGTCCAACCATCTCGTCCTCTGTCGTCCCCTTCTCCTTGTGCCCTCCATCTTTCCCAACATCAGGGTCTTTTCCAGGGAGTCTTCTCTTCTCATGAGGTGGCCAAAGTATTGGAGCCTCAGCTTCAGGATCTGTCCTTCCAGTGAGCACTCAGGGCTGATTTCCTTAAGAATGGATAGGTTTGATCTTCTTGCAGTCCATGGAACTCTCAAGAGTCTCCTCCGGCACCATAACTCAAATGCATCAATTCTTCGGCGATCAGCCTTCTTAAATTGGCTGGGCATAATATTCCACTGCATTTAGGGGAAGGAGTCCAGGGTAGGGTGTGTAAGGCATGTCAAATGGCACAGGCAACCTCAGTCGTCCAACATCTTTCTGTCACTTGCTCACCCCCCCCACCAACCTGGAGCCTGCTTGCTGTCCACTCAAATGCCACATTGCAGCAGTGGCAATGTCAGTGTATGTCACATAAGCAGAGCAGCACAGATGCATGGCCAATAGCTGATGGAGCTCATGGCCTGAGGGTATGCTTCTGCTTGCTCAGTCAAAGACCTTTCCTAATGGGCTGCATCTGTGATGTACTGGGAGAAGGTGACAGCTAGCCTAAACCAGCAATAATTGGGCATTGTTGCCCTCAAGGCACTGTCCCTGGAACATGGAAGCAACTGGGACAGAGCTCTGGGGGGTGATCAGTGCTCCCACCCATCCTTTTCCCCGACCCCACATGTGCTACCTGAAGTGGCTGCCTCACTTTGGTTAAAGGTAGGACTGACCCCACCTTGGACTAGTAATTATCTCGTAGATGAGCCAACTTCACAAGGTTGTCATGAAGATTAATGAGAGGGGAGTGATACGTAAACTTCATTGAGCTCCTTGGAGGAGAGGCAAGATAGTATAACCTGTAATAAATAAAGATGGACTAGGTCTGAGCAAGGCAATGTCTTATTTTTAAGCCTTCCTAACACTGTCATGTTTCACTGAATTTCACTATTTTTTTATTTCTTCAACCACATTTCCATCCATATGGAGTTCTATTTCTAGCTGTGATTTCCTTTGCCTGCCTACCACAGCCACTTCTACTTGAATCGTCTGTAGGATGATGTTCTTCCAGGACCTTGATGAAACTCAATATACCACATCTCCAATGCCTCCACCAAAGTGATTTCATCAGATATGGAAACCTGAGTTTAGGTGTAAGTGCCCAGCCTTCAATATACATGAGAAAAGCAGTCCTTTCTCACACTTCTTCTACATTATAGAGGATGGGATTATTCACCTTACATCAGATGGATGTATTCATTTACCATCTGGCAGTACGGTGTGAGAAGAGGTTGCTGGACTACAATCAGCCACCGGCCTGCTCCAGCAGCTCATCTTACATTCTTAGGTGATGTTCTCTGTAGCGCATGAACCACTCTATAAAATGAGGTGCTCAAAGGAGAACAGAAACCATCTTCTGGATGGTGATGGCGATTTATGGATAGTTTTCCTTATCTTGTGTGACGAGTAGGATTTCTTGAAAAGTGTGTGGCAAGGGGAGCCAATGGGGAACCCTCCAGATTTTGTTGGGACTACAACTTCCATCATTTCTAACCACTGGCCATGCAGATTGGGGCTGATGGGAGCTGTAGTCAAGTGACACCTGGAAGACACCACATCTGGCTATCTGTGGGAATAAATGGTCTTTCAAAAGGCGTAACTGTGATTAGAGGCCACAAATAGCTCTTAACTGCAACACAGTGCAGCTGATCAAAAGTGGCCCTACTGCTAAGGTGGCATTTTCAGTGCTTACAAGTGACTGACAGATTCAAACAATGAGACAGAATCCATTGTGGTGCCCTTAGACTCCATGTTAAATTTTCAGTGAATTTAGTTGGGACTGGGGAAGACTCCTATCTGAAAGTCTGGAGGTCACCTGACAGTTAATGTACACAGTACCAAGCAACTTCTTATAATTTCACCCAAGTCCCATTGGTTTCCCATGGGACTTTGATGGAGAGACTTCTTGATGGGTCTTGACTAACGTTAATCCATCTGGATCTTCTAACCCAGTAATTAGATTACCAATGATCTGGTCCAGTATACTCAATCAATTTATTTATTGCATTAGCCATATGGCCATAGCACATAGTAAAAGACCAGGCAGTGGCCTGGCACGATTATACAAAGAATAAAACAGAAACAGATAAAACACTGGAGGTAAAATCGTGCTGGGTAAAACAAATAAAATAAAAAGCACAAGCAGGGCATGACGACAGTGTCCGTGTCAGGAAGATACATAAAACTAAGGCTAAGGGAAGTTAGCCAAAAAGATGGTCCTGAGTTTCAGGGCCTGTAATATGTAGATGGCCACTCCACGTGAAATCAAGGGGTTGGCATCCGCCAGTAGGTATTTCATGCGGTCAACGTGCCTGGAAATAGTTGGTGGGATTAGAGGGAGAAGCCTAGGTCTTATTGAGGCATATAGTGGTCAGTAGAGGAAGAAGTAGATAAAGTCCTCTATCTTCCCTTTGTTGCATGGGCAGAGTCGAAGATCCAGAGGAGTATTGGAAAATACACCCTGTAAGAATGCTGTGGGAATGGCATGAAATCGAGCTAGTGTAAAGGCCCTTCTTAGCGTGGGATTTATCAGATCACTCAAATAGTGGGCCAGAGATCTAACTGCCTTCACGCGAAGGAACCACGTGGAGAGTCTGGCTGCATTAGATACTCCTAGGCTGTATGCTCACAATATACTGGTTCAGATACTCATAGGCTGAAAACTGTCCCACATATCCCTAGAGGGGGGTTCACTTTATATCTAACATATATGTAGTCTGATTGGACTACTGCAATGTGCTCTACATGGGGCTACCTTCAAAGGTGACCCAGAAAATACAACTAATCCAGAAATGTGGCAGCTAGACTGGTGACTGGGAGCAGCTGCCAAGACCACATAACACTGGTCTTGAAAGACCTACATTGGCTTCCCAGTACGTTTCCGAGCACAATTCAAAGTGTTGGTGCTGACCTTTAAAGCCCTAAACGGCCTCAGCCCAGTATACCTGAAGGAGCGTCTCCACCCCCATCGTTCAGCCCAGACACTGAGGTCCAGCGCTGAGGGCCTTCTGGCGGTTCCCTCACTGTGAGAAGCGAAGTTACAGGGAACCAGGCAGAGGGCCTTCTCGGTAGTGGCACCCGCCCTGTGGAACGCCCTCCCACCAGATGTCAAAGAAATAAACAACTACCTGACGTTTAGAAGACATCTGAAGGCAGCCCTGTTTAGGGAAGTTTTTAATGACTGATGTTTTAATGTATTTTTAATCTTTTGTTGGAAGCTGCCCAGAGTGGCTGGGGAAACCCAGCCAGATGGGTGGGGTATAATATATTATTATTATTATTATTATTATTATTATTATTATTATTATTATTATTATTATTTAACTATTATACGTAGTGACTTATGAAGTTGAGAAGAAGCTGTTCACCAAGGCTATGTACACATTAGTGGCTTAAAAAGCTGGTTTAGGGAGACGGACATATCAGAATGCAGCATTTCATAAGGGGCGGGGAAAGAATATATATATGGCTGCATGCATACACTTTTCCCCAAACCAGCGCTGGGAGCACACTGGATGCAGAGGAAACTGGAATGTGTACACAGCTCAGGACAGCTTTTCATGGGAACAAGAGTGCTTTCATTCCATCTGAAACCAGCAGTCTGCTTATTTCCAGATGCAAATCCTTTCACTTGTTCTGTCAAATTTTGTTTCATGCATGCTGAACATCATGTAAAAATTTCTACTCACCCAGTTATTTTTTCTTAATGCGTGCCACAACATTTGGTGTTTTGCTGCAGGGGTAGAAAAACAGTTTTGAGTGACATAACATCCAAAAGCAAGTGGTATATGCGCTTATGAAACTCTACTAGGCAGGGTTGGCATCAGCACCTGGCATCCTTGGGTAGCTGCCAAGGCATCAACACCCTGGCAGGAGAACAATGTTGATGCCCGCCCACCCATTTATTATTTTATTCTATCTCAGCATTCCATGCTGTGCCAGGTGGCAGAATATTGACACCCTTTTAATTTCCCATAAGGCCCTGACCTAACATTGCATTGTGGGAGTTTTCAAGTGCTGTCCAGTGCTGCTCACCTTAAAGAACCCAAAGGAGGCACTCCAGAAGATGTTTCACCCAGGGCCACCACAAACCTGGACCTATCCCTGATGCTACGTGTCCTATGTGTCAACAAATAACATTAGCGTATTGGGTCACCATCAGTGTTACGGTGATGGGTACTCAAATCCACTTCATTGATAATCTGAAGTCATTTCCCGGTTACATTCTGGGATGCTGAGCATACACAACAGCATTTGGGGACATATTACTAGCTGTTGCAGTCAGTAAGCATGGGGGGAGTTTGCAAGAGTGTTATTTCTGTGGTGTGGGGGAAGATGGTATAGGGACAATTAAAAAAAATAGGCAATTAATTTTGTGGGTAGGGTAGGTGGGTCAACTGAATGTGGGATGGAGCTCTGAACTCTACAAGGAGATGTATGAACAAACTTCACTCCTGGCATGTTTAGCGCTTCTGAAATTCTACTCCTTCCTTTTCTTTCCAACGTATTTTGAGGTGTTTGAGAAAGTTTTCAGAATGCCATGCTGTGCCAGTTCTGAGTATAAACAAATTGTTTGGTCTCTAAGGCCATGACACCGGCATTTTTAGAAGCAATAAAATACATAACAAAAATACATTAGAAGCTCTCCAAAACAGATGCTCTTATATGGGGAACTAAAATAATCTCAGCAGTATATCATACAGAGAGTGGAAAAAACAGGGGATTCAGCCTGGGGATATCTTTGGACCTCCGTGCCATACAAGCCAATCTCAGTCTCAGTGAAGGAATCCTTTGTGAAGCTAATTCACTGCTGATACTTCACTCCGGTAAAATTAAATCACATTAATCCGTCCATATTGCTTGAATGCTAGAGGGGAGGCTCAGAAAGAAGCAGCTACATCTGCGTGTGGCGGTTTTGCCCCTGTGTCTTTTGGAATTTGATCATATTTCTAAAATAATTAACCAGAACACCCCAGAAACAGCCCCTTTTGCTCTCCTCTCTCTTCTTACTGGCCCCAAACACCTCCATGAAGGCTTTTCCAACTTCCAGTTGGTTGCAGCCGTATCAACAATAGCTGTAGGCTGGAAAATGTCCTCTGGCTGCAAATTGCAAATTGGTATAAGTGTCTTCGGCGCCTCACTCTCATGGAAAGATTAACACATGATATGTGGGAAGTGAGGGGCCAAATTGCATCTCATCAATTTGACACAGTATGGTTTCCGTT
This sequence comes from Lacerta viridis, assembly GCA_900245905.1. NCBI lineage: Eukaryota > Metazoa > Chordata > Lepidosauria > Squamata > Lacertidae > Lacerta > Lacerta viridis. The sequence goes on along the minus strand of OFHU01003477.1, from coordinate 117,991 downwards.
CCTAACTTTCATAAATACTATTCTTGAGAGTTCGCAAACTTTAACTAACCATTTTGGGTTTGGGAAGGGCTACATACCATTGTATGACTTATTGCCTACCTGAGTTCAATGCTTACAACTTCTTCCCAGTCATATCCTGTAACAATGGCATAAGAGAGAACTGTCACTGTTTGTTTTCTTCGTTCTGTTCGTTACGGTACTTCAATTTGCAATTTATTTATTTTTTGAGTGCACATGGATGAAGAACATATTGAAGTGCTTTCTTGTGCTGCCATCATCCCTCCTGGAAACTGGAGGAGTGATGGCATGGGAAAGAGCTGCAATGTTGTATTCTTTCCATATGGCTGAGGACATCTGGATTCCCAAAGTGATGCAAGAGAGAGTCATGCTGCAATGGCTTCCATACCACTCCCGGTGGAGTACAGGATCAGGTATAATAATAATAATAATAATAATAATAATAATAATAATAATAATACCTTTATTGTCAATGTACAACCTGTGTACAATGAAATTAACCGAGCCTCCCCCCCCAAACACTCAATCTCATTGCACTCTGTGTGCTTGTTGCACAACACACCAACCCCTAAAGTCAGTTGCACTATATTATTTTCCGTTCAGCAGCCTAACAGTTCACAGATAGAAGCTGTTTTTAAGCCTGATTGTACTTCTATATCTCCTGCCCAAAGGTAGAAGATTAAAGAGGCGCTGGCTGAGGTGCTGGTTTTAACCTTTAAAGCCCTATATGGCCTAGAACCCTCGTACCTACAGGACCGCCTCTCCTGGTATGCCCCACAGAGGACCTTACGGTCTTCAAATAAAAACATCTTGGAGATCCCAGGCCACAGGGAGGTTAGGCTGGCCTTGACCAGAGCCAGGGCTTTTTCTGTCGTGGCCCCGATCTGGTGGAACACTCTGTTACAAGGACTAGGGCCCTGTGGGAATTGACATATTTCTGCAGGGCCTCCAAGATGGAGCTGTTCCACCAGGCCTTTGGCCAAGGCACAGTCTGAATCCCTCTCTCCTTCTGTAATCCTCATAGAACTCTAACCCAATGGTTGCCATTAATTTGATTCTGAATTGATTTTAGAATGTATTTTAATTAATTGACTGTGTGATTTTATGTACACTGTGCTATTTTTACTTGTTGTTAGCCGCTCTGAGCCCGGCTTTGGCCAGGGAGGGCGGAATACAAATATTATTATTATTATTATTATTATTATTATTATTATTATTGATGTGTGGAACCTTATGACCCTCTAGATATTGCTGAATACATCTCCCACCATTCCTCACCATTGTCAATGCTGGCTTGGACTGATGGGAGTTGAAGTCCAACAACATCCTATGGGTTTTCTCACACTGCACTAAAGGGACCATCTGAATCTTACAATGTTTTCCTGAGACTACCATAACCACTTGCAGGTCACTTCTTCCTTCTTCTTCATCATCAATAATATTGTTGACTAGTACATTAACCCCGTTAAATTAACAGGCACTAGAACATATGTGGTCAAACTGTTGCCCTAGCAACATCGGGGACATGTGCAGAGCTGACTGAACGGCTCTCGCTTATCTCGTTTTATTTTCTAACAACCGGGCAGCTCTCGCTTGACATCGCTCGCCCGCCGCCACTTGTAACGGCCGCCGCTGCTTAGAAGTACGTCCACATGAGCGCGCACCCGCCGCTTCAACAGTTTCGCCCGGCCGCCCGAAGTCTCTGCGTTCCAAGTCCCAACGGCTGTCCGTGGGGCACATGCGCAGTAGCGCAATCCCACGGACACAGGGACTGGACGCAGAGACACTTGCACTTTATTATTGTAGATTACCAGCAGTAACTATGTTGCCTGTTCTTCAAGCCTCCCTGGTCTTTGTTCATCTTGGTCTTTCAGGATATTTTCATTTGAATTACTGCTGCCATGGTTATTATGTTGCTTCATTTCAAGCCCGTAACACCTCAAGAAGCTTGCAGTCTAATTTGGCAAGAAGATAATGGCAGAGAAAAGGTCAACAAGAGTTGAATACTAGCAACTGTCCACTTGCTGCTCCTTTTTGATTCCCTTCATCTTCAGCCAAACTGTGACATGCTTCAAACATACCTGTCTGAGTCATGGCCAAAAATAGTTTGGAGAAAGAGATTCTATTTTCCAAGGAAAGCTTAAACCTTGGGGAACAAGCTATTCATAATTATGTTTGTTTTTTTCCTGCACAATTCTCTCTAGTACAAGATAGAGCAGGTGTAAGGAGCCTTTGGCCCTCCATATTTTGCTGAATTACAACTTCCTTGGCCCCAGCCATCATGGCCAATGGCCAGGGGTGATAGGAGTTATACTTATAGCAATATTCAGAGGACCAAAGATTCCCCATACCCGAGGTAGATGGATCAGTGATCTGACTCTGTAGATGGCAGCTTCCTATGTTCCTCCATATTTGACATGCCCATTGGTAAATAAAAGAGATTCTGACATATACATAAGTCTCCAGTGCCAGAACATTTGTAATATTAGACAGTCATCCAAAACATCTCAGGCCCAGACTATTTTGAGCGCATTGATTTCTTAATCGGGGCATGGTATTGTTTTTTGCTAGAGGAAAAGCTTCCTTCTCTCTTCCCAGTTTGTTGAGTGCCTTACTCAAGGACGGTGGAGAGGAGGAGATGGTTCAAAGGATGAGATGGTTCTCTCCAATAGCTACTAAGAATTCTTTCTATTGCTTGATAGAGTTGCTTTTGTCCTCACTGCATTTATTGCCAGGTATATTTCAACAATGTATTTATTTTGTGTGTCTATTGTGAACCCGCCTTAGGAGTCCTGAGAAAGACAGTACTGTATATAAATTAGGGGGTGGGGATAATAATCTTTGTTCTGTATCTTTTTTTCTTTCTTTTTTAAAAGAGAAATGTGCTTGGTCTGAATCCCACCAGTCTAGCTCCAGATGGCACTCTGTGTGGGTGGATGTAGTCACTAGCAACACATAAACCTTCCCTGGTGTTCTCTCCTACTAGTAAATAGCATTTACCCAGCTGGCTTTCATCCCATTATAATCAAGTAGCCATCAATCGGGAGATTATAAAACCTCATTTCATCCCAGTTATAGGCTGGCTTGCCATGATGGCAGCCTTGCCAAAATCAACAGGGGTTCCTGAAACCCTGGGAAACAGGAGTCCAATTCAATTTCACAAACTGGGAGGATTTTTATTTTTAAATTCAATATATTAGAATTAAACACACGCATACATTTTGCCATGTTACTGAGCTTGGGGGCGAATGATAGGCACTGGAAGTGAGCCATGTGTCCCGGTCTCAGTTTTTTGCATCCTGAAACAGTCTTGTGTTTCTAATTAAAGGGTTCCTTATAGAGAATTAATGGGGTCTGCCAGAAATCGACTGATTCCATAAGCAGCAGAAACAAGAGTAAGAGCCTCTGGATTTACATGGTTTGCTTTGAAATGAGGAATAGCCAGCACAGTCCTCATCTGATGTTGACTATGACTCCCATCATCCCTGACTATCCCTCCCTCTGTGCTGGTTGGAGATGTTGGGAGTCTGAGTCCAACAACATTAGCCCCAAATATCTGAAAGGCTTCCTTCTTCCCTACAGACCATCTCGGGTTTTAAGATCAACAGGGGGGTATTTTTGGAACTTTGGCCATCCTCAGAAGTCCAGGAGTGGCAGTCCAGGAGAGGGCATTTTCTGTGGAATCCTGTAAGCTATAGAATTCCCTCCTTACAGGTGTGCATCTGGCACATTAATTATACACCTTTCACCATTTACTGGTGATGCATGTCTTTACCCTGACCTTTTACAACACACACACACACACACACACACACACGATCCATACTATTTTTCTGGGAGGGTGTGTGTGATCTAAATATTTATTTATTTCATACGTGTGCAGAGGAGGACAACCAAAGACGATCAAGCATCTTGAAACCAAGCCCTGTGAGGATAAGTTGAGGGAGTTTGGTATGTTTAGCCTGGAAACAGAGCAGACTGAGAAAAGAGATGTCTAAAGGGCTATCCTGTGGAAGATGGAGAAAGCTTGTTTTCTCCTGCTCTGGAGGGCAGAACCCGAACCAATGATTTCAAGTTTTAAGAAAGAAGATTCCAACGAAATATCATTTTATGACAGTAAGAGCTGTTTTACAGTGGAACAGACGCCCTCAGGAGGTGGTGGACCCTCCTTCCTTGGAGTTTTTTAAGCAGAGGTCTTATGGTCATCTGTCACAGATACTTTAGTTGAGATTCCTGCACTGCAAGGAGTTGAACTAGCTGACCCTCAGGTTCCCTTTCAATTCTATGATTTTATGATTCTGTGAACTGGGTCATGGCTTAGAACTAGTTCTGACATACACTAGACCTTTGCAGAAGCGGTCAGTTTCTGACATTCCCATTCTCATTTTCCTCAGCGCAGCTGTGCGCAGAATTGGGCCTACAGACACCAAGGGACTCCCAAGGAGAAGACATCCTCCAAGCTGCAATTATGAACAAAATCACCTGTGATCAAGGCTGATCAACACAATCCAAGTCTAGTTAACGGCAGAGAACACTCTGCTCTTGCATCTTTGCAGAACGAGTATACGGCTAAGTAACTTAAAAATAAATAGACTGATATATGGGCAACGGAAGATCCCCAAAAGGTAATATTACTGACAGCTCTGCTATAACTTCCAGCCACTTAGCATAAACCTCCACTGCTAAATCTCTCCGGGTAAACTATGCAGAGATGCAAAAAGCCCCAAAGGTATTAAGGGTGATTTTGATATAAATTCCAATTTTATTTTATGACCATTTTACAGCTGCTGGTACGTAGCGACTCTCATAAACTTCCACAGAGAAGGCAAATGTTACTTCTTCCTCTTTCTCCCCCCCCCTTTTTTTTCCTGGAGAGTTTCAGATAGTTAGTTTATTGTGACATGTTAGCTGCGTTCCCTTGCACTGCACATTTATAAGGGAGGGTTTTAATGTGACTTAAGCTAGCAGAAGACCTATAAAAAGATGTGATTATGCTTTTTAAGTATTCATAAAATATGTTACATTCAATTTACACATCCACCTGGATTTCTGCTCGTGACAGTCGGAACGCATAGAGGAGATTGTGAAGTACCATCAGTGAACGTCTGCTTGGCGACTGTTCTGGGGATTGGATACAATGAGACACAGAAAAGCAAACCCAATGCCTGCAATTAAATGTGCACTCAGGGCTTTCACTCTCTTGTGTCATGACCCTGGGGCCATATCCCCCTGTAATAATACATACATACATACATACATACATACATACATACATACATACATAATTTACTTATTTGGGCAGCTTCCAACAGGATATAAAAAAAATAATGAAACATCAATTACAGTCGAACGGAATCTGTTCTGGAAGTCTGTTCAACTTCTAAAACATTCTGAAACCCAAGCCTAGCTTCTGATTGGCTGCAGTAAGCCAATTGGAAGCCCCTTCAGACGTTCAGCTTCCCAAAATAGTTCGCAAACCGGAACAGTCACTTCCGTGTTTGCGAAGTTCGGGAGCCAAAACGTTCAGGAACTAAACTGATCCAAAACCAAGGTACGACTGTATTGAAAACTTCCCAATCTGAAGGGCTGCCTTCAGATGTCTTCTAGAAGTCCTATGACTGTTTATCTCTTTGACATCTGATGGGAGGGTGTTCCACAGGGTGGGCGCCACCACTGAGAAGGCCCTCTGCCCCATTCCCTGTAACTTCACTTCCTGCAGTGAGGGAGCCACCAGAAGGTCCTCAGAGTTTGATCTGGGTGTCTGGGCTGGACAATGGGGGTGGAGACACTCCTTCAGGTATACAGGTATTCAGGGACTGATGTCAAGGACTCTGAATTAGAAGGGGAACTGTATCCAGTGCCAACCCCAGAGCCACTTTCACAAGATGAGCCCCTGGTTCCAATGCCCTTGTGGCCTGGGGGTGCTGTATTGCCATCATACAGGGTCCATCACATTAGACTCAGGACAACCAGAGTAAAAAAATAAAATAAAAATGGCCAGAGTTGACTGGGACCCTTTAAGTCAGTAGTTCTGAAACCTTTTTGGGTTATCACCCACTTGGTTCCATAAACTCATCCCTCCTGTCCTCATCCTAACCCTATAAAAAGCATTATTCACAATAACAGTTTGCAAGACCCAATAAGGAAGATAGGAACACAATAAAACTCAAAACGGCTTAGGTGCAAGCTATCTGAAAGATCGTGTTCCCTCATACAAAGCTGCCTGGGTTCTGAAATCTTCAAGGAAGGTTCTTCTCTCAACCCTGCCACCCTCACAGGCACACTTGATGGGTATGCAGGAGAGGACCTTCTTGGTGGCTGCTTCTGGACTCTGAAACCCTCTCTCTGGAGAAGCTAGACTGGCTTCCTCCTGGCTTCCTTTCTGCCAGCAAATGAAGACCTTCTTATTCCTACAGCTGTCTGGGAACTGACGACTTTTAATGAAAGGGCTGGTGTCTTGCTGTATTAATTATTGTTGTTGTTAATTTATTGATTTATGTTGTTGTTTAGTCGTTTAGTCAAGTCCAACTCTTCGTGACCCCATGGACCACAGCATGCCAGGCACTCCTGTCTTCCACTGCCTCCTGCAGTTTGGTCAGACTCATGTTGGTAGCTTCGAGAACACTGTCCAACCATCTCATCCTCTGTTGTCCCCTTCTCCTTGTGCCCTCAATCTTTCCCAACATCAGGGTCTTTTCCAGGGAGTCTTCTCTTCTCATGAGGTGGCCAAAGTATTGGAGCCTCAGCTTCAGGATCTGTCCTTCCAGTGAGCACTCAGGGCTGATTTCCTTAAGAATGGATAGGTTTGATCTTCTTGCAGTCCATGGGACTCTCAAAGAGTATCTTCCAGAGCCATAATTCAATATACTCCGCCTTTTTCCCTGACAGGGACTCAAGGTGGCTTACAGAAAAAACAGGAACAGCTAAAAACATTGGGAGGGACCAATAATAATAATAAAAAAATAAATAGAATTAAATATATATAAAAACCTAAATAGCTATTGCAATCGTACAGATTGTTAAAATTACAGTAACAATTAATTGCACATTTATGCAAAATCCAATATAACTATTTAATGAAACCAACCTCAAAAGAAATGTGCTAGTGTCTAGGCACAAGTTCATTTTTAAACATGAAGTTAAAAGGAAAGCTGGTCCAACTCTTACATTATTTGTGGGTATCAATGGCCGATTATTATAGGGCCTAGCCTAAACAGGCATAACCAAAAAGGGAGCAATTGTTGGTGCGGGATACCTGCAACATTCCATCCAATTTACTTGGATGTCAGTGGCTGCAATAGCAGCTGCAGTCTTCATCCACCCTTAGTTACCTCCGGCACGGGTTCCCTCTCCCTGCCCACCCATTGCACATCTGTTACCCCGTTCATCCATTTCCTTTTACTCTTAAATACAGTACCAACATTTGCCCTCAATTATAGTGCCATATCTGATTGGCAGATTAGCATGTTGCACCTGCACATTCACAGTGTGACTCCTGATAGGCTGGGGTTGCATTATGAACATGAAGAAGCTTTGATGAAATAAATAAATGCATAAATATGGCATTGAAGAATCTGCCCCAGAGGTACAGTAAACAATAGTTGAAGAAGCACGTCAAATGGAAGCCTTTTTGTTCCACCAAAAGCTCCGTTTTTCATTGTAGAAATGTTGATCTGGGAGCATTTTGTGTAGCCCTATTGATCTGTGCCAGAAGCAGAGGACATCCATTTGTAAGTGAAAAGTGGAATGTAATGGATTTGCATCAGATTTAAATAGGTACATGTGAAGCTGGCATTTGCCAAGTCAGACAATTAGTCCATTTAATACATTGCTTTCAACACTGACAGGCAGCAGCTCCCCAGGGTTTCAGGAAGGAGCCTTTCCTAGTCTTTGTCAGGCTTCAGGGAATTTGTTTCTTTCCCTTCCCCCTTTGGCAGTAGATAAGCAGAACAAAGAGAAAGGAGTCACTTACCAGTTAGAAGCTTTAATGATCACAGCGAGAGAAGAAGGAATCCATTTCCTAGGAATGGTGGTGCTCCCAATTAAGGGTTCCACCCACTTCCTCCCTAGTCACCCACGTCACTACCGCATCTTGTAACCTGATCTCGCACCCACTGTGCTTTCTGTGCTGCTCTTCTTGACCTTGGGCTGAGCGGATGAAGGCTTTCAAGTGACAGTGAGTCTGTTAACTCTCTCTCTCCCAGTTCTTCTCCCCGTCCAGTACTTCCCAGTTTCTGCCTTCTGAACTATGTCCCTCTGCAAACTACTGTTCCAAATCTATACTGTACCATCTTCCTGCTCCTGGGAAGATTCAGGATCTTGCTCAGGAGCAGGGGGAGGGGGAGGCTTCCACCATTCCTCCTCAGTGCAGCCCTTCTCAGCACGGTCTCTAACAGTCTTACCTGAAGACACTAGGGATTGAGCCTGGGACCTTCTGCATGCATGAGCTTCACTACAGAGCTATATCTGTTCCCTCAGCCAGGAAATTTCCCTATCACCCCAACTGAAGCATGAGGTACACTGGGGTGGGATCCTTAGCGTAAGAACATCTACCAGTTCCATTCTGGTGTCCTCCCTTCCTGCTCTTATCTTCTTACATTGTTAAACTTTACAGCATCACCTATTACACACTGGCAATTAATTACACCAACGATAACCTATAAAATTAAATTTTGTTGCATGAAGCACACTGAATGAAGATCTTACACTAACTGAAATGATATGCTAACAATTAAACATTCTAATCCCTCAGGAAATATTGCTCTGGAATATGAATGTTTTGAGAGATAACAGAGAGCACTAAACCCCAGCGTTAGAAGAGTAATTTTGAATAATCATAATATAATACAACTACTTAGCACTAATAGAGCACTTTTCCTCTTCAAAGTCCTTTACAGGGAAGGGGGACAGTCCCTAATTAAATCCTTCAGTGCTGCAGTAAGGGTAAAGTAGGTAAGGTGAATATTAAAAACTGTAGGTTGCTCTGTGTAGGATTTGTTTCCCTCTCATCTCCCGGGGATGAAACTGTATCAGTGAGTTTATAGGCAGGGAGACGATGCAGATAACAGAACCAACCTCAGAATTTTTGTATTATTTCCCAAGGATACAGAGATGAAGCAAAACCAAAAGATTTGTGCAAACTGTGCTTTATCCTTGCCTGAGCTACAATTGCCAGCACCCTTTGCAAACTGCAGTTCCTTGGAATCTGGGAGGGACGGGACTTTGGATAGATTATGTAGATGTGATTTATTGATTGATTGATTGATTGATTGGGTGGGTTGCTGCAGTAGGTTTATCAATCCAGGTGTATCAATTACAGAATGGTGGTGAGGCAGCCCAGATTCAATGCCCAGAAATCACCTCCCATCAATTTCAGGTTGCATAACTCTCCCAGCAACTTCTGTGATGGGACTCAACCTCGGAAGCTGCCACATACCAAAGTAGACCAACAAATCCACTTTTGTTGTCCAGTTGTTCACTTCAATATAGTAGGTGTATAGTTCAGAAGAGTATTCTCTGCTGAAAACTTTAGGGTGTTTTTCTGAACAGTCATAGTTATACAATGCAGCACTTTCTAGTAAGTTGGTCTGTGACTGTAAAAATAAATTCATTCATTCAATGCAGCACTTTCTCCCAAAATTTAGTAAGTATATGGTTTTGCCTGCTTAAAGAAAATTTTGAACACGCTCTTTCAGCCTTGAACTTTTTCAGAGGGGAGCCTTTTCCTCCCCACAGAGGTTTCCTGCACATGATTGAGAACCGTTATAGTCTAGTGTTGTCTCTTCTCCATCCGGGAGCTGGTTGAAGTTAAATCCTTCAAAGACAGAGGTCCTCTGACTGGGTCGGGATGACATGGGGTTGGGGGGCCAACTCCCATCTCTTGCGGGGGCTCAGTTAGTGCCAGTGCCCTCTGTCAAGAGCTTGGGTGTAACCTTTGACACCTCCCTTTCTATGGAGGCGCAGGTTGCAGCTACAGCAAAGGTGGCATTTTTCCATCTCCGCCGCATTAAGCAGTTGGTCCCTTACTTTTCTCGCCCCGATCTGGCCACAGTGATCCATGAGATAGTCACTTCCAGGCTTGATTGCTGTAATTCGCTCTATGTGGGGCTGCCATTGAAGCTGACTCAGAAACTCCAGCTGGTGCAGAATGCCACGGCGAGATTACTTACAGGGTCCTTGCCGCGGGATCACATTCATCCAGTGCTTTACCAGCTGCACTGGCTCACGGTGGAGTACAGGGTAAGGTTTAAGGTGCTGGTTTTGAACTTTAAAGCCCTATGTGGCCTAGGAACCTCATACCTACGGGACCGCCTCTCCTGGTATGCCCCGCGGAGGACCTTAAGGTACATAAATAACAACAACTTTGGAAGTCCCGAGCCCCAAGGAGGTTAGATTGGCCTCAACCAGGGCCAGGGCCTTTTCAGCTCTGGCCCCAGCCTGGTGGAATGCCCTACCACAGGGGATCATGGCCCTGTGGGATTTGACATCTTTTTGCAGGACCTGCAAGACGGAGCTGTTCCACCTGGCCTTTGGGCTGGACTCAGTCAACCCCCCCCCCCCATTTTATTTTATTTTATTTTATTTTATTTTAATTTTAATTTATTTTTTTGATGGAACCCCTTATTTGGGATTTGTATATAAATTTTCCCTCGGCTCTTTTTGCTGGCCCATGTAGGACCAGCATGGATAGTTGGCCCCGGTGAATATTTGACGTTTTCTCCCCTTATGGCTTTGATCTATAGGCTACCACTAAAACGAGGCTGCATTTTAAGCTGCATTTTAAACTGTATTGTAGCTTATATTTTAATCAATTGTGTTGTTGTTGTTGTTGTTGTTGTTGTTTTTAAAATGTTTTTACTGTATTTATATTCAGTGTTAGCCACCCTGAGCCCAGTCTTGGGCAGGGTATAAATAAATTATTATTATTATTATTATTATTATTATTATTATTATTATTATTAATATTATTACTATCTTAATGCCTAATTAGGGCTAGAATTCGATGTCTGTCTATCTGTCCACCCATCCATCAATAATTTATTTTTAATTATTCTTGTATTTGTATCCCACATTTTCTCCAAGTAGTGTACATGGTTCTTCCCTCTCCTCATTCAACCTTTACAAGGACCCTGGAAGGCACGTTAGGCTGATATGGGCAGTGATTGGCCCAAGGTCACCCAATGAGCTTCATAGCTGAGTGGGGATTTTAATCCTGGTTTCTCAGGGCCAAGTCCGACACTTTAACTACCATACCACTCTGTGTCTCTATCTATCATCAACCTATCTCTATCATCTATCTATCTAATTTCTGAACACAGAAAATTTATCAAGGAGGTTTCAAGCCTTCTCTCTCCCCCCCCCCCACCAGTTTTCTGTGTTCAAGAGATTGTTTTCTATGGAGGAATGTTCACTTATATGCATTCCTGCCTGTTGTCCAAAGTGGCTCAAGTGTCGGTTTTGAAGTTTCAGTAGCAAAGGTCCTGCTATTCTAATTGGAGCTTTTAATAGAAAGTGGTCAAACATATTCCAATTTCCATACAGTGCTTCAAAACTTTCTAATTATTCCAAAACCTTTGTCTGCCTCTTCATGAATGCCGTTGGTATATCAATGGCTTTGTACTTACAAATGCGGCTGATGAAACCTTTTATGTTAATTTTGTCATTTGGCTAATTTGTTGCATTACAATTTACAGGCAATACTTTAATCCCTTCTTCCTGAGTGGTGCATCAATGAATTGCCACTCACCCGGGACCTAGCCTGTTGGAAATGTGAAGAGTGTGTGTGTGTGTGTGTGTGTGTGTGGGTAAGAAAGAACAAGGGAAAATTCATTTCAGTTAAATTGTACAACACCTCATTCTCAAGCTGGCAAGAAACCATCGCATGTGATTCAAAATATAGCTATTTACAAAGGAAATATTGTTCAAAATTCAACTTGATTTGGGGAACCACTTAGATTTCAAACTCAATTCCTTGAGCAGGGGAAATATTGTACAGGACTAAATCTTAACCAAAAATGCAAGAAAATCTGCATTGCAGGCAGAATGTTAGGATGACTTTATACAAAGTAGATTTATTCAACCTCAAACTACTAAAGGAATCCATTAAAGGGATAAGGTTAGCTAGTGTTGTTATTTCCTTATTTATGACAGAGGTTGGGAACATTTTTCAGCCTGAGGCCCATATTCCCTCCTGGACAACCTTTTGGAGACCACATGTCAGCAATGGATTAAAGTGGACAGAGCGATGCACTTGAATTTTCTTATGTTACATGGGTTTCTACATATGTTCACACACCCCTCTACTGTATATCATCCAACCAAGGAAACAAATGGGATCATCAGAGTTCAAGGACACATTCCAGCTGGCCACAATAGTGGACAACATGGAGGCACTGCAGCACTCGCCTGAGGCCTGTTCTCAGTTGCACTATGGCTGCTTAATGGGAGGCAGAAGCCACAGGGAGAGGTTGTTGTGGTGCGAAGGCACCAGAGGGAGCCTTGAATTGGCTCTGCCTGTGTGTTTACACCACACCAACCTTGCTGTCTCGCCGCTTCCTCTCTACCTCCTGGAAATGGTCATACCTGCTCTGGACTCTTTGACAGGCAGCAGTGAGTCTCCCTTTTAAATTTCCCAGACAAAAGAGAATACTACTTCACCCAGGACATAATTGCACTATGGAATTTACTTCCATGAGATGGAGGTGATGGCCAACAACTTGGATGGCTTTGAAAGTGGATTAGATGAATTCTTGGAGGTTAAGGCTACTAGCCTGAGATGGACACCTGGCTTGAGAGCAGTACATGTGAAAAGGATCTAGGAGTCTTGGTAGACCATAAACTTGACATGAGTCAACAGTGTGATGCAGCAGCTAAAAAAGCCAATGCAATTCTGGGCTGCATCAATAGGAGTATAGCATCTAGATCAAGGGAAGTAATAGTACCACTGTATTCCGCTCTGGTCAGACCTCACCTGGAATACTGTGTCCAGTTCTGGGCACCACAGTTCAAGAAGGATACTGACAAGCTGGAACGTGTCCAGAGGAGGGCAACCAAAATGGTCAAAGGCCTGGAAACGATGCCTTATGAGGAACGGCTTAGGGAGCTGGGTATGTTTAGCCTGGAGAAGAGAAGGTTAAGGGGTGATATGATAGCCATGTTCAAATATATAAAAGGATGTCATATAGAGGAGGGAGAAAGGTTGTTTTCTGCTGCTCCAGAGAAGCGGACACGGGACAATGGATTCAAACTACAAGAAAGAAGATTCCACCTAAACATTAGGAAGAACTTCCTGACAGTAAGAGCTGTTCGACAGTGGAATTTGCTGCCAAGGAGTGTGGTGGAGTCTCCTTCTTTGGAGGTCTTTAAGCGGAGGCTTGACAGCCATCTGTCAGGAATGCTTTGATGGTGTTTCCTGCTTGGCAGGGGGTTGGACTGGATGGCCCTTGTGGTCTCTTCCAACTCTATGATTCTATGATTCTATGGATTGTTCTATCTCCACAGTAAGAGTTTCAGTTCACGTATTGTTTTAGGAAGTGAGAATTCGGTAAGTTTAGCTTCAAAAGTGAAGTGAATCAAATTTGTCCCCCATCCCTAGTAAATGGTTCCATTGTTAAATCAGTAATACCATCAAGACATTTTACCTGTTTCACAGGAGGCAGTGATGGCCACCAACTTAGATGGGTTTAAAAGAGGATTGGACAAATCCATGGAGAATAATGCCATCAGTGGCTACTAGCCATGCTGGCTATGCTCTGTCTCCACAGTACCCAGCAATGCACTTGAATACCGGTTGTTGGAAATCACAGGAGAGGAGAGTGTGCTTGTGCTTGCGTAGTACAGGTACTTGTGGCTCAGTGGTGCCGACTTGGGCTCCAGACTGTGGGAGCCCCAGGCTGTGGGAGCCCACAGCTCATGTGTGCTGTGATGTCTTGATGTTGTGGCGTGGCACTTACGAGCACTCAGCCACCACTGCAGGGACTGGACTTGGTCCTGCGCCTCTGCTGTGGGGCCTCTGTTGGGGCCTGCTGTGACCACAGACGCACCCCAGAATTGAAGCCCCACGGTGGAGGCACAGACCCTGGCCCAATTGCTGTCGCAGACCCAGAGTGCCAGAGGTAAGGTGTCGGGCAGAGGCCAGGCACCCACATCAAAAAATATTGTGGGTGCCTTAGCACTTAGGGGGCCCCTGTAGATTCCCACAGGTATCTTATTGTCCATGGTGAGAACAGGATAGAGGACTATGTTCTATGTTCAGCTAAAATCTACTCTCCTGTAATGTAAGGCCATTGGATCTGGTCCTACCTGCTGGGGCAGCTGCAGAGAAAAAGCTTTTGCCCTCTTTTATGTGACAGGCCTTCAAGTGTTTGAAGAGCAATGTTGTGGTCCCTAACAGCCTTCTCTTTTCCATGCTAGATGGTTCCTCCATCCCATCCTCATAGGGTTTCTCTCGCATACTACTGACTCCCTTTGTCAGCCTCTGCTGAACACAGTCCAATTTGTTCCAAACTGGGTTCGCATAAAGTAGCACTTCGTGCATAGCCTGCTGAACCTTTGGATCCCAGCCTAGCCTAACTCATCCGAGAAAGTTGTGAAGAAAATGGAGACTCCTGCTCATTTCTGCCAAGGTGAGAAAATGATACGACTTACTTTTCATTCCCGTCTCACAGCGGCAGAATATCAGCTAGTTATATCGAGCATCTGTTTGCCATAAAATGGGGTATACCCTCAAGACACGCTCTTCATAAACACGGAACACCAGAAATACTGTTCGTATTAAATTGTACCCCATGAATAATACAGAACTCATGAATTTAAATTATTACTGGCATTTGGAGAAAATGCTAGTGTTTCAGCCATTAAATAACAACTTTGCTTTATTTCTGGAAACAGAAAGTTATTAAATTGTAAATCAGATTGGTGCCTTGTCTCATGAGGTATTCTTAGCTTTCACACCATCCAAAGGTAGCTCCAATGCTCTGTGCTGGGCTATATTTCTTGCCTCTGGAGACTCCTGTTCCTTCTCTTTTTGCAGGATACTATGGAGGAAAGATAAATCCCCACACACACCTTCCCACTGCTAATATAGCATTATGTAGTCTATCTGTGGCTTCCCTAATTGCAAAGGGATAAACTTGTCAGGTGATACATTATTCACCTGAACTGGATAAATAACTAGGGCTGAGCCAAAACTACTAACAATTTTTGTGTGCGAAGGTTTTCAGAATTTCTTGATGAGTTTTTCAGCACTCCTTTAAAAAAAAAAAAGCAGATTAGTTTAAATTGCCCTTGCTCTCACTTGTCCTCACTGAAGTCACTATGCAGACAAATCACACTGGCTATGTAATGCCATCCAATTCACTATGCCAAAGAATAAAGGTACTAAATGAACATCATGGATTTATAACATGAATATGAAATGATTTGAAAACCTGGGCAGGTCAAAATTTAGCTACCCACCAGATCTCATAGGTCTCCAAATGCTGATGCCATTTTCAACATTTTAAATGTATAAATAAATATCAATTTTGAGATAGAATACATGTGTAAATGCTTGGGGGGAATAGAAAATTAAATAATATTTAATTATGCATTTTGAATAGATTTTATTTAAATGTGCAGAAACAAAAGGAAAGAGAATTCTGGGGGAAACATATGAAAGTGACATGGACTGGGCAGGAAGAAACAGATTTCTCACTTCCTACCAGACAATCAACTTCAGCCTAATGATTTTTAAGAGGCTTCTTTGCTGTGGCCTAGGCCACATTCATACCATATGTTTAAAGCACTAGGATACGACTTCAAACAGTCATGGCTCCCTCCAAAATAAAAATCTTAGATCTGTAGTTTGTTAAGGGTGCTGAGAGTTGTGAGGTGTCCCCTCTCCCCCTCACAAAGTGACAATTCTCACAGTGGCTTAGCAGCCAATCCCTCTTCACCGGGAACTCTGAGAATTGTAGCTCCTCTGTGAGGGGAATAGAGGTCTCCTAGCAATTCTCAGCACCCTTAGCAAAGCACAGCTCCCAGAATTATTTGGGAAGAATTCCCAAAGCACTTTAAGTGTGTGGTGTGAATCTGGCCTTAGTTGGTCACTGTGTAGCATCCTCCTTTGACTAGAGAAGGGTTAGGGAATCTGAGGCTTTCCAAACATGGTTGCACTCTAAATCCCACCAGCCCCAACTAGCATGGTCCATTGTCAGATATGATGGGAGTTGGTGTCCTGCAACATCTGCAAGGCCATAGTTTCCTGGACTAGACTTTGGTGGTGGAAGAAGAAGAAGAAGAAGAAGAAGAAGAAGAAGAAGAAGAAGAAGAAGAGTTTGGATTTGATATCCTGCTTTATCACTACCCGAAGGAGTCTCAAAGTGGCTAACATTCTCCTTTCCCTTCCTCCCCCACAACAAACACTCTGTGAGGTGAGTGGGGCTGAGAGACTTCAAAGAAGTGTGACTAGCCCAAGGTCACCCAGCAGCTGCATGTGGAGGAGCGGGGACGCGAACCCGGTTCACCAGATTACGAGTCTACCACTCTTAACCACTACACCACACTGGCTCTCTGTGAGGTGAGTGGGGCTGAGAGACTTCAAAGAAGTGTGACTAGCCCAAGGTCACCCAGCAGCTGCATGTGGAGGAGTGGAGACACGAACCCAGTTCCCCAGATTACGAGTCTACCGCTCTTAACCACTACACCACACTGGTAGGCTTCAGGTTTAGGATGGATTACACGGCCAGATCCTAACAAAGATCATCTAGCCTCCTGATCTCTTAGCATATCTATGTCTTACATAAAGAAGGTCAGTGAACCAGTCAAAAGCTTCATGTAAGCACAAAGTTACCTCTACTTGCGTTTGTTGGGTTGTATCCAACATTAACCATGCTCAGAGCAGATCCATTGAAATCAGTGAGCATGACTAACTTAGATTCATTAATTTCCAGAGGTCTGCTCTAAGTAAAACTTAGTTGAACATAACCCATATTTTTGCAAAGTTGTTGCTTTTTCAGAGCATGATGCTATTTAGTGTTTACCAGTGTGCGGAGATGTGAATGATTTTGTTTTCTTGATATAGTATAAAGGAGAACTAACTCTTTGGGGAGCCCAGAATGGCTGATTGTGCACCAGGGTGAGATGTTACAATCAGTTCTCTTAAAAGCAACAAGTCCTTGAGATAGTCTTATTGTGAATGAGTTCCCACATTTGCAAGGGAGCCTTAAGAAGGATGAATAGAAGATGAATAATGACTGAGTTCTTCTTTTATCATTTTAATAATCTTCTCTTGGGCACATCAGTAATGCATTCCAAAGCTTCTCTCTAAGCTCTTCAAATCCATATATCCCATGTTGACTGGCATAAGATATGAAGAGTGATACTACAAAGAGACACAGAGATATGTAAAGGTCCCTCAGCCTTCTCTAAATATGTTAAAATAGTCAACAAAAACATGGTAATTTCAATGCTGGATCATTTGATCTAATATTAAATTAGCTGCTCTTGGGACATCCACACTCTATTCAAGTCAGAACATATTTGTATGTGTGTGTTTTCCTACAGAGTTAATTACAAGTTACCTAACTTTTGCAGAAGTATTTCAAATAGAGAGTGACACGGAAACAAATCTGCTTTCAAAGCGGTGGTGAACTCTGATCTTGGGAGGTGGGGAAGGGTGACTATATTTAAATTTCCACCCATCCTCAGTGGTACCTGTGTAACCTATTACTCCATTTTAAGCTGTTGTTAGACGTTTCACAGTAATAATACTAATAACAACAACAACGATGACGTACAGAGTAGCCAAACTAAAAAACAAAACAAAACCTGATTTGGGTTCCAGAAGCTTAATCTAGATGTAAAAAATATTTATAGGATTCACGGCCTATTTCTTCTTTAAAGAGTGCCTGCCCAACCATTAGGCAGAATGAGGTGGTTGCCTAAGGCATCTAATTTTCTGGATGGCTAACTACTTGGCATATTGTTGTTACATTTTTTAGATTTGTGCAGTGACCACAACATTATCCTTTTATCAGTATCTGTAGCATTTGGAGGCAGCCATGTCTGTTTTGAATCTACTCTGGGTTGTCCTGATTCAATTCGTTATTTGATTCCAAGTCTGATGTGTTAAATCTAAAGCTCTGTTTCTCCCCCTTTGACTATACTGGACAATCTAAAAATGGATTTTCACTTAAGTTTGCAGGAAAAGGAGGCCTGCCCCCTATGGAAACAATCTCTAATTTCTTAATTTTTTTATTTTTTTTTTAAGAAACATGTTTTTTCTTCTTTTCTGCCAGAATTTGATACAAATTGAAGTTATGGTTGCCTATTTTGAGGAGATGAAACTTGACAAATTTTAGACAGATAGCTGCAGCAGTTCTCTCACAAGGGCAGAATTTGCTGTTTGGAGGCAAAAGAAATCTTAATTCATCTCCTGGGTTTTTGTGGGTAAACAGTTTGAAAACTGGGGAACATGAAAGAGGCAATCTTGAATAAGAAACCTGACAAAATTCACATGAACATGTCCAGAGGTTATTGTGCTTAGTGATTTCACTTTTGTTATACTGGAAATGTCACAATTCCCCCCGAAATATACATTTTTGTCTGCAATTTTGCAAAGCAAATGTTCCAGAACATTTATATTTCCCTTGATATAATTCATTTTGTATGCCATTTCCAAAAATATATGCATTGCTATGCACACTTTAACATATGCATTTTTGTACACCTTACTTGGCAGGAAAACTACTTTGCAAAATTCAGGGAAGTGCAGATTTCAAAGGATGTCAGTTATATAGTTTTGGAACGTTTGAATTAGGTAGGTTCATCTTTAAATGTGAATTGAATCTTATCTCCCTTATTCCTACTTCTGGTTCACCTCAGACTACTTCCTTCATTTTTTTATGAAATCATTTTTATTTGGTTTTACAATACAACAATATATTTTTAAAATTTGGATACATATCCATATACAGAGATTCCTCTTCATCTGAGGACTTCCTCCCATCTTCTCCATGGAGTCCCATTTTAAGCATGTATTACTGGATATTCTTCCATACTCCAATTTTTATATCAAACCATATTATCCATGGTATTTGTTACTCTACAAGTGAAATCAAAATCCTGCCAATGTTTCCATCTGCTTACAGTGGTCTCTTAGATAACTTATAAATATTTCCCATTCTTTTATAAAGTTTTTGTCCTCTTGGTTCCTGAGTTTTCCAGTCAACTTTGCCATTTCAGTATAGTCCATCAGCTTGGTTTGCCATTCCTCTCTGGTTGGGACCTTGTCTTATTTCCATCTCTGCGCTAGCAGCATCCATGCAGCTGTCATTGCATACATGAAAATCAGACTACTTCCTTCAGCCCAGCCCTGAGACAAACATCCAACTTTGTTTACTCATTTCTGGCCTTGTATGAGATCATCTAAATCTATGAGGCCCCAAGTAAATTATTACTTCCCGGAGGATCTCCCACCAACTGTTTCGTATCACAGGGATAAGTTTCTTATCTAGGCCTTTGTGTCTTATTCCCTAGCCAAAGGCCATCAGGGATAGAAGCGAGAGGTTCTCTCGAGTCCATAAACTCGGAACAAAAAAAAAAAATCTTCCAACGTTAGCTGGCTATCAAAGGTCCCAAAGGAATGAGAGTTTTCTTCCTTTCTTCCCGAAACCAGGCTAGCCAAGATAAAACAAAATTGTCACATATCTTTGCTGAAGGTGTGGGAGGAAGCAAATCAAATCAAATAGCATTTACAACTACATGTAGTAACTTGAATTTAAAACAAGATATGTATTATTCAACTCATTCTAAGTATGGCAGAGTAAATTTTTCATGAAGGTTAAGGGAAAAAAAACTGACAGCGGCATCATTTAAGCTGAGTGGGTTTGATGATGCTCTTGCAAGTGAAGGATTAAACAGAAGTTTCCCTCTTTTTTAAAAATAATATGACAAGACTTAGATAACATCACATTTGGCAAAAAGCTTTATTGGTTTATGGATTAGACGGTCTCTCCCCCCCCCCCACAACACACACATATATATTTTCCCCCTACAAACTAATAAAATTCATGTAGCTGTCAGCTTGGATTTGATCCCCATTTTGTTTTGCTTTAACAACATAATCTCAGTCAATCAGAGTTATTACAACATTGAAGGGGAAAAGAGATACAAATGAAAAGCTCTCTCCAATTCTGCCAAATGTTGGGATTTGGTGTCAGATTTGAAGAAAAAAATGCTTGGGATGCCAAGATATTTGGGTTGGCGTGAAGCTGTCCATCATGGACAAACAGGCCAAACCCTACGCCAAAGAATAAATGGACATAAATCTGACATCAGGAATCACAAGACAGAGAAACCAGTAGGAGAACACTTCAATCTCCCAGGACATTCTATACAAGATCTCAAAGTAGCTGTCTTATTACAAAAGAATTTCAGAAATAGACTGGAAAGAAGTTTGCTAATAAGACCAATTGCAGTCATTAACAGTCATCAACAGGTTTTCCACACCTATCAGCCAATCACCCATTCCCACCACCCTTCTGAATAATACCCCTCCCCACCCTCTCACCATGCTCAATGTGGCATACAACATAAAAAGTTTTACATCACAAACGTAGCATTCATAATAAATAAATAAATAAATAAATAGTATGCAACCAAACTGATCAATTTCCACAAGAATCATAAAAAGATCTATAAAGTAAAGATACAGAAAAATATCAATAACAACAAAACTCCAGCAAAAAACCCTAAACAATACCCCAACCCAAGAGTCTGTATTTCCTATTGTTGCAGCAATGAATGGTACACAATTGATTGCATTGTTTCCCCTTTGTGTTTTGTTTGCATTGAAATGAATTAACATAATGACAATGTAATTTATGCAATTTACCTAATTGATTACAGTAGTCATGTACATTACGTAATTTTGCCATAGTGGTCAGCAAGATAGATTATGTGGCTTTGGGCAGAAGGCGAACTGCAGCAGAATGGAATTGGTGCTGCAGGTGACCAACACAGGGAGGAATGGAAAGGGACGCCTTCTTATATCCCTACCAATACAATGCTAGTTTCGGACCACCTTAATGGTCACTGCTTCCTCAATGAATCTTTGGAACTGCAGTTTGATGAAGGTGCTGGTAATTCTGTTAGAGACCTACCTGTGGCCCAGAACTGCCTCCTAGGATTATCTGTGATGATGAAATGACTGTGTTAAACCAGCTGTTGTTATCATCTGGTGTAGATATGCCCTAATCCTATATATGGACCAGGGATGCAGTCAGTTGTGGCAAGGGATGCAAGGATCAACCTATTTCAGACCTGTGCTGTTTTAGTTTGTTGACAAAACTGGTTCCATTTTGTCTGGATTCTGGATTGATTTTTTAGGGGAAATTTTTCAAAATCCACTCCATTCTATTTATTTATTTATTTATTTATTTTAATTTAAAAAAACCAACCCGAAGAGGAAAAAAGTTTCACAATGTGGTCCAAAAGGCTGCCTCTTTCTTTTTAAAACCTTTTACAGAGCAGCTAATGCCTCTTCTGTGGTTGTACAGTGAAGAAGAAGAAGAAGAAGAAGAAGAAGAAGAAGAAGAAGAAGAAGAAGAATTTGAAATGTTCCTAGAAGTTGCTAGCACACCCTAACGTACAGTCTTTACTTTTTGAGAAACCTTTCCCCCACCTAAGCCTTTGGGTATAATATTTCATCCAAGTGTCACTCCCATCCCTCTCCCACCTTCCATGAACATAATAGAGAGTTTGAGGAGGTCATTTTCACAGTCCCAATTGGAACACCAGCTATAATTCTTTACATCAATGCCACCAATGTCAAAAACTTCAAGTAGCAGGCTTTACCTGGACTCGAACTACCTATCATTTGCTGCTGCATTTGGAGCACCCAGCTTCTCAAAATACCCTCTGAGTTTGGTTTGGATACAGTTTCCTTTTTTATAGCAGTGAACAGGATGGACTAGGTCTAGGCTTATGAATTCAACACCATGCTTTGTGTGACATGGGACAATATCCAAAGGAATAGCCGGAAGAATGCATTTTCATCACAAGAAACTGAAAGGCTGAATTTTGAATAATATATGTCTAGATTTCTGAAGACTTGGCTTTATTCTGGATTGATTTCCTGAGGGCTCAAATTAATTCTTCCTATGTCTATTGCTTAGGCTGAACTTCGTTTGTGTCAAGTGTAGAAGGAATTGCCATTGTACTCTTTTTTGCTTCTTTTCAAAGCTGCTATCCTTCCGAATTAAATAAGGAAAGCAGTTTTTACCCCCTAACACCTTGACCCATTTAGCTGACAATTTGTCTCTGGTGTCTTTAATGCCAAATAATGGTAGGACTTGTGGTTGGTGCTAGCTGTATAGACCCTTGCACCTGCAAACTTGTTTAAGCTGGGCTCATCAAGTATCGACTTTGCTCCCTTTAATATTTGATGCCTCACTTCGATAGTGTTTGCCTGTTCAGGTCTGCTGAGGTTTGAAATATTCCTTACCTCTCCTGGTAAATATTCCTTACCTCAATGCATTAAGAGAAATGCTTCCCTATCCCATAATCCCACAGAAGGAGCAGGGTGCATAGAAAATGTTGCATTTGAAAGGGATTCTCAAGTGGGACACCTGCACCACAGATTTAAATCGGTTTAACGATCAATTCTGGGCTCCTTCAGACATAATTTGTATTGTGCATTCATGAAAATTTGTGCTCATGAGGGTATTGGAGTGCTTATATGTGATCCTGCGATCTGTGGGCTATGACCCCCCCCATCAGCCCATGGCCAATATTTAGGGATTTCAGGAGTCTGAGATCTAACAACACATTTCCCATTCCTGGCTTAGCATTTTATTCAGTTCTGCTAGGGGCTGCACCCCTGCTTGCTCTGCCCATTAACTCCACCTACCCCTCTCATCAATCTACCTTTGTCAACCCCCACCACGCTGCTAACCCCCCACTAGATCTTGCAGTCCTCCCACACTCTCCCCACTAACCCCTTTTGTCTTATATTGAGTCATACAATCCATTTGTTTAGCTCGGTATTGTCTATAGTATACTGAATGCTGACAAGCTCTCCAGGATTTCCAACACAATTCTGTACCTGTTGCCCCTGAAGATGCCAGGGATGGAACCTAGGATCTTCTGCGTGCAATAGGGATGTGATACCACTTTGTCAGGCTTGATGTCCCAGTTATGTCTCCTGCACCACCACCCCCCTTGAGGGTTGCCTACAATGCAGGTCTGAAAGGCTGAGAGAGTAATTTTGACCTAGTGGACTTCAGATTAAAGTATGGATTTGAACCACATTCCCTTCAGTCCAGTTGTGATATCCTGTTCACTATCTCCACTGGCTGTTGTGAAAGCTGTACACCACCTTCGGCAGATCTATGACCCCACACTGGTTTTCTGGAGATCTTGGCAGGTAAAAAGGATGTTATCCACAGCTACTATCTACAGTGGGTATGTTCTGCCTCCACGGTCAAAGGCAGAATGCCCAAGGCTGGATTTAGGTTTGATGAGGCCCTAAGCTACTGAAGGTAATGGGGCCTTTTATATGTCCAGCTGTCCTTTGTCAACAACAAATGTATTAATGTTACATAATGTGTTTCAGTTGCTACTCACTCGAACATTGGATTGTTCTTCAGGCCATTAATGTACCAGTGGTGTATGCGCTTCTTAGTTATTTTGTACTTGCTGCCACAACTTTGGCTTCTCAATGTTTTGCTGACAAAACATTAATTTCCAAATTAAATTGCAGAATTGTTTTAGTTAGCGTAGATGCTGAAAAAAAATGGCTGGCTGCAACTCCTCCTAAACTGAGGTATGTCATGGCCAGTCTAAGTGCTAACCTAACTGTTGGATTTACAATTGCTGCTATGAAGTAGATACCCATTAAACCACGCTAGTGTTCATGTAACTTCAAAATAGACAGAGATATGAATACCAACTTTTGACTGCCTATGCCCTACATTTCATTAAGCTAAATTATCATTTCCTGCAGCAGGCCCATTTTCCTGAGTATAGCTCTGCATTCCCTCTTTTCTGCATCTGTACATAAGAACTATGCCCTGCCTTCAAACTGATGCTTCTTTGCAAACAGACTAGATCTCCTGAAGTTTAGAAACAGAATAGTAGAGCCTACGTGTGTCCTGGTAATCATCTTGTGCTCTCTTAGCTGGGGCAAGAGCTGGAGTGTCAGTTGTTGACAACAGGTAGCAAGTTTGTAAAAGGTATAAAACATTGACTGTGAGAATGCAAGTACTGGTACTTCCTACAAAGGAGTATATGAAAGCTGTTGTGTGTTGTTGTTGTTGTTGTTGTTGTTGTTTAAAAAAAACACTCTTGGGCACTTGAATAAAGATGATATTAGTGAAGTTTTTTTAAAAAAAAATGGCACTGTTTTTTGTGTTGAATATATGCTGTAAGGTGATTTATGGACCTAATAGTAATCTAAAGCAATTTGCCACTGTTACTGTATGTAGGTATTATTTTATTTAATTCAACTTAAAAAGGTGAAACTAATATATGAGATAGACTCATGACATGCAAAGCGAGATATGTCAAGCCTTTATTTGTTATAATTGTGATGATTATGGCGTACAGCTGATGAGAACCCCAAATTAACAATTTTAACTTTGGGGTTTTCATCAGCTGTGCGCCATAATCATCACAATTATAACAAGCAAAGGCTTGACATATCTCGCTTTGCATGTCATGAGTCTATCTCATATATTAAACTCCAGTAGCTAATGAAAACAATTGCTTACATAAATGGACTTTTCCACGATATTCTAATTTTTCGAGTTTCACCTGTATTTTGGAAATGTACATCCGGTTTTTTTTCTTTAATTTTTTTTGGGGGGTCCCAATAGAATGGGGCCCTAAGCTATAGCTTGTTTAACTTATATGTAAATCCGGCACTGATATGAACACCAGTTGCTAAGAATTTGCATGTGGGAAGAGGGCAGTTGAACTCAGGTGCTGATTGTGGGCTTCCCAGGGGCATCTGGTTAGTCATTGTGTGAACAGGTTGCTGGAATAGGTGGTCCATGGGCCTGATCCTGCAGGGTGGCCAATTGCAAGCACATGGAGGTACTTCTCTGCAGCATGATGGACATTATGTCAATTTGCATCATCCTGTGCATGCATCCCATCCGTCCCTTTGTCTCCACTCCAGAGATCTAACTAACAAGTTATTCCAACTTGGTTAGGTTGGGAAATTTGCTATGTCAATGGGTGATTCCCATGGAAAGTTTAATATCTTAGGCTGCCTCTTCCTTGGCCATTGTCGCTCAACCTGCATTTCCTCTCCGGTTTTATTAGAGTGAAACTAAAAATTACATTGCACTCATGTACTCTTCCCTTAGGCATCTGGTTCTTGTTATGCTCTTAGGAGCAGCGGCAAGGAACAAGGAATGCAAACAGAACAGAGTCGTATGTGGTGTGATCATTAGAAATGGTGGCATACAGAATGGAGAGGGAAGAAGCATCGAGTATTAGTGAGGAACAAGAGAAAATGGGGCAGAGAAAGCAACTGACGGAATTGCAATAGAGATGGAACATGAAAGAATGAGGAGAGCGAAAACACAAAGACAGTGAAAGAGAATGGGAAAATGAAGCAATCCTCCACCGGGAATACTTTTACTTCCAATCAGTCATTGCCTGGCAGGTGAGGACTGAGAGCTACATTTAAGGAAAGAAGGACCCCTGAAAGTTTTGGAAGTGAAACCTAAAGCCTTAGCATGGGATCTGAATGCACAACCTGCTTCGGTCTGTTCTCTACTCCCAACTTCTTTGAACATTTATGCTAGCCTTAGCTATCTGTGGCCCAGAGTGCCTTCCATCAGCTTCGGCTGGTGGCCCAGCTACACCACTATCTGGACATAACGTAACAACAACAACAACAACAACAACAACAACAACAACAACAACAACAACAGAGTTTATTGCGTTAGCTATTTGGCCATAGCACATAGAAAAGAATCCAGGTAGAAACCCGCCACAATTATACAAAAATATGTTAGATACATTTGCAAAACAGCAGATATAAAATCATGGTAGATAAAACAAGATATGATAAAAGCAGTAATAAATCATGTAACTGTGGGTATTTCAGAATGTTTACAAAGGTCCAGGGCTAAAAGAAGTTAACCTATCGAGGTGGCCCTGAGTTTCAGGGCCTGCAAAATATAGATGGCCACACCGCGGGTAACCATGGGGTTGGCGTCCACCAATAAGTATTTCATGCAGTCATCTTCCATGACGATGGACGGGGGAATTAATAGGAAGAGCCTCGGTCTTATTGAGTCATATAAAGAGCAGTGAAAGAAAAAGTGAATAAAGTCCTCTATCTTTCCCCTGTTGCACGGGCAAAGGCGAAGATCAGGAGGAGTGTTGGAAAATATACCCTGTAGAAATGCTGTAGGAATGGAGTGGAAGCGGGCAAGTGTGAAGGCTCTTCTTTGCATAGGATTCGTCAGGTCACTCAGATAGCGGGCCAGAGATCTTACTAGGATAACGTAACTACTGTTGTCCATGCTCTGGTAACTTCAAAGTTAGATTGCCGCAATGCATTATATGTAGGGCTGCCTCTGAAGACGGTTCAGAAACTTCAGCTGGTGCAGAATTCAGTAGCCAGGTTGCAGGACAGTTTGAGAATATTACATTGTTCGTGGTCTGACTGCACTGGCTACCAATTGGTTTCTGGGCACAATTCAAAGTGCTGGTTTTGACCTATTCTCTATGAAGCCTTAAATGGCTCAGGACTGCAATACCTCAAAGACTGCCTCTTTCCATATGAACGTACCTGGACCCTGAGATCATCTTCTAAGGCAGGGGTCAGCAAACTTTTTCAACAGGGGGCCGGTCCACTGTCCCTCAGACCTTGTAGGGGGCCGGACTATATTTTGGAAAAAAGATGAACGAATTCCTATGCCCCACAAATAACCCAGAGATGCATTTTAAATAAAAGGACACATTCTACTCATGTGAAAACACGCTGATTCCTGGACCGTCCACAAGCCGGATTTAGAAGGCGATTGGGCCGCATACAGCCCCCGGGCCTTAGTTTGGGGACCCCTGTTCTAAGGCCCTTCTTCATGTGGCTCCCCCTCAAGAGGTCCGGGGGGTGGCAACACTAGAACTGGTCTTCTCTGCAATGGCTCCCTGTGTGAGGAATGCTCTCCCCAGGGAAGTTCGTCTGGCACCTTCATTATACTCCTTTAGGCACCAGGCAGAAACGTTCCTTTTCAACCAGGCCTTTGGTTGATCCAATTGACCTCCTATGCCCTTTTAAAATGTGGGATTTGGGGTTAGTGGGTTATTGGGTTGTTGTTTTTATTTTGATTATGCATTTTGTGCTCTTATTATTATTTTTTATTTTATTCTGTGAACCACCCTGAGACCTTCAGGTATAGGGCAGTATATAAATTCAATTAATAATAATAATAATAATAATAATAATAATAACAACAACAACAACAACAACAACAACAACAACAACAACAACAACAAATGTAAGGGTCTCCTTTATGCTCCCTATATCCTCTAACACTGTAAGGCTGAAACTAGAACAGCTACAAGACACCATGTACATAATTGTGAAGAATAGTGGTATATCAGCAGCTGATACTGGAAGCTCATCCCAAGGGTTGGACGAGCTCAAACCCCATCACAGCAAGAGCTGAACATGAGCAACATTGGAAGTCCGTGATCAAGATCTCCTGCGGTGTTATCGCTTATTTTTACCAGCTAGTTTAATAGAGGAAGCGGTGCTGGGGGAGGAAGTCTTTCCTTTATCCAAAACCCTTCCCCAAACACTCTTGTTAGGTGTGGGAGATATAGAAAAATAAGTACCTCCTCCCAGAGAGCAAATTCCCCAATAAAATTAGCATCCTCACCTGGCAGCTTTGAAATAAGGTGTTTTTTTAAAAAAACACCTTCATATCTGTTTTGTACTGGATCTTGGTTCATTGCACCATTTAAAGTTCTTAAACTGGTGACGGGAACCAATGGCTTGGTGGTGATGTGAACCTCCAGTCCGTCCCCCCCTCTCTCTCTGGCTTGTGAGGTCTTCCCCAGTGAAACCTGCTCTTCCCAGGGCACACCTCTCACTGACCCTGTGGTTGCTGCCCTTTTGTATAGAAACTAGGCTACTGTACTAAGGCAAAATTTGCATGTGTTGCCCTGCCCACTTTGCCTCGGGCCCCACCCACCAGTGGCATGTGTCTCCTAGAAGGGAATGGAGCACCCAAGATGAATGTCTCTTGCCTCTGTCCAAAGCAAAAGCCCAGAGGGCACACCTAGGACAGCAGATGTTTCTGCATTTCTCTCACACATATCATGTTCTCCATCATGAACGGCATGTGTTGCGGTGAGATCACCATAAGCTGCCTCCCTGTTTTGGGGCGGCACTGTTTGGATAGCCACAACACCCCATTGGTTGCCCCTTGGTTGCTGGGGCTGAAATTTGGCTGATTAGGATGTCTATTGGCTGCCATGGGGCTATTTAAGAGGCTGCAAGTCACTGGAGAGCTTCTCTCTCTTGCGTCGTGCATCCAATCACCTGCCCACCCTCCCTATAGTTAGGGCTGTTCGTTTGGCCTTGCTATGCCTGTCTAGGGGCCGTCTGTTTTTGGAGCAGGGGCCCGGTAGGAATTTTGCCATTTGGCTGATTGGCTGGTGCCACTTGGTTTTTGCCTACCACGTAGCAAGTCGTCACAACTTTGTAAGGTTGGCGGTTAGGCATTGGTTCAATGTTTTGTGGAGAGGGAGTGGTTGGCTGTGCCTGCCCCTCCAACTATTGCTGCTAGGGAATTCTATTAAAGGAATCCAGGGGTTCGCCTTGCTTTTATCTGAAACCTTTCAAGGGGCTAGGGCCACGCCAGAGTCCTGGGAGCAGCTGGGGTGAGCTGTGAGACTGAAGCCAGCTTCATGCTCCCCCAGAATGCTTTCCCTTACTGACCTCTGTTGGTGCCCAGTGTCAGTCCTGTTCCTGCCACTGTGCAGGTTCAGGGAGTCTGGAACCAATGCCTAAGCAGCCACTCACATGCTGTAATCAATAAAGTTGTGACCAAAATTAATGCCAAAAACCTAAAACTAAATTTTGTGTCTATTGTGTCTTTAGTTTGGGGGTAGTTTTGGGGGTCTTCACACGCAAATACATAGAAAGAGAACTGCCCCCTACATACACTGTCACAGAAGCACATTTGCAGAAATTAAACGGGATCCTCAGAGTCTAGTACTTCAGTTCTAAATGGGTCGAGGATTTAGCCGTTTGACTGTTTCCACAGAGACATTGTTGGATGTTGAGTTATTTGGATCATTTGTAAATATAAATGCAGAGAATTCGTTTTACTAAAGCGTTCTCATAATCTGTCAAGCTATCTTTGCCTCAGGTTAAATGTATTTTTTTCTGACTACAGCCATAAAGGGAAAAAGAGAAATCTTATCAGCTTCAATAGGAGGGTGGTTTTTAGACATGCACAAGTGGGAACACATGCACACACTTAATCGCTTTGCTAATGGTTTGGACAATATATGTTAGAATGTGGAGAACTGTGATTTTATTTTGCTAATTGAAAAGCTTTATTGAAACTAGGCCTCAGTTCCACAATTTGTTCTGATAAATTCAACATAAGAAAGCAGAAAAGGGGGAACCACTCCACAGGACCACGGTGAGGAGATAAGATGAACCTGCTGTATGAGACCAATGGCCCATCAAGTCCAGAACCCTGTTCTCACAGTGCCCAACCAGATGCCCAAGGGTCTGAGCACATCTGTGCTTTCCTCACCTGCGACTAGTATTCAGAAGCATCACTGCCTCCAACTGTGGTGCCAGAACATAGTCATCATGGCTAGCAGATGCAAAACACTATTGGATTCCAACTTGTTCATGGAGCACTCAAAGTAAAATGTGGCAGGTACATTTACGATATCATTCTCTGTTTAAGACTGGAACCCCAGCTCAATGAATAATAATAATAATAATAATAATAATAATAATAATAATAATAATATTTATTATTTGTACCCCGCCCATCTGGCTGGATTTCCCCAGCCACTCTGGGCGGCTTCCAACAGAAATCAAATACAAAAATATCACACATTAAAAACTTCCCTAAAAAGGGCTGCCTTCAGGTATTTTCTGAATGTCAGGTAGTTGTTTATTTCCTTGACCTGTGATGGGAGGGCGTTCCACAGGGCGGGCGCCACTACCGAGAAGGCCCTCTGCCTGGTTCCCTGTAGTTTTGCTTCTCGCAGTGAGGGAACCGACAGAAGGCCCTCGGCGCTGGATCTCAGTGTCCGGGCTGAATGATGGGGGTGGAGACGCTCCTTCAGGTATACAGGACCGAGGCCGTTTAGGGCTTTAAAGGTCAGCACCAACACTTTGAATTGTGCTCGGAAACGTACTGGGAGCCAATGCAGATCTCTCAGGACCGGTGTTATGTGGTCCCGGCGGCCACTCCCAGTCACCAGTCTAGCTGCCGCATTCTGGATTAATTGCAGTTTCCGGGTCACCTTCAAAGGTAGCCCCACACACCTACTTTTAAGGATAGCAGAGGAAAGATGCTCAAATCAAATTAGTCATAAGGGCCCATTCTATTCTTGTGATCGTCATTTGCTTTAAAAGTTTTTTAATGCTGTATTTTAAGTTGGTGTGACCTAAAAGGTAAAAAGGTAAAGGACCCCGGGACAATTAAGTCCATTCAAAGGCGACAATGGGGTTGCGGCACTCATTTCACTTTCAGGCCAAGGGAGCCAGCGTTTGTCCGCAGACAGCTTTCCGGGTCATGTGGCCAGCATGACTAAACTGCTTCTGGCACAACGGAACGCCGTGACGGAAACCAGAGCTCACGGAAATGCTGTTTACCTTCCCATCACAGTGGTACCTATTTATCTACTTGCACAGGTGTGTTTTTGAACTGCTAGGTTGGCATGAGCTGGGACAGAGCAACGGGAGCTCCCTCCATCACGGGGATTTGAACCTTCAACCTTCTGATCGGCAAGCCCAAGAGGCTCAGTGGTTTAGACCACAGTGCCACCTGCGTCCCAATTGGTGTGACCTGCTATGGGGCCTTACACTGAAGGGCAGGTAATAAATCAAAAGTTATTTATTTACTTTTTTAAACAGCCTACTTTATGTGGGGCTGCCCCTGAGGTTGACCTGAAAGCTACAGCTATTGCAAAATGCAATGGCTCAGCCATTCACTAGGACAGACTATCACCATCACTGAAGGAATTGCATTGGCTGCCAGTTAGCTACTGGGTCAAGCTACTAGGATTGGTCTACAAAGCCCTATACAACTTGGGACTTAAAGTTCATATCACTCATTAGATTGCCAAACCGATCGTTGTGCTCCATAGGAGATAGTGTCCTGCAGATGCCACCTCTTCAGAAGGCCTGTCCTGCATGATGTATGAATCGGGTCTTTAGAATTGTGGTTCTGACTCTTTGAAACTCCCTCCCTTTAGATATCAGACAGGTTCCATCTCCGATGTCATTTTGACTCCCACTGAAGTCCTTCATTCCTCAACAAATCAGAGATTAGTATCTGTATTGGATTTGATTTGATACTGTTTTCTGCATAGGAAATCATTTTCACTGCTTTTCTATATGATATTGCTGTGATTTTATATACAGGATTGCTCACTGCATACTTTTATCATTGGCTTTTTTTTACTGTTGAATTGCTTTCACGGGAAGCAATTCATAAATGAAAAGGGGATTAATTAATGGATAGAATTGTACTACAATGATTGGGCCATTGTGCATTTGGAAGACTGTTTTACTGGCTCTTCTTGGTTCTCCTTCCCACTGAGAAACTTCAGAAGGCACTCTCAAGTCTTCCGAGGGCCGAGGGTTAATGGAGACTGGGATTTTCACGGCCCTTACCTGCGACAGTCTCCATTTAAACTTGAAAGGACAGGTGAAAGGAGAGAGGCCGGGAGTCCTGCTTCATGCATTGCGGAGATTGTTCAGCCTTGTGAAATTTTTTGACCTCTGTCATCCTGCCAAGCTGGCTCGGCTCAAGGGGAAGTTAAGCTGCTGTTCAAACACAGAGTTGCACAACCAGAAGCTGCCTTGGGGAGTACTTTAAAAAGGACACCGTCAAGGTTGGTATATCCAGAAACTGATCTATTTTATATAGATATTTTTTGCTCCTTACATCTATTTGAAAAGTCTGGGGAAATTCTTTTGTTATTATTATTCTGAAAGTGTCTACCTTTTTAACAGTCCATTTCCTCCAAAGGATGGTGTTCCACTCTCCATAGCAAAGTACAGTGCACACTGGAATGCAAGAAGCTGCCTTATACTGAATCAGACCAAGGACCCATCCATCTCAGCACTGCCTACACTGACTGGCAGCAGCTCTTCAGGGTTTCAGGCAGGCGTCTCTTCCAGTCATGCCTAGCAATGCCACATATTAAACCTGAGACTTCCTGCCTGCAAGGCAGATGCTCTACCATTGAACTACAAGTCTTCTCCTCTAAGGAGCAGAGGAAGCTGCCTTATATTAGTGTAGTATAGTGGTTAGAGTGTTCAGCTAAGACCTGGGAGACCAGGATTCATATCCCCACTATGCCATGGAGTTTGGGGGTGAGTTTGGAGCAGTCACTGAGTCTCAGTCTAACCTACCTTACAGGTTTGTTGCAAGAATGAAATGGGGAGCAGGAGAACAATGTATACCACCTTGAGATCCTTGGAGGAAAGGTGGGATTATAAATGCAATAAATAATGAAATATACTAGGCATGTTCAACAGGTAGATCGTGATCACTGGACCACAGCTCCCTCAAATAAGCTCAACAAGTTTGGCTCCCTCCACTACAAAAAGCTCAGCAACCGTGACCTGAAACCCCCCCCCCAAAAAAAAGCTCAACAACTTTGTCCTGAACCCAAGAAAGGGGGGTAGATCACTGCCAGTTTTTAACTCTGTGAGTAGATCGCCACCCTTGAAATAAACCATTGATCCATTTAGTATGATACTGTCCATGGTGCTGTGTGGTGTCTAATCCCATGTGACTATGCATGGCATTGTACTGAAGCAATCCTAGTCTGTTTTGCAGAGGCTTGCCTAATAATTCGGATGTCATGCTTTTTCCAGGGTGCATGTGTATTTGATACATAAACAGATCGTCATGGGTCAATAATGCATTTTGGGATTCTCCTTAGATGGCTGGCAATGGGGGGGTTGTCATGCTGAGCTCCTGTGCTTCAGAATTATCACTACAGCACTGGGCTGTAGTTTGAGGAACAGCTTACATAAAACAAATGGACATTTGTTCAATCCCATATTTAAAGCACTATGATACCATTTGATGGCCCTCCATAACAGATTCTTTAGCCATGATCACTGCATTGCAAGGCAGCTGGACTCAATGTCATTTGGGGATCTCTTCCATCTCTCCAGTTCCGTGATTCTACCATTTTAAACAGTCATGGCTCCCCCCCAAAGGATTCTGGAAGCTGTATTCTGTTAAGGGTTCTGTGTGTGGTGTAGTGGTTAGAGTGTGGCAGAAGAGACCCTGGGAGATGGGGGTTCAAATCCCTGCTCAGCTATGAATCTCACTGGGTGGCCTTGGGTCCTATGTATACTTATTTAGATATGAGTCCCATTGGGCCAATGGCCCATCTGGCCCATCCTTCCTAATATACACACTTGTGAATGCAATTTTGCCTAGTACACACTTTTTTTTTGCAAAGCATTTTTTTTCTTAAATGTAATGCATTTTTTGCAATTTTCACTCACTTGTTTTTGTTGCAATTAATATTAATAACTAAATTTGTAAAAAAAAATTAACTTAGATGTTAAATTAATTTATTTTAAATTAAATTAAATTTGTATACTGCCCTATACCCACAGGTTTCAGGGCAGTTCACAAGATAAGATCACAATATGAAAACATAAAATACATAATGAAAAATAAAAACAGGAAAAACCCAATAATCTCCCCCTCCCCAACACATTTTAAAAGGGCGTCAATCGGCCGAAGGCCTGGTTAAAGAGGAATATTTTTGTCTGGCACCTAAAGGTGTATAATGAAGGCGCCATGCATTTTTATCCACACATCACTTGCCTTCTGTTGCGTTTCTGCGCCTATTTTTGTTGTGTGAGAACTGAACCCCACAGTCACAGTATCTCAGTCTTCTTTTCATCACCCACAGACAGCCACCCAATCTTAAACAACTCCTCGCCCACAATAATACAACAACAGGACTTAACATGGACACTGGTACCAGAGCCTGCAATAAACCCAGATGCCAACTTTGCTGCCACATACACCCGGACAACACCATTACTGGCCCCAACAACATCAAACATACCATCTCAGGACTATTTAATTGCTCATCTTCTAACATTGTGTATGCCATCAAATGCCAACAGTGCCCTTCAGCTCTCTATATTGGACAAACAGACCAAACCCTATGCCAAACCCTACACCTCACAAAGTGTTTGTTGTGAGAGAGGAAGGGAAAGGAGAACGTTAGTCGCTTTGAGACTCCTTAGGGTAGTGATAAAGCGGGATATCAAATCCAAACTCTTCTTCTCAGAACCTTTCTAGAGCTCCCAGAATTCTTTGGAGGAAGCCATAGAGCTGTAGGTCTGTACTGAGAATGAAACCATAGTGAGATCCATATAGCACCGACTGTGCAAGTTTTTAAAGAGACCCCGAAGACTTCTTTAAAGATCATCATCAAGCATCTTTTAATATGTGAAACTCTGTGATGTTTTAAGTGCTGCTGTTGTAATGTTTTAATGCTTTCAGATGGCGGCTTTATTGATTTTTGAAGTATTCCGACATAATACATCAAAAATCAATACAAACACACAGTAAAAACAAAATGGGGGGGGGGAGATTAGATTTGTTTGCTTCTTGCCACCAATTTGCTGCTGAATTATTGGCAGAAACCTGTGGTCCACTCCAAACATCTTGACAGGCCATCTGCGGACTGTGGGCTAGCAACCCCTGTATTATCGTCACCATGTTTGGACGGTAGTGCCCTGAAAGGTGGGATATAAATATTTGTAATAAATAATCCTTGAAATACATAAAATAAAAATATAGATCAGAGCCTGTACTTTAATTATGGGGCTGATCCTAGGAAGATGCTGGTGTTTGGATGTGGTCTGCTGCATCCTGGTCCAGATCTACCATAATAATTCAAAGATTCCCAGATGCCAAGAACTTTAAATAGGGGATGGGATATTGGAACGAGAATGCCATATCCAATTTCAACCGCCGTCTTACTTATACCTGATATACAGAAGTATAAGTCTTGGTATAAGTCCCATTGAGCTGGATAGCTCAGTTGATTAGAGCAGTGTTTTTCAACCTTTTTTGGGCAAAGGCACACTTGTTTCATGAAAAAAATCATGAGGCACACCACCATTAGAAAATGTTAAAAAAATTAACTCTGTGCCTATATTGACTATATATAAAGTAATTTTTCAATTTTTCCCACGGCACACCAGGCAACATCTCGCGGCACACTAGTGTGCCGCGGAACAGTGGTTGAAAAACACTGGATTAGAGCATGGTCTGATAATGTCAAAGCTGCAGGTTTGATCAGCTGAATTTTCCTAGGTTTAACATAAGAACAGCCTGCAGGATCAGGCCAATGGCCCATCCAGTCCATTCCTCCTAATATACACACTTTTGTATGCAATTTTGCTTAATATACACTGCTTCTGCAAATCATTTTTTTCCTTAAATTTCTAACAAACTCGTTTTTATCCACATATCACACCACCGACAGTGCATTTTCGTGCCTGTTTATTTTTGTTGTTGTTGTTGGAGACCTGCATCCTACAATTCAAAGAAATAGCTGATTTCCAGTTCACATCTTGTTTCAGAAAGTGTGATTAAATTTGTTGTTGTTCAGTCGTTCAGTCGTGTCCGACTCTTCGTGACCCCATGGACCAGAGCACGCCAGGCACGCCTATCCTTCACTGCCTCCCGCAGTTTGGCCAAACTCATGCCAGTCACTTCGAGAACACTGTCCAACCATCTCATCCTCTGTCGTCCCCTTCTCCTTGTGCCCTCCATCTTTCCCAACATCAGGGTCTTTTCCAGGGAGTCTTCTCTTCTCATGAGGTGGCCAAAGTATTGGAGCCTCAACTTCAGGATCTGTCCTTCCAGTGAGCACTCAGGGCTGATTTCTTTAAGGATGGATAAGTTTGATCTTTTTGCAGTCCATGGGACTCTCAAGAGTCTCCTCCAGCACCATAATTCAAAAGCATCAATTCTTCGGCGATCAGTCTTCTTTATGGTCCAGCTCTCACTTCCATCCATTACTACTGGGAAAACCACTGATTAAATAGTTCTCCATTAAAACGTGAACCAAGTCAAATTCCTCCCTTCTGTGCAGTGGCCAATGGAGAAAAATTCAGTGGTGTTTATTACTGCACCTGAAATAACTGATAAGAGGATGGAGATCACATACAATGTTGTGTATTTAAAATGAAGGCGGGGGGGTGGATAGCCCGCAACACATTTGTACAACAGCTTGTTTACATTCCATCTCTCAGTTCCCACCTGGCTATAATTTCTTCATGCGCAGCCAAGGAAACCGGGAAACGGCATCTGCGCTCGTGGAGTTCTTCCGATGAAGACACTCTGCCAGCTGCCAAGTTCGAGAAACTTAGTGCTATCTTTATTACAGCCCATTTTCAGCTAATTGTATAGTTATGGTAATAGTGCCCTCCAGAGGAATTTTTAAGGAATTAGCATCTGAGAAGATGCTAGGCTGAAAAACGCTGTGTGTTTTTAAGTGCCAATGCCATTGTTAAAGCACCGGGCCTTTCTTTCCTGTAAGCTGTTGTTGTCACCGAAGCAGAAATGCAGATTTAGGTCATATTTATCAGGCAGCCTCTCCATTTGACTGGAGACATCAAAAGAGCTCTCAGCTGTACGACTCCAGTTCTCCACCAGCAGCATTCCTTATATTTTCATGCATAGGCTTAACTGCGGTTGTGTGTGTGATCCAATAGAATTTATTTTTTTCAGGCTATTGGTCCTAATAAAACTATCCAGTGGGGGGCTGGATAGCTTCAATCTCAGGGAGTCAAATGAAGCATCCCAAGTATCTCCATCTGGCCCTTGAGACAGTCCCCAGGCCACACACCCAGTCCCCAGGCTACAGCCTTCACTGATCCTGTTCCAAGCCATCTTTGAGTGTTTTTGCCTGACTGGAATGTGCCCTTCAGCTCTGATAAAGCCATTCACTTGCTTTAGGCATGGGTGTGAGTTTTTTTTATAATAAGAATTTATTGGATTTTAATAATCAGGTGTGGGTGTGAGTTTTATGGGTGAAGACATAGGAGGGAGCATAATGCTCTTGTAGAACAGCCTTCCTAGGTAAGCCTGGTACCTGCCGGACCTTGCTGGACAATAACTCATCCATCATGCCTGACCATTGGCCATGCTGATGGGATGTGGAGTTCAGCAACTTCTGGACTGAACAAGCAAAACTAATGAACTAATGAATCTGCCTTATGCTGAGACAGACTATTGGTTCATCAAGCTGAGAACAGTTTCTTCACTCTGGTAGCAGATCTCTAGGGTCATAGGCAGAACTCCTACCCTCATCACATTGCCTCCTGCCTGGAGATACCAGTGATTCATCTTAATACATTCTTCATGCAGAGCGTGTCTTCTACAATTGGCGTATAGCCGCAGCCCAAAGAATAAGGAATTATAAAGTTTGAGAACAGGAGCCCGCTCAGGCTTCTGGTCTTTGGCAATGCCATCTTGAAATCTTCATGTCTAATGGCCTTAAGTAATGAAATTCCTTATGGTATAAGGTCATAGCATTGTCTCTTTATTCATGTGTTTGGAAGGGAAATATTGGCTTGAATACATGCTCAGATTTCCCTTTCCCCCCCTATCAATGTAGCAAAATTTGTTCGCCATCAGTCTGCCGATCTCTCGACAGGTTGTAGGACTGTATATTACTTTGTTTATTCCAGGCTAATCGCCTCATTAAAGTCATTTATGTGAAAAGTACACTGTAAACTATTCTTACATGACATAATGCAGGGAAAGGATAATTAAAAGGAAATTGTAAACATTTGCTGGCACAGAGAGAAGGAGTTGGTGAGAATCCAAATTAGTTCTATCTTAGTTGTCTTATATTTTCTTCTGCATCAAAGAGAAGTGCTCTGGGTAGGCCAAGCTGACTTTAGCATAAGGTCTACAGGGGCCAGGTAGTTGATGGGAGCAGTGGTTCAAATCCCATATAAATCCTATTCTCAAACAGTTTCAGTGCTTGGCAAATATCTCCAGGGTCCATTTGTTGACATTCATCTTCCACATTGTCCTGGGCCGCAAATATTTGTGAGAATGCATTTTCCTATATCACCCTGCTTGGGTATTAAAATGGGTGGAAGAGACTTCCCTGGTAGTTCCTGTGTTTTAAATGAGGTGTATAGTGCAGAAACTCCTAGAAAGCCTTTTTGGTGGTGGCTCCACATCTGTGAAATGACCTCTCAATTGTGGTGCCCAGCTCATTTAGACACCACCTTTTCTGCAAGGCTTTTAATGATCAATGGGTTATGTTGTTTTTATGGTGTACGCTGCAGCATTTACGTGATTTGTGAAAATTATTTTAAGGCTATTGTGTATTATGCATTATGCTCGTATATTATTCAACCCACCCTGTGGCCGTTTCTGGCAAAGCGTGGACAGAAGTCTCTTAATGAAAAAAATGTATGAAGTCCCTCCAAAATCACATGGGACATACTTTGGGAGAAATTTGTTTTAGTTTGCATTTTAATGTGAACTTACCAACTTTGCATTTCCCAGAACTTTCTGTGAATCAAAATGTGCCTATCCTTCAAAATTCACACTTTTCTAAACTTTCAGGTGTAGTTCTCCACAAAAAAATGTATGTATTAGGGAAAAGGTATGCATAGAAATCTATTAGTGAAAATACTAGGAGAAAGTACATACAAAAAGGGGTAAAATTAAGAGAAATGTGCACCTGAAAGGTTGTTTTCTATGATTTGATTTTTTTTTTTTAAAAAAGCAAAATGATATAGAAATGTAGGGAACTGAAAACAGGAAAAATGAGAAACTGAAATAAACAGATTTGTCTATTCCTAGTTATACTCAATGAGCCAGAAGACCAGAACCTCAAAGTGGAGATAGCAATGTACAGAAGGAAGAATTTCCCCTACACTTTGGGCTCTGGCTACAACTCTTGGATATGGGTTCAGCAGCTAGGCTGCATGAATTCCGCCCTCTGAAATGAGAAAGCAATCTGAAGATATGAACCAAGGAGGCTTTACATGCCCTGTAGAGCAGGGATGGAGAACCTCAGGCCCCAAGTGGAAAATGTGGATGTCCAGCCCTCTTGAATAAATGAAACTTTATTTGCGTCAGCCATCGGCCATAGCAACAACAACAAAAACAAAACATTGTGATATACACAGAACAAAGTAAAAAGTCAATTATATAAAACACAGTTTAGGGTCCTGAATCAGCAGTCAAATAGTGGACCTTATTCTGATTGCCCCAGCTAGAAACCTTGCAAGCTTTGCAGTCATCTGCTCCTCTTGATCGGCCAGGAAAAACGACACTGTGGCAGTGATTGGACGACCTGGAATGGTCAATAAAAGAGGTGTGATAATCTTGTTCCTCGGGTCTTTGTAAAGAGTGCGTGCAAGGAGGGCATGCACCACTGATTCTGTGCTGCCATCTCCGCAGGAACATAAGAGTTTTTTTTGTATGGAATCTGCTAGAATCGTCCCTCAAGTATAGCAGAGGGCTGTACACCCCTCTTTAACTGGCCCTTGGAAATCTTCCCCCTCACCAACCCAGAATGTCTTTGCCTGGCTGATGTGTCCTTCAACCTTGCTAACTCCTCTTGCTTATCTGGATGAAAGATAGGGAGGGGTTTGTGAGTGTGCATAGAAACTATCCTACTGTACGAAAGGTAAAAAGGACATTCTGTCCGCATCTTCCTCTTGCCCCGCCCATCCTCAGCATGTGGCCTCCAGGAAAGCTGCCTAGAAGGGATCGCGGCCCTTGGGTTTCCTATCCCTCCTGTGGTAGGATGGATACTTCAGGATTATCAGTTCCTTCTTTCATAAAATCACAAAGTTGTATACTTGGAAATCATGGAATTGTATACAGTGGTACCTCTGGTTATGAACGGGATCTGTTCCGGAGCTCTGTTCGTAACCTGAAAGGTCCACATCCTGAAGCGCCGAATCTGCACGTGCTTCCCACACAATTTGGCACTTCTGTGTATGCGCGTGATGTCATTTTGTATGTCTGTGCATGTGCGAATTGCCGAACCAGGAAGTAATCCGTTCCGGTACTTCCGGGTTCGTAACCCTTGACGAACACAACACAAAGCATTCGTAACACGAGGTACGACTGTAGTTGGAAGGGGGTCAAATTAATGTACCTTTTCCTGGATGTTACAGGAGCTCTTCAAGTAATTGAACTGAGAGTTCAGAATGCTTCCTTTCAGGCAAGGGCCATGTGAATTTCCCTACTCAAAGCATCCCCTCTGCTAACACTGAAGTTTTTTTTTACACTAGAGGAAGAGGGAGGCAGTGTGAACTTCTTCACACATTACACTGAACACAGATGCAAGCTGTCTCTACACATGTTCTAGTGTTTGCATGAAAGAGTGTAAACCTGTACCTGAGTACACACTCAAGCATAGCTCAGCTACTGTATACAAACGGCACACTCACTGAATAGGCATTAGGGATGAAAGGAACTGTCACTTTCTGTTCTCTCAGTTTCTCCTTTTCACAATCTAACAGATTAATTAAGTTCACCACCTTTTGCAGCAGTTTTTGCATTAAAAAAAAAAACTCATGAAAATTTGGGAGTTTTAAAGTGTGAATTTCTCCTAGCACATTTTTCTACGCCGTTTTGACTAACATACACATTTTTTTCCAGGCAATATAATCTAGTTTTGTATGTTATCATTTTTATGCATGCTTTCTCCCAATATGTGCATTTCTTGGTAAACATTGTTTGGCTGGAGAACTGCATCAGAAAATTCAGGTGAGTGTGAAATTCAAATGACAGTTGTGTTTGGGTTTGTGTACTGCTTTGGAACTGACACTGAATCACATTCTCCAAAACTAATGAGAGTACAGCCAAACTATTTGCATTGTTGTTGTTGTTTAGTCATTTAGTCGTGTCCGACTCTTCGTGACCCCATGGACCAGAGCACGCCAGGCACTCCTGTCTTCCACTGCCTCCCGCAGTTTGGTCAGACTCATGTTGGTAGCTTCGAGAACACTGTCCAACCATCTCATCCTCTGTCGTCCCCTTCTCCTTGTGCCCTCCATCTTTCCCAACATCAGGGTCTTTTCCAGGGAGTCTTCTCTTCTCATGAGGTGGCCAAAGTATTGGAGCCTCAGCTTCAGGATCTGTCCTTCCAGTGAGCACTCAGGCTGATTTCTTTAAGGATGGATAAGTTTGATCTTCTTGCAGTCCATGGGACTCTCAAGAGTCTCCTCCAGCACCATAATTCAAAAGCATCAATTCTTCGGCGATCAGCCTTCTTTATGGTCCAGCTCTCACTTCCATACATTACTACTGGGAAAACCATAGCTTTAACTATACGGACCTTTGTCGGCAAGGTGATGTCTCTGCTTTTTAAGATGCTGTCTAGGTTTGTCATTGCTTTTCTCCCAAGAAGCAGGTGTCTTTTAATTTTGTGACTGCTGTCACCATCTGCAGTGATCATGGAACCCAAGAAAGTAAAATCTCTCACTGCCTCCATTTCTTCCCCTTCTATTTGCCAGGAGGTGATGGGACCAGTGGCCATGATCTTCATTTTTTTGATGTTGAGCATCAGACTGTATTTTGCTCTCTCCTCTTTTACCCTCATTAAGAGGTTCTTTAATTCCTCCCCACTTTCTGCCATCAAGGTTGTGTCATCAGCATATCTGAAGTTGTTGATATTTCTTCCGCCAATCTTAATTCCGATTTGCGATTCATCCAGTCCAGCCTTTCGCATTATGAATTCTGCACATATGTTAAAGCAGTGTTTTTCAACCACTGTTCCGCGGCACACTAGTGTGCCGCGAGATGTTGCCTGGTGTGCCGTGGGAAAAATTGAAAAATTCAAGAGAATTACTTTATATATAGTCAATATAGGCACAGAGTTAAATTTTTTAACATTTTCTAATGGTGGTGTGCCTCGTGATTTTTTTCATGAAACAAGTGTGCCTTTGCCCAAAAAAGGTTGAAAAACACTGGTTAAATAAGCAGGGAGACAATATACAGCCTTGTCGTACTCCTTTCCCAATTTTGAACCAATCAGTTGTTCCATATCCAGTTCTAACTGTAGCTTCTTGTCCCACATAGAGATTTCTCAGGAGACAGATGAGGTGATCGGGCACTCCCATTTCTTTAATGGGATTTCTTTTTTATTGCATTTCTTTTGCATACACAGTTACAAAGATTGTTCACTTGTTGAACCTAATGTGTGAATATCCCTTGTGTGTTGAGGAC
The DNA here is from genome assembly GCA_900245905.1 of Lacerta viridis. NCBI lineage: Eukaryota > Metazoa > Chordata > Lepidosauria > Squamata > Lacertidae > Lacerta > Lacerta viridis. Next base: position 75,497 of record OFHU01003477.1, on the reverse strand, counting down.
AGGTGAGAGTTAAGGGAGAAAAGAGGGGGGGCTGTGGGTGCTTCAACCTGCTTCCCTCTCTGTATGAGACCCAGATGGTAGTGGGACAGGCAAGACTTGGTGACCTTTCTACACTAAAAATATAATAATGGGTTTTAAAAAATGTGGACAGTGCTATTAATGTATATTATTTACACACACACACACACACACACACAGGTATTCATTTCTCTACGAAGCCAGCATTTTAGAATTAATTCTTTTTTAATAAACATCTAAACATTTCTAACCTACCCTATGCTTTAGGATTAGAAAGTCTAACATTTGACTCTTGAAAGCATCAAATCCTCGAGGTAAAGTTTCCTCCATCTGCGTTTTGGAGCGGTTTGGCCAGTAGGTGGTGCCAAAGATCAGCAACAAGCCCTCCGCCATGCTCTCTTTTCAGAAGGGAAACAGCTGCCTTTCCATCAGCGTGCAATTTTGCTGGCTTTCTGCTGGCACTGCCAATTGCCGAAAATGTACACTCTGCTGCACTTCCTTTATTAACATTTCATGTCCGGAGAGTCAGTTCCATTTGCAGATGTTCTGCTGGCTGAAATGCCGAGGTTAAAAGAACTCCATCTGTTAGCCTGGTGTGGTGGGAAAGGACACATGCATTGAGCCTGTGTGCAAGTGTGCATTTAGTTTCACGCCTGGTGAAAGTAATAATAATAATAATAATAATAATAATAATAATAATAATAATACCCTCTTACCAGATCTCCAGCAGCAGTTCATGCTTTATCTTGCCCGTAAAGCAAAGCTAAATCCCAAACCTCGTATGCACCTCTCTTAATTACAGTCATCTATTCACCGCTGGGTGGGTGATGGCATGGTGGAAAGGTGCATTAACTGAAGCTTTTTTATTTTCTTTGCAAAAATCAGCAGGAAAATCCCATTTTTTGGTACAGGGCAGTCACTTATGCATTGCCAAAAGCGGCGGGGGGGGGAGAGTACAAATTTGCACAATTTTTGCATATTTGAAAGCATCAGTGCAACTTTTAAAATAATGGCTACCCTTTTCACCTTGAGGGCCGCGTTCCTCTCTGCTCAGCCTGTGGACACCTTCTTAGCTAGTGTCTCTGCAACAGCGACAATTTACAGGACACCTTAACCACAGCTTGGAAGAGAGGCTGGGAGACTGATCTTTGCTTAATTCATTAGACGCATGACAGCGATAGGATTTGTTAGAACGTCGACACAAACTGTGTGTGGCATTTGCACAAATGGGAGCACTTCGCTGGGAACATGGTGACAGGCACTAAAGAGGCTTACGCATTAACCCGTTTTTTTTTTTTAGCACAAAATTGCATTTTCTCCCAGTCCGGAATCTGTTCATGTTCACCCTCAGCATGCTGCTTTCAAAACAGATTGATTTGAAAACCCTCCCCTTAGTTAGCTTACCCATGCCTTTTCCTTTCTGCACATGTACTCTGAGATTGGCAGAGGGAGCCCTCTCAGGAGAGGGCATTCTCTGTGTTGGCCCCAGAGCCGTAGAACTTGCTCCCCTTTAAGCTGCACCTGACACTTTCATTATAGAGCTTACAGATGATGCTGAAGACACTCTTCTTTACCTTGGCTTTTGCCACTGGTTGGGTATATTTTTCAGACCCCCTGTATTTTTATGATTGTCAGTTTGTTTTGAACTGTTTTTATGTTGTGTCTTCATTTTGCAACACGCCCCAGGACATTAGGCCGAAGGGTGGGCGATAAATAAATAAATGATGAAGAAGGAAGTGGTGGTGCAATCCTGGTACATGCCCACCCACAACATCAGTGGCCAAATGCTAGCATTGAGAGAAAGGCACCTGGGCATTGCCACCTGGGTACCTGGTGCCTTATGGAATCTGCCTCTCTCCAGATGTTTCTCTCTTTTTTATTAATAATTTTTAATTAATTTTCATTTATAACAATCCAATAAAAGCCACATTAATACAATACCAAATTAAACAATTTTGAATGACTTCCTGTGTTCTGAATTTCAGGAAATGATCTTATTTCGTCCTGCTCCAATAATCTTAGTTAGTCCAAATACGACAGTTCCGTCTCCAGAGGTTTCTCAACTCCAGCTCCCATCAACCCCCAGCTACCATAGCCAATTGTCAGGATGGTGGCAGTTGTAGTCCAACAACATCTAGAACATGGTAGGCAAACTAAGGCCCAGGGGCCAGATGCAGCCCCATCGCCTCAATCTGGCCTGCGGACAGTTCAGGAATCAGCATGTTTTTACATGAGTAGAATGTGTCCTTTTATTTAAAATGCATCTCTGGGTTATTTGTGGGGCCTGCCTGGTGTTTTTACATGAGTAGAATGTGTGCTTTTATTTAAAATGCATCTCTGGGTTATTTGTGGGGCATAGGAATTCACTCATTTTTTTTATCAAAATATAGTCCGGCCCACCACATGGCCTGAGGGACAGTGGACTGGCCCCCTGCTGAAAAAGTTTGCTGACCCCTGAGAGCCACAGGTTCCTTAGATCTACCTAGAGGTTAAAGCTGAAAAAACAGCTGTGTTGTTGTTTGTTTGTTTGTTTTATTAGATGTCTTATCCACCCTTTGCCCTAACGTTCAAGCACACAACAATTTAAAATGCAACTCTAGAAGCAGTTTAAAACAATTTACAGTCACAAGAAGAAGGTGGGTCCAGTAAATGTCCATCTATGAAGTGTCAAAGGCCCAGATAAAGAGGTACATATTCAGTGTTTCCTGAAAAAATGTATCACGAAGGTGCCGGATAAACCTTTGTGGAGAGGAAATTCCACAATTTGGGTGTTGCCACAAAGCATGTCCTCACCCCCAAGCTTCTGAGGGCAGTTGAACTACCAAAGGAGTGCCCTCTGCTGATCCCTACACCTGAGAGGGTCTGTAGGGAAGAGGTACCCTTTCAGGTGTTTCAGGTCTAAGTGAATTGGGCCTCGAAATGAACTGATAACCGCTGCGACTGGTCGATCGGTGGTAATTTCACACCGACTGAGAAGTTGTTCAAACTGCAAGCTGGTCTCAGTTAGGAAGCACACCTTGACATTATGGAATGTGTTTAATAAGCGAGAGTCATTCTTCTCTGGCTTTTGAAGCTGAGGTTGTCAAGCAGTGAGCTGCTTTCCTCCTCCTCTTCCAGACTGAAGCGCTATCAATCTCTCCCCTTCATCATTTGAAATTTCCCTGCGGGGGGTGGGGGAACTGGGTGTGCGTCTGTGTGCGCTGCACTTTGTAAACATGCTCAGCTTATGAAACCACAAAGGAGCCTCTAAAGAAAGCTCGATGGTTCCTTGGAATGAATGCAGCGAAGCTCAGCTGAGTGCATCTATAATATTGCTAAGAAATGGGGAGGGGACTGGAAACTTCGTGGCTTCTGCTTTCAACTAATGGTGCTTTTCAGACAAGGAAAGAGGCAAACAAACAGTCTATTCATATGTCAGAAACAGCCACTCCTTTGTAGAAGCACAAAAGGGGATGTCTGCCACTCTCTTCCTTTGCGTAAGTGCTGAAATCTCCAACTTGTAATAAGTTCCCATTCTATAAAACAGACTCTTTGGAGCACAGATAATAGCTCAAGATGTCCCTGAAACATCTTACTAGACCATTCTCCCCACTACCTAACACCTAACAGATGTCTTGGGTGACAAACAAATACAAAACATCTGGAAGGAAGCAGGTTGGCAAAGGATTTTGATACCAAGAATATGGAACATTTGACCCTCCAGATGTTGCTGTGCTACAACTCCCATAAACACTAACAAGCATGGGAGTTGTAGTTCAGCAACATCTGGAAGGCCAACATCTGGAGAGCCAAAGATTTAGGATGTTGTCCCAAAATTGAACTAATAGTCATTTAATAATTTGGCAAATTACAGGCTATATTCTTTCATTTGACCTCAAGGTAATTCTATTAGGTAGCTTAGGGAGAAATAGAATCGGGAGATCTATAGTTAATTCTCATTTTACTATCAGGGGCAATAATCTGAATTTTTAAGGATGGGAAATCAGATCATATAACTTCACAGACACCTGGATAGCGATGATTGACTCCTAATAAAGTCAAGATACATTACAAGAGATTTCATTTATTTATTTTGACGACTTATATACTGCTTAATTATAATAGTCTTTAAGTGCTGTAAAACCAACTCAATCCAATAATGATAAAAATCAGTTAATACAAAATTCTGTAAAATCAGAATTGAGTTACACTGTCTGCTGGAATAAAAAAGAATCTTTGATAGGAACTGGGAGAAGATGAACAATGCTTCCACTCCTCAAAGAGATCGAAAATGTGTTAAGAGCAGGAAATGCAGAACTAATGATGAAATAAATATAATTAGGAGGAAATGTCACGGTTTGTTGATTCAGTGAAATCGTTACGAGTTCCACCCTTGATTGAGGAATAAGGCAGCATTTTTATAACTGCCTCAATATGTTTCCAGCAGTTGTACAAAAGTTTCTAGACTCTAACACAGGGGAGGGAAACCATTTTTGGCTCCATGGGCCAGATCCTTATTAGGATCGGCACCAGAGGCCAAATTTGACAGGTGGTGGGGCTGACCATCTGTCAATCACCTGACATCACAAGGTGCAAGGTGCTCTGAAGTCCCAAGGTCAGGATTTCAAGGCACCTTGCAAGACTCTGCTAAGGCAGAGTCCACGCAAACCCCTTCATGAGGACCAGAACAGATCTGTGTAGTCGATGAAGGATTTAACCTCTACCATTCCACCTATCAGATGATCTCACAGGTGAGAACTGTTCATCTGGGGAAATGGTCTTTCAGGCCAACTTGGAACATCTGGTGGTTAAGATTGGCTCATGGGCTACTGGTTTTCCTCCTGTATGGATTACCATTCACATGGTAGTGATTTCACATCACTTGCATATAACACAACACAACATGTCTACTCAAAAGTAAGGCCTGTTAGCTCAATGGGGCTTATTCCCAGACAGAGCTTTTTTATGATGGTCCTCACAGTGTAACAGAGTACTGGCCCCTGCTCCCAGGTAAGTGCATCCACAAGGTTAGCAGGATGTGCATGGCTTGTGAACTAGTTGTGAGGATTGTCCTTCATTCTGAAAGAATTCAGTGCTTGATTGATGCCGAGGTTCCTTTTTACAATGACTTCAGTAGGAGGGGGAGAATGACTGGGAAAGCAAACCATTAGATTGCTCTACGAGTGTCACATCCATTGTCACAAAGACCTCGGGCTTGATCCATTTGTCTGCTTTGAGCCACATGATTGATATAAAGTGGCAATAAACCACACTTAACTGGCTGGAGGAAGCAAGTTTTATAGTTGCTTTATACAACATCAGGCCTGCTGACTGCAGTCTGTTAAATTTGCCCTTTCTGTTTGAGACAGGTTTAATCTGACTGTTACAGCTTGATCCTGTTTGTCTTGACTTTTCAGTGTAGTATGTTAGACAGAGTATGGGCTTTGGAAAGAAGAAGAGTCCATATTTACACCTCTGATCTATCCAACGAACATAGGAATCTACCTTGTAGCAAGTCAGACCAATGGGGTCCATCTAGCTCAGTACTGTCTACACTGACTGGCAGCAGCTCTCCAAGGATTCAGAAAAGTGTCCCTCCAGCCTTACCTAAGGGTTTGAACCTGGGACCTTCTGTATGCACAGCAATTGCTCTGCATTTGAGCTATGACCCCTGCCCTAATTCTTCTTGAGGTTGTTCATAGAATCATACAGTTGGAAGAGACCACAAGGGTCATCTAGTGCAACCCCCTGCAGTACAGAAATATTTTGCCCATCATGGGGCTCAAACCCACAACCCTGAGATTAAGAGTCTCATGCTCTACTGACTGAACCATCTCAGCTGTGAGTCACCATCTCTACACCAAGCAGACCTGAAAATTCAGCATTCATGTCGCCAGCTGTATGTTGTTAGACTACAACTCCCACCACTCCTGACCAATGTCCATGCCCTAGGTCTTCTCGGAACTGGGGTCCAGCAAAATCTTAAAGGTCCCTTGTTGGGTGGGAAGGGGTGCTCTTGGACATACAACTCTATGCATAAAAGGCATCAAATGAGAATGGGCACAGCTGGCCATTTTGGAGGCTGGAGGGGATAGAGTTGAAGATCCAAGGCAGAGAGACAGATTGATAAGAACACAAGAAGAGCTACTCAGATGCCGGTGGAAAGCCTGCAAACAGGACCTGAGTGCAAAAGCATTCTCCACACTTGGCATTCCCAATAACTGATAATTGTTATTACTATTATTTACCTTGCTGCCGCAGCGGTACCTATTTATCTACTTGTACTGGTATGCTTTCAAACTGCTAGGATGGCAGGAGCTGGGACAGAGCAACGGGAGCTCACCCCATCATGGGGATTCGAACCATCAACCTTCTGATCGGCAAGTCCAAGAGGCTCAGTGGTTTAGACCACAGCGCTACCCACATCCCACCTGCGTAAACGGCATTTCCGTGCGCTCTGGTTTCCGTCATGGTGTTCTGTTGTGCCAGAAGCAGTTTAGTCATGCTGGCCACATATCTGTGGACAAATGCCGGCTCCCTCTGCCTGAAAGCAAGATGAGCATCACAACCCCATAGTCGCCTTTGACTGGACTTAACCATCCAGAGGTCCTTTACCTTTTTTTAAAAACAAAACAAAAACCTAACCTATTACCATTATTACTATTGCTACTTACTCACTCTACACCAGGGGTCAGCAACCTTTTTCAGCCGTGGGCCAGTCCACCGTCCCTCAGACCATGTGGTGGGCTGGACTATATTTTGAAAAAAAATAAATGAACGAATTCCTATGCACCACAAATAACCCAGAGATGCATTTTAAATAAAAGCACACATTCTGTTCATGTAAAAACAACAGGCATGCCTCACAAGGCGAGAGGGTCCCCTAACAACTCTCAGAACCCTTAACAAACTACCACTCCCAGAATTCTTTGGGGGAAGCTCTGACCATTTAAAGTGGTGGCATAGTGCTTTAAATGTATGGCTTGAATGTGGTCTGGGATGGGAAGCCACTGTCTAGGTTTGAGGAGGCTCAGTGACATACAATTAGTGTCAAGAGATTTATGCATCTAACAGCACATTGCATCTGAAAACAAGTGTGGTGCTAGTGATTGCTTATGATGACAGGAATGAAAAAAAGACATGGTGTATCCTTGCTAGGTCGGCTCAGGCTACAGAAATTCAGTGTTGCTCCTGTCTCGTTTTGCCTCCTCTTGATGGAGCTCGAATGCAGCGCTGGTTTGCATATTACACTGTGACTCATTCATTTTCTCCACTCAGGGATACAACTAGACATTATCTAAGAGGCAGCTCTTAATTTTTCATTCTTATTATCTTTGCTTACAGCTGCTAATAGCACCCATGATTTAATTGAAGACATCCTCCATCGCATCACTCAATATAATCAAACCCAGGAAGTATTTTGTGGGTTATGTTGACTGTTTACATGGTGGGGGGGAAGCATTAGATATAAAAGATGGTAATGTTAATGACTATAATCCAGAGAGGCACAGGAACAGATTTGTTTTCTTCCCTTTGATGCTGACTGTGATTGCAGCAGCAAGAACAACGATGGCTTGTTGGAAGCCAAACAAACACGTTCGGGGCCTACGCATCGCCATTTTCTTAACTTCAAAATGCCCTGGATACAATATCGTTCCAGGCATTGTGAGAAGGGGAGGGGGAATAGCTGCCACCACAAAAACATGGTGACTTCATAGCAGCAGCAATTTTTTTCTTCCACAATGCCCTAGCATTGTGCTCCAACCAGGGGATTAGGAGATGAACAAAATGGCTGATTACTACAAGAACTACAAGAAAGAAGATTCCACCTAAACATTAGGAAGAACTTCCTGACAGTAAGAGCTGTTCGACAGTGGAATTTGCTGCCAAGGAGTGTGGTGGAGTCTCCTTCTTTGGAGGTCTTTAAGCGGAGGCTTGACAGCCATCTGTCAGGAATGCTTTGATGGTGTTTCCTGCTTGGCATGGGGTTGGACTGGGTGGCCCTTGTGGTCTCTTCCAACTCTATGATTCTATGATTATATGGGCTGGGCTACTAATGAAAATGTGCTGATCTTGCTGCGGGTGTCACATAGGACATCCTAAGTGTATAAATTACTTACTTACTTACTTACTTTGAATTATGGTGCTGGAGGAGACTCCTGAGAGTCCCATGGACTGCAAGAAGATCAAACCTATCCATTCTAAGGAAATCAGCCCTGAGTGCTCACTGGAAGGACAGATCCTGAAGCTGAGGCTCCAATACTTTGGCCACCTCATGAGAAGAGAAGACTCCCTGGAAAAGACCCTGATGTTGGGAAAGATGGAGGGCACAAGGAGAAGGGGACGACAGAGGATGAGATGGTTGGACAGTGTTCTCGAAGCGACTGGCATGAGTTTGGCCAAACTGCGGGAGGCAGTGGAGGATAGGGGTGCCTGGCGTGCTCTGATCCATGGGGTCACGAAGAGTCGGATATGACTGAACGAATGAACAACAACAACTTACTTACTTACTTGCTTACTTATTTACTTACTTATTAAATCTGTATATTGCCCCTCTTTGGTTGATCTCACGGCAGTTCACAAAAAAAAAAAAAAATCCCTTCCCCGGTCCTCGTGAATTCCTCACTAGAAAATGGTGCTTTACAATCCACACAGTTTCAACTAACAATTCACACACGAATGGGTCCCTTTGCTGTCTGTCCAAATGTTCCAATATTTGAGACTTCTTAGCTCAGATAAAAAGATGAATAGGATAGGGCTGCCATACGTCCAGGAATCGCTCAGAAAAATGGCGTCTGGGCGGATTTTTGAATCGGCAACATTTCCGGGAAAACCCAGACGTATGACAAGTTAGGCTATTTTTATTTTAAAATTCGGGGGGGGGGCGGAATCAAAGAAAAGCCCAAAAGGTCAACAACTTCAGCCAAAACACGCACGCACACGCACACACACACACACACACACACACACACGAGTAAGAGGAGACATGATAGAGGTATGTGAAATTTTGTGTGATTTGAAGAAAATGGATATAGGGAAGCTTTTCTCCCCATTTCTTGATACTTGAACTTGCAGGCATCCAGTGAAGCTGAATGTTGAAAGATTCGGGACAGGCAAAATGCTGCTTCTGCATACAGTGCGTTGTAAAACTCTGGAACAGTGTATAGTGATTGTGGCTGATTTGAATGGCAAATGCTTGGAAATAAGGCTATGAATGGTTATTAGCCACAATGGCTGTCTCATACATTTGGTTTCAGGGGCACTATGCCTCTGAATACCATTCGCTGGGAGTCAGAAGTGCAGAGAGTGATGTTGCTCTCAGGTTCTGCTTGTGGGCTTCCCATAATCAGCTGGTTGGCTAATGTGAGAACAGGGTGCTAGGGCTGGGCTAGAGAGGAGGATTAGGGGAGCGTGGCTGGTTTGGTTGCACTGGGCGAAGAGCCTTGGGGGTACTGCAGGGGGTGCTGTAAATATTAAGTAAAATGGGAGATAGGAGCGGCAAATTTTGGAGTCGCACAGGGCACTGCTGAAATTTGAGAGCCCAAGGTCTATCACTAGATAGGCCCTTGGCTTGATCCAACTGAGCAATTTTTATCTTCTTACATGGTGAGCATTTTGTAAACAGAATTTATTGGTATTTTTCATAACAAAGAATACCGTCACCCACCCACATTTATACAAAACAAATACAGACATAACCACGATTCTTCTTCTTGTTTACACACACACAAAAAAAATTCTAGTTCCGAATCTTTACAATTGACTTCCCCTGCCTTCTCTCCTTCGGTTCCAAATCCAGATTCTACTTTAATAACTTCATCTCTCTAAAAATTGAATTCATTTAAAGAAAATTCAAATCTAAACAATCATCTTAATCCATAATAATTAATAACAAAGCTTTATATCTTAACAAATTATTCTTATATCAAATCTAAGCAAACTTCTTCTATCCCTTAAACTGCTGCTAATAACAAAAAATTCAAAATATCCCTTTTCTTGTTAGAAAATAAAATAAAACTTAATGTCTTAACCCTCCGATTTCAGATTACCATAACAAACCATTTATATTCTGCACTTAATACACTTCACCCTATCCCCCCTCTATCCATTGTCCTTCTCGATCTTACACCGGAACCACTCCTCAAATTGTCCTCTTTCCTTGTGCGTCCACAGATCCAGACACAGTCCCCAACAGTCCTTGCATCGAACCTCAGGGTACACTGTTCATCTTCTTTCAGCTTCTCCCATTCAATGCTGCATTCTTCTTCTATTTGTAAATATCTTAATTTTTTGCCCTTCACTCCCGAGCTCTCACCTCGGGGGCTGGATATAACATTCTTCACCGTCCTGGGGCTGCCACCGCCGAAGGACGTTTCTTTTTCCGGGAGTCGCCAAGCCATCTCTCTCAGTTCTTCAATCATCCCCTTCAGCTCTTTGCCAAGGTTCTCTTCCATAGTGTCGAATACCTGAAAGGTCTCCTCTGTGGGAAGTAAATTTTTCTTCATATCCCCACTCAAAACCTTCAATTTCTGATTAAGCAGTTCCAGTTTCAGAATAATAATCCTTTGTTCATCAGTTAGTCCAGAGTTCAAAACAAGTTCAAAAACAAAGCCCAACATGGTGAGAACGGGCATAGGTATCAAATTTCAGTTTCTATTTCAATGTTTTCCATCTTATACCAGTAGTTTTCCACTTCGGCTCAGACTTTTCGCAGCCATTTTCCCTGAAACCAGGGCGCAAAGACCATAACTTTAAAAAGGGATATTCTCCATCCTCTTCCTCCCCAAAGGGAGATCTAAATAGTCTCACTTGTGAAAAAATCCAAACATTATAACCATCTTGGTAGCAACAGTATCATAAACCGTTATTTTCTTGCCGCCGAAGGGAGGGAGGCAGACTTCCTTTCCCTGAAACCTCCCGGATCGTTAAGTCCACAAATTTAATCCAGTCAAGTACTCACAACCACCGGGCTTCATTTCCTTTCATCTTCTACAGGGAGAACGTCGTCGCTCGTCACGGCCAGCACTCGCCGCTTTTCCGCCCGGTTGGGGCATGTCCCCTAATGGCCCAGCTCCGCGCTCCCTTCACCCCCACTCCCCCTTTACAGGGGGAACGAGGGAAGGGTACGGAGCCTAGCGGGCCCGCCGGGGAGCCCGAGGCGCGGGACGCTCTTCCCGCGCCTCACCGGAGCCCCGCTTAGCGGTAGCGGGGCTCCAACCCCCGGGCTGGACTGGGTCGCCTCGCTGCCGAGGCAACCCACGACCGCCCGTGATGGCGACCTCGCCGGAAGTCACATGGTGAGCATTTTGAAGTGGTTCAGACATTTGATCTCATCCAGCAGGGACCTGTTCTCCTCTTCCCATCTCGCCCCACCTGCTCCCCGTCTCAGTATGCCCATCCAGCCCACCCATCTTAACTGGCCTGCTCACATTTTCCCTTCCAAGATGTGTTGTTTAGAGCGCTATGTGCTGTGATGACTGCCAAAGGAGATAAAGGTGCTATTTCTGTCTCTTCCTAGCTTTGAACACGGTTCCATTCCTCTTCTGCCCAACATGATTCCTGAATGTTAAATGTGATGAAAACTTGATGAGATGTTAAGTGCCCACTTGAATAACTTTCTGTCTTAGGAAAGGAAGCGGAGAGAAAAAGAGTCTGGATAAACATCCCTTGTGCATTCAGGATTTTGTACTGTTTCACCACCTAGTGCTAGAAGGGAATAAAGGTGTGTGTAGCAGGGAGGGAATTATATAATTCTGCTGGGCTACAGACATAGTAAACAAAATTGGAGCTTGGAGGTAGAGATGGGCAAATCTGTCAATTTTGGTTCCTCTCAGCTTCTCACTTTTCAGATCCTAAATTCAGTTATTCACATTTCCATAGCAGTTCGGGGGGGGGGGAGAGATTAGCAGCATTTGAATTCAGTTTTCCCCTAATATACACAATTTTACAAAGCAATTTCCCCTAAAATAATGCATTTTTGCCTGCATTATTTTTCACTACTGTATGCATTTTAATACACCCTTTTCCCCAGTATGTGCGTTTTTGTATACATCAGTTGATTGGAGAAGTGCATTGCAATCTTCAGAGAAATGTGAATTCCCAAGGCCTGGGTCTGATGAGAGTTGTGGTCCGAAATGTCTGGAGGGAACCAGGCTCATAAAGGCTGAGATGAACTAATGCTGTTCCCAGAGGCTCACTTGGGAGGAATAAGGTTGCAGGAAGCTCTGCTGGAGCCCCAAGACCCACCTTAAAAATGAGAGACGAGTATAAGGGCATATGAGCCTGCAGGATCAGGCCAGTGGTCCATCTAGTCTAGCATCCAGTTCAGTCTGTCAGGCTTGTAGTTGACATAGGATGCAGAAAGTGAGATGCTGGCACCTTGGTTTTATGAACGCTGGTCCTTTTCACCTTAAAGGCAAGTGTGCCAGAAATTGTGATATTAGGAATTCCTATTGTGGAACCCCTGATCATGGGTTGCATCCAATGCTAGTCCTACTAAGAGTAGACCTGGTGAACTTAATAGAGAGTAGTTCATTCATTTTAGGTGGCCTATTCTGATGAGGATGATGGGTCTTTAAAAAATTAAATTAAAAATATACCCTGCCCAGCAGTGGAGGAACCATCTTCAGCACCTGTGGTGGGACGCCGAGAGGTGGGGAATGTGTGGAGTGTGCACGTGCGGTGACCATATAGGCTACTGTGTGTGGGCACTCTGTATGGGCTGCCACTCATGCGCGAGTGGCATCCCATATGGAGTGCACATGTGCGGCAGCCCATACGGTCGCCATACGGACACCCGTATGGACGGCACACAAGAGTGGCAGCCCCTCTGGATGCCAAGTGAGCGGCACCCATATTGACTGCACGCCATTGGCCACTCTACAGTTGGGGGGGAGGCAGCGGCCATCTTGTCACACACACACGCCCCCGAGTGGCACCCAGGGCAACCCGCCCCCTCCGCCCCTGACCCTGACCATCTGGCTGGGTTGCCCCAGCTACTCTGGGCAGCTTAGAACTTATAACTTAGTTGGATGCAAACGAACATAGGATCTAAAGGAACACTGGGGGACAGGTTGTAGATCGGTGGTAGAGCACACACTTTGTGTGCAGCAGGTTCCTGGTTCAATTTCTGGTGTCTCTGGATGGGCCGGGGGGGGGGGACAATTCCTGCCTACAACCCACGAGAGCTGCTGCCAGCCAGTGTTGACAATCCTGAGCTAGTTGGACCAGTGGTACAAAGCAACTTCCTAGGCTCCTACGAGGCCACTGTCTGGCTGTGCCCAGATGGGTGACTGCCTGGGAACTGCATTTTCACTACCTAAAGTCCCATGATGGAAGGAAGGCAGAATATTTATCAGGAAGATAAATATCATAGGCTGTCTTGCATCTTCAAGCACCGCAAGAGTGTACTTCACTGCTAGGCTCAGTACAAGGAGAGAGGAAAGTCTGACTAAGTTTCTTCCACCCCAGGAACAAATCCCCGGAGTCCCTCTCCCTGTTGCTAGAAGGCAGCCCTGCAGCTATATGTACCAGGCACACAGCAGTAGGTAGTGCTGACTAGATTGCATTTGTGCCAAACGGTACTGAAGTGATGGAGGCTTGAGGATAAGCTTGTTATCTTCATTGGCTGCTAATAACAGGGACTCTCTGAGCGGTGTTATGTGTGGTGGGGGCTGACAATGGCACCGTTTCCAAAGTCTCATTTTTTAATTGCAGACCTAAGACAACCCCAGCAAGGATGGCAGCTGACTGTACTGCAGGACAGTCGTGCGGCGTCGCTTTGGCAGCCCGTCGCCATGAAGCAGGAGATATTTATTTTCACTTTTTGGAAGGAGTCATCGTGGGGCTGTTTAAATTCCTGCAATTGCAGAATCCCTGCACGTCTCATTAGCGGGGAAACAAGGTCAATAATGTTCTCTCAGCCACTTGCTTTGCTCCTTAGCATAGCAGCCTTGCACACACACACACACACACACACACACACACACACACACACACAGCACTGACCTGCAGTTCTGCTCTCAGTTGCTGTAGAGTAGACTATAATTGTACCCCAGCAAGATCTTTCACCAGCTGTTTGCCAGCACTTCAGCCGCAACACAGAGAGGCTTCTAGATACTGCTAAGGAGATAGCCGAATGCAAATGACCCTTAGACTAAATATCCTTTTTGTTGTTGTTGTTGCTGCTGCTGCTGCCATTTATTAATTGCCCTCCACCCATGTCCCAAGGTGATGTGCAAAATATAATAAAAACAGCTCTTTAAAAAAAAGTTTATCAGACACCCAGAGACAAATTCACCCTCAAAATTATCCTCCTCCTCTTCTATTATTATTATTATCACTGCTGCTATTATTATTGCCATTTATTAATTTCCTTCTACATATATCCCAAAGGCAATGTGCAAAATATAATAAAAACAGCTTTTAAAAGGGCCCAGTTGAAAACAGCACAAAAAGTAAAAGAAGGTTAATGTAAAATCAATACAAAGTGGGCATCCATGGCAGAGACATATTCATCCAGCTGGGAAAGCTTTTTGGAATGAACACAGGGGCTGTTCCAAGTTACCATGGAGGAAGCTTCTGGTTTCTTTGGAACATGAAGGAGAATCTGTCCTGCATGAAGGGGATAAGGCAGTCTCTCAAGTAATCTGGTCCTGAGCTGTATAGGACTTTATATATTAGCACCTGAAACCTTGAACTCTGGTCGCAGATTGGTAGCCGATGCAAACTCTGCAAGCAAGTTATCATATACTGAGGGTGATTTGACTCCACAAGCAACTTAACCACTACATTGTGTACAACATCAAGGGTAGCGCCACATCGAGCACATTGCAATAATCCAGCCATGAGGTTACCAGTGCATGGACAACTGTGGACAAGATGCCCCGACCTGCCAGCAGATAGTTTTGTTCCCCCCGTCCAAAATGGTAGCAGCGTTGACTGTGTCTTTTGGCTTACAAGAATGTTACTTTGACTCAACTTCAATATCTGCCTTTTCACTCTTAGCTTTATGAAAGGGTCCATTCTGCGACTTCCCAATTTTGTCATAAGTTTCATCAGTAGTGATACGAATAATAATAATAATAATAATAATAATAATAATAATAATAATGGATATCATGGACTCGGTTTTTAGACATGCAGGGGCCCCAGCCTTCCACTCCTATACATAAGTGGCAGGAAACCTATGGTCCTCCAGATTTTGCAGAATGACGCTCCCATCATCCCTGACCATTGGCCATGATTGTTGAGGCTGATGGGAGTTGGAGTCCAACGACATCTGGAGGCCCGTAGGATCCCCACCCCAGCCTTACAGAGAAACATGTGGGATAGCAGGAGCTAATGCTTAGGCAGGCCACAACTTGTTCATGTAGTTGGCTGTTTTACCCTTAAGCAATGAAATCTATCCTCTGCCTTTAGAGTATAGTCAATGTCCTTGCCCATCTGTCAAGCATGACTTTCTACTGCTTCATCCACAGAGAGCAAACAGGACTGAAAGAAGAATGTGGGCAATGCAGCTTCATTTGTCCTCACTGTGACATTGCCCAGTCACCAAATCTGATTGGCTAACATCATCACTTTCACTACATTCTCCCTGGCTGGAACCACACAATAAAGAAAGCCTTTCAAGTTGATAAAAAAAAAAAATAGTGGTTCTGCAACAGCAGCGTATCAGAGGAACAATGGCTGCAAGAATGAATGGGGCATAGTTTCTTTCCTTTCTTTCATGAAACCTCTGCATCCTTCGAAACTTGAACTTCTTCACACTGCAAGAATTCAGCACATCATCACAACAGCTCAGCATTCTCTATACACCCGTTTTTAGAGTGGCTCCCTTTTGACAAACATATTGGAAGGTTTTGTTTGCTTGTTTTTGAGACTCCTTGAAGAAAAAAACACCCAATCTGTATTGTAGTACATTTTGTGTGATTATCTCCCTCCTTCACAGATCAGCAGTCCAAGTAAACAGGAACACAAAATGCAAATTGTAAATGTGCAAGTTCCCCAGCCTATAATTGGCACTCATATACTTTCCAGTGACCTTATTGATGGCAATTTTTTTTAGCCTGGTTAATCCCATTCTCGAACGATCAAGAGGTAAATTGGAATTGGGTTTTGCTTAAAAGCTAAGTTTCAGCCATTAATTACAGAAGTGGCAAAAATCTGTATTCATGAGGACTGGGATCATTAGCAGTGGTGGCTGGTGCCCATTGGACCTGGAGGGACTGCCAGGAGGTCATGGGGGCATGGCCAATTTGCCCTGCTTTTCTCCCCATCTTCCTCCCTTGCTGTGGACACTTAAGCATTGCAGATTTGCAACTGAAAAGCATTTTACTTTACTTTAGAAGGGATCCCTGCTGTTGCTTCTCTCCTGAAAGAAAAGTTATGTGACCCTCACCTGTTTTGATTCTCCCCCTTTCTTCTTCCTATGCAAAGAACAGTGGACACTTAAACATTGTTTAGAAATACATAGATACAAGATTAATATTGGGGACCAGGCACGCCCCTGGTATATGTATTATTGCAAGCAATTTTCCAGTGTGGTGTAGTGGTTAAGAGTGGTAGACTCGTAATCTGGTGAACCGGGTTCGCGTCTCCGCTCCTCCACATGCAGCTGCTGGGTGACCTTGGGCTAGTCACACTTCTCTGAAGTCTCTCAGCCCCACTCACCTCACAGAGTGTTTGTTGTGGGGGAGGAAGGGAAAGGAGAATGTTAGCCGCTTTGAGACTCCTTTGGGTAGTGATAAAGTGGGATATCAAATCCAAACTCCTCCTCCTCCTCCTCTTCTTTCCCCTTTGGAGTCCTTTTTGTGTATGTTATTTCCACTAACAGGTGCATGTTTGTGTGCACTTTGCACCAATACGCAAACTCTATTATGCATTCTTTAGTGTGAAAACTGTATTGCAAAATGTGAAAAAATGAATTTATTTTAAAAAAGAAGAGATGCATTTGTTCACTGGTTTGAGAAGTGTGACTTTCATAGGTTCACATGAAAATGCAAATGAAATTAAATTCTCCCCAATATCTCCTAAGGGGATAAACAGTTTAATAAATAATGTTCACACATTACCTGACCTCACCTGTGCCATGGAAAGGTGTTGAACCCCTATTGAGAGGCTTTAAGAAACTTCTCTATTCAGACTATCGAATAGCATTTGATTCTTCCTCCGACAATCTTCTCCATGGCTGTCACCAAACACCCCCTCCACAATTATACCTTTTGTGTGTAAGAAATAAAAGAGTGTGTGCATTTAAAAATAATCAATTCCCATGGAACAGGTGCAGAATTCATACCAGCTGCAAATGCCCAGTTACTTGGTACCTTCTCTAATTTATAACTAATTGCATGCATCCATAAATAGGGCTGTTCAATTACTTCAGATTAACCTTTCTTCTCTGTTGTAGCCCTGTGAAAACAAACAGATTTTTGTATCTGTTCTGTTCATTGCCTAGAAAGAGCAGGCTAGATTTAGAGATAATTGAAGTGACAGCTGAATTCATATGTCTATGAGCTGCTATTCTTATGTCTGTATTTTCAGCTTTTTTATTTTTTAGACGTGCAAAAGGTTATTTTAAAAAGAAAACATTAACATTTTATGTGTATAAAATTCAGTATGACAACAGGTAAGAGGAGAGATTATTTGGTTCAAATTATATTGCATAGCAGCAGCAACAACACTTTGGAACTCCCTGCCTATTGACAGCAGACAGACACCTTCATTGTATTCTTTTTGGTGCCTGCTTAAAACATTTTTATTTAGGTAAGCCTATCCAGACATGCAGAAATTGCATTTGCTCTGTCTCTTTTTAAAGCTATTGTTCATTTTAATAATAATCCTCTTAATGTTTTTAAATACCTGTTTTTATATGTATTTTACCGAGCATTTTAATGTTTTATGTACTTTTTGTAAAGCACTCGGTGGCGTTTGAATTTTGTTAAATAAATGTTAACATGTAGAACTTTCACAGTCACGACAAACCACAACATTGTTCCTTCAACTGGCAACAGCCATTCCACCAGGCGGCAAAACAGAGAGATAGGAAAGGCAGGGCCACTCCATCAGCAATGTTGAGAGACCAGCTTCATCTGCTCCTCATTCCTACAACTGCCACCTGGCAGCAGTCATTCCCTCCACAGATCTACAATTCCCAGAATACCCTGGGAGAAGTCTTGACGGTTGAACCATTCTGGGAATCGTAGCTCTGTGAGGGAAACATGGGGGCTTTTTATCTGCCCCATTAACAAACTAGAGCTCCCAGGATTCTTTGGGGGAAGCCATGGCTATTTAAAGTGTTTTGACACTGCTTTAAATGTATAGTGCAGATGGAGCCCAAGAGTCCTCTGACGCTAACAGGCAGGATCCTCCAGAAAACCTTCCTAGGCCTGTAGGGCTGGAGCCTGGACTGTCCCCTGAGCCTGGGAAACCAAAGTCTTCCCACAGTACATCTCTAGGCAGGAGGCTTCAGAATGGCATAGGAATGTCCATCTTCAGGCCAGAGGGTTGGCCTATTAAGAATACAGAAGTTGTCCACAAAGGGGTGGAGTTTGGGGGGTAGGTAGAGCAGAGGCTTTTAAAGGCTCAGTTGATTTGCCCCCCTTTCTTGGAGCAAGTGGCTCACTTGGAGCTGTCTGTGGTGCTGAAACTCTGTACCTGCCTTGCTGCCTTCTCTGGCAGCTGACCAGACCATCACAGGGATGCTGACTTTTTGAAGGCTGTTTGCTGCTGCATTGGAACGCAGGAAAGTATCTCTCATCAAACAGCCATTTAGCAGTTACTCTGCTCTTGCAACCCAACCCCCAATACACTTCTACTTGAACAAGAGGCAACAAAAATGGGTTCTTACAGCCCTTGTGTTCTTCTAGTGGAAATGATCCAATAGGTCTTAGCCTATGTCTCAAACATTGGATCACCTTACCTGTGTTGCAACCCAAATCTAAGCCATTTTGCCCCTATGAAAATAGTGCTACGTTGGTGCTGTACAAAGATTGCCCCCAATACTCACCACTGACCTTTTCATGAAGTCATCATCATCATTCACTGGTGGAGCTTCATTGCCAGAATAACAGAGTTAAAAAGAAATCCAAGGGAGAAATGAGGACTTGGGAAAGAGCAAGAAACATCATCTGACATTTTAGCTCAAAATCATACATCTCCATTCTAGGGATGACCTTTCATCTTGTATATTTCCCTTGCTTTGAGAAATTGCAAAAGAGTATTTTATGCCAAATCCGCCAGTATTTGACTTTTTAAAGGGTCAGGTTGCCTTAGACCTCCTCTAAATCTTTCAAAAGGAGACAAAAATGTTGCACGCAAATCATGAGTCAGTGTGATAGTACATTAAGGGACAGGTGTCATAGTACTGAAATGCAGGGATCCCGTCCAATGAAAGAAAAATTAGACAACAGAAATGGATGATGACCCAAAAGCTGATCACAGAGCCAACCCATGCATGAGGCAGGGTGAAGCAGCCACCGCAGGTAGCTGAAGCACAAGAGGCAGCACCCAATCTGCCCCACTGCTTCTTCTGCTGCCAGAATGTCATTCTCTTGTCGAGTTTTGACAGGAAGGGTGAGCAGCACTGAAACTAGCCTTCCCCACCAGTCTGCCCCACCCCTAGGCTGAATAAGGCCTTGTAGAACATCCCCCATGGGAAGTTCAGTGAGATGGGAGTGTTCCAGAGAGCAACTTCTGCCCCTGGGGCGGAGAAGATGGGCAGCAAGACCTTGCAGAACGCCCCCACTTGTGGGGGGCGGGGCGAGCCAGCACTTTCCCATTTCACCTCAGGTGGCAAAACAGGACAAGCCACCCCAGACTGATCAGCAGCCCGCGCAGTTCCCTCAACACAGGTTTAATGTGCACGCGCCCAGGTGAGGCACTCAACAACCTGGCTGTAGCATTCTGTATCAGCTGTAGCTGCTGGGCCAATCCCAATATAGGTTTCACTCAGAGATGCACAGAGGTCCAATTGTGCATCACGCATAAACAACAATTTGAGGTATCAATAGTCACCCCAACCTATACCCCTGTTCTTTCTTGTCACCTTGCCCAAGGAAAACATCCAAGCACATTCCAGCCTTGAAGGCAGTGAAACACACAAATCTCCTTCAGTCTCCTTTTCCTTAGTGACTCTTGGCATCTGAGGCTGGCCAGCAAGTTGGCACTCTCCTAGTGACTCATGTACTGGAATCTGTCCAGTCTGTGAAGGAGGGAGGGAGAGAGAGAGAGAGAGAGAAGGTAGGCAGAGCAGCCACCAGACAATTATCCGTGGTAAAGTTTGAAGTGCAGAAGCTCATCATGACAGCCTCCCTAGCAACATTCTCAAGGAGAGTCCAAATGCCCAATTTATTAGGATCAGCATAACTGCTACGCAGTTTCCTGAGAGCAAGTTCTGTTGAATGCCACTGGTGCTTACATGTGAAGCACACTGAGTTTCTTTAACAGAAAGATATTCAGCCAGTTGAAACAGAACCTTCAATAATTTGAAATTCAAACTATCACGCAAAGTAGTGTTATCATTGAAACCACTAGCATGAAGTAAGGACCTCATTTTTTATTTTTAGAAAGGAAAGAAGTGTCTACTTGATCATTTTCCCTCTGTGCCAGGGGTTACCTAACTATAGTCCTTGGATCACCAGTGGTCCATGTGCTTCATTCATGTGACCCACAGCATGTTTGTGGATGAAGACGGAAGTTGGCACGTCCATAACATTAACTGAGTTTCTATTGTTTCCTTCATTTAATTTATTTTATTGTATTTTATTTATTACAATTTTAAGTTTATGGGGTTACACTTGACACAACAGGCAGAAAAACCATTAAATGGTCTGCCAGGACCCTCAGCAATTTTCAAGTTACAGGTAGGTAGCTGTGTTGGTCTGCCATAGTCAAAACAAAATAAAATAAAAAATTCCTTCCAGTAGCACCTTAGAGACCAACTAAGTTTGTTCTTGGTATGAGCTTTCGTGTGCATGCACACTTCTTCAGATACACTGAGACAGAAGTCACAAAACCCTTAAAATTTTCAAGTGATCCATGGGGCAGGGAAAATATTGAGGAGCTGCTGCTCTGTAACAAAAAGGCAACGATGAGGCTTTCAAGTCTAATTCACTTTGCCAGAGCTAGGGGTCTCTTTCAAATTACCCTTACTCTCCAGTAGATTGATATAATCACTCCTGCATTCCCTCTTCAATCCAGCATTGCCAACCTCCATTTTTTTGCGCTCCTGCTAACTTCCCTGGAGTGGCAGAGAAGGAAGTCTGTAAAAATTTGTCTCCCCGTGAGAAAATATGTGCAGGCTATTGTCCAAAACAAGGAAGTACAGTTCCACACAGTATGAATGGAGGATACATGAGATGAGGAAAGCAGCAGCAATTACTCAGATCCTCATTACACTCCTTAGGTCTGTGCTTCTGAATGGGGAACAAATGTGCGATTAACCCAATTGTGCATATGACGACTTCAGATCAACATTATACTGCTCAGGTCTGTGCTTTTGAATGGGGAATGATGCACAATTAAACCAATTGCCCGTGCCATGGGGAACAATGATTCTCAACAATCACTTAGAAACTACATATCCACTTTTAGCTTAAAAGTATCCCAAGCATGAAATGCCATGATCCAGGAAGGTAGAAATATCAGTGGAAATGTTGGGAAATCTCACACACCCCTATAAGCGGCTTCTGAGATGTTTATTCCTGGAATGAATTTCTTTAAATGACAATTATTAAGTTACAGCAGGGGTTTTGCTGCAAAGGGTGACATTTTGTGGTACCTTCAAGTGAATTATTGATCACCCCTTTATGGCAACTGACACTGGTCTGTGTCACTAATAATAATAATGGGGGATATTAATAGTCCTGGAGCTGGTAGCAGGCGATACCAAAGGTCTCTTCAAACCCCAGGGAGTTAGATGTTGGAGAGTGTCTTTTTCCAACATAGGTACAACATTTATAGCCAGTGCCAGAGGAATCTGCAATAGGGTTAAGGTATGGATTATTGTTCAACACAGCTGCTGCAAAATCGGTCTCTGTCTGCTCACCTCCCCAACAAACTGCACACAAACTTAGCTGTTCTGCCATAATTCCTTCTTCGGGAAAAGGGCATCTCTGTATTGCTGAACATCAATAGCTTAAAACACTTTTTTTAAAAAGAAAGTAATCAGGCAAATTCATAGCTATATTAGGATTGAGTTAGATTAGTTAGAGTAGAGCGTTATAATGACAATGGCCAACCTCCCCTATTGGAATACCAGCAACAGAGGGGAGACTGTTCTTATATTCAGGACTGACAGGCTTCCACAGCATGGATAGCTCAGCATGGTTCTGATAACGCAAAGGTTGCAGGTTCAATCCCCATATGGGACAGCTGCATATCCCTGTGTTGCAGGGGGTTGGACTAGATGATCCTCAGGGTCCCCTCCAACTCTACAATTCTATGATTATACCTGCTTTTCCATTGTGAAAATAGGATGCTGGGATAGATGAAACATTAGCCTGCTCTAGCAAGGTTCTTATTATGTTATTTTTCTAAACCACTTTGAAGAGTTTAAAAAACAAACAAACCATTTTATATTAAATAAATAAATGTCCTTATGGTCTTAGATTGAATATCGGTATCCGAAGGCAATATCTTTCATTCTGTTTCCAGTGTCTAGGCTGAGAGTACCACCGCTTATGTCCCCAAAAATGCCACCACCGACTCAAAGGAAGGCAATATAATATGCAAGCCACTTAAGAAGTTTTGCTATTTAAGTGCTATATTAAACAAAAATATCAGTAGGCATGGGGGAAATTCTAGGTTTTGCAGACATATGACAAATCTTTAGAGTGGGGAACACATGGGAGGGGATGGTGGTCAAATGCAGGCCAACAAATATGAACTATAGAACTAGGGTGGGAGTTATGGGATGATGGAAGTGGCTGGCATCCTGGACATTTTATTAACTTAAAAGTGAGATGTATCCTGGAAAGCCTCTAGTCCAACCCCATTGCTCCATGCAGGAATCCATGGCATAGGGCTAACCTGCCTCTTCTTAAATGCCTGCAAACCAAGAAAAGCTCAGTACCTCTTAGATGGGCACCTGTCTACTCATGACCTGAGCTCCTTTGGGAGGAAATGTGGGGGCTGAATACACATGTAATAAGTACATGCACATTTACAGGCCAGTTCCCCTCTCCGTTGCTGGGTCAGCAGGAGAGAAGAAGAAGAAGAAGAAGAAGAAGAAGAAGAAGAAGAAGAAGAAGAAGGAGAGAAGAGGGAGAAGAAGAAGAAGAAGAAGAAGAAGAAGAAGAAGAAAGAAGAAGAAAAGAAGAGAAGAAAGAAGAAGAAGAAGAAGAAGAAGAAGAGAAGAAAGAAGAAGAAGAAGAAGAAGAAGAAGAAGAAGAAGAAGAAGAAGAAGAAGAATTTATTAGCTGCACTGATTGATGTTTATTGTGAACCTATTCCAGATGCGTTAACTTCGTGACCAGATTTAGCATGAGGTTTGAAAGTGAGGCGGGACCCCACATGTGCTATTTCCATCTCACACTTTCCCAGTGCTGTTGTATGTATGTATGTATGTATTTGCTTGCTTGCTTGCTTGCTGCAACCATAACAGAAAGGGGGGGGGGAGCCAGCGTCGATTCCCATTAACAATAAGATTACGAATAATCCATCAGTCCTAAATTTAACATATATATTAATATAGCACAGGGAGTGGACTTATGGGGCCCAGGGGGACCTGCTTCCATCCACATGGGCCAACTCTGAAAGGTGGGCACAACTGTCCATCTGTTCAATCACCTGTTGTCATTGTGACACCAGAGGTTTTTACCAGTATTTGTTTGTTTGTTTGTTTGTTTGTTTGTTGCATTTGCAACAACCTGTTCCTCTAAAGGCCTTCCCCCCCACAATGACCCTGTGAGGTACATTAGGCTGAGTGGTGGTGACTGGGATTTGAACCCTGGCCTCCCAGGTCCTAGTTTGATACTGTAACCACTACACCACACTGACTCTCAATAAATAAATAATAATGAAATAATGAAATCAATAAATCCATTGATGTGCTCACTTTTGCCTCTGGCCCACCAAAGTTTCCCTGCAAATGAATGTGGCCCTCAGGCTGTTTTTTCTTCCCTCACACCCCTGATGTAGGTTCTCTGTGCCTTGTATTTTTGGTCAAAACAACAAAGGTTTTGTTTCAGTTCATTTCAAGCAAGCTCTTCTGTGATTTCTTTAGACCTCTGATTAGAGTGCCAAGACTTTTAAGAGCAAATGTAATACAAAACGCTCGAAGGCCCACAGAAAAGCTAACATGAGGAAACAGAGACAGTCCAAAGACATAAGGACATTTCTGAAATCCATACACCTTGTAAAGCAAAACGTCAATTACTTTACGTTCCAGCTTTTACTTCCTGTCTCTTTCCAGCGTCAACTCTTCACCCATTTATGAGTAAATGAAGTTTTATTTTCGTTCTGGCGAGTCTCCAGGGAGGTGAAGGTGACCGTCTTAGCCTTGCATCGTCACTTGTTTTCCACCTGCAACCCTCTGCTTCCTTCCCTGAAGCAATTTCACATGGCACTTCTGACAGAGCCACATAACACGGCATGATGGGAGCGTCGCAGCAGAGCAAAGACGAGTGTCAAACACTGCATTCAACATCCTTGCTGTAGGAGCGGAGAAGGATACAGAACCTCTCAAGAGATACACAAGGAGTGGAATCCAATTGCCCCCCTTGAACTCAACACAAGGGCTTCTGATACAATGGAGAGATCCACCAATACAGGGCTGGGGAACTTCTTGCAACTCAAGGGCCACATTCTTTCATGGGAAACATCTGAGGGCCATATTCCTGTGATGGATGGGGCCAAAGGCAGAAATGGCCAGAGCAACATATCTGTAGTGGGCTACATTTCAAACATGGAAAAGTCAGGTGCAGACATGAACACCTCCATATATATCGAAGCAAGAGGCATCATCACAGTTCAATGACACATTCTGACCAGGCAAAAGCACCTAAGGGGTGTGTGGAATAGATATAGTGGGGGGGATGGGGTGTGGTTTAGGGGAGATTCCTGAAGGCCATATAGAAAGGGCTGGAGGACCACATTTGATCCCAAAGACGGAGATTCTCCAACCCTGTGCCTGTGATTCCCCCTCTCCCTGCTGCTACTAGCACCCACTGATAATCAACTTTAAAGAGTTATTATTTCCAAAACAACTCTTTATTTCTTTAAAGAGTTAATATTTCCAAAACAATTTTTAAAGGCCTCATGAAAATTCATCAGAGTTTTAATGGAATTTCTTCTATTATACACATGCAGTTTTCACGAATATGTGAATTTTTTGCACATGAATTTCCCCAAATATAATGTGTCAAATATAATGTTTCACTAATGTATGCATTTTAAATGCATATTTAACACTAATATTTATTACTCAGCTCCATTGCAAAATTCAGAAAAGTGAAAATTTCAAAGGATAGCAATCTTTGCTTCCCATTTTGTTTCAGGAGGTACAAGTTAGCTGGTTTGTTTTTAAATGCAAACTGGATTGAACTTCTCCCCAATCCCTACTTATGCATTTACATGGAAAAGCATGCACAGAAAACTGTATACAACCCTGGAACTATGCATCATGTGTGTGTGTACACATCTATTTGAAATACTTTAGGAAGCTGCACTTGACAGGAAGCTCCCAGCACACGTACATTATTATATTGAATATATATGTACTGGGAGCTCTCTGTAATGTGCATCTTCCCAAAGTATGTGTGACTGCCAAAATAATCTGAGAAACAAATATATACAACTGTCACAGACAACCACAATGTGCCCAGTAAGAGTGCCCCATTCCCAGAGGACCCCCAAAGCCTGGAGCTAGGACAATAAATTCATGTGTGCTGGACACATTGTGATGCTCTTCCGAGCCTTATTGAACTGGCTGGATGAGTCCTTTGCTATGAGTAGGGATGCCCATCTCCAGTTGCCATGTTTGTGACTTGCTCTCCGCAGCTACCACTGGATCAGAGCACTGTTTCACAGAGACAGGCAGGAACCCTGATTCAGGAACTGCATGCTACACAAATCATTGCCAGTAAATAACTCATAAAATTATCCAATACACTCTGTGAATATCTGACAGACTTCTCAAGCTCCCTTCCACACCTTTGTTGGGATTTCTTTCTCGTAAGTTCCAGAAATAATCAAGTGGGACGCTGCCCGTTTGAGACAATTGCAATTCTCCTGTGATTTATTGCTGTGATGGGGGTCATAAAACTGCAATTTATTCCACAGCTATTGCCTGGCAAGAAACCACCAAATTCTTGTGGAAAAAAATAATAATTTAAATTTAGTTCCCTTAATGGCCTAATCTTATGGAATAATATGCTGAGTCAGTCACTCATCGGACAAGATTTAGCGCTCATCTTTTGACCCTTCCAGCCTCCTGCATCCAAAGCTGTTTCCCTCTCTGATGTGATATGCTTATGAGAGAGATATGCAATATATACCCCAGGCTGACAATGGCTCTGCCCCAGTCCTTCATCCTGACTGCTGTTATAGGACACTACCCCTCAAAACCCCACTGCAAATAGAACACTGGGAATATATTTTTAAACCAGTAGTGGGGAACATTTTTCCACCCAAGGGCCACATTCCCTCCTGGGTAACATTCTGAGGGCCATGTGTGACTGGTGGGCAGGGTCAGAGGGTGGATCAACAAATGTGAATTTCACCTCTGTACAGGAGGCTAGGTTTTACACAGAGAGAAACACAAAGCTTCCCATCCAGACAAACAAGAGGTGCTATCATGCACATCCCAGCATGAGGGATGCATTTGGAAAGGGGGGGAGGGAAGTTGTTGTTATTTTAATTGTATTATGTATTGAAATGTATATGTGAATTTTTTTGGAAAACTTTATAATAAAGAAAAAAAACTTCAGAAAAAGGACACATTTGGCTCTTTGGCCTGAGGTTCCTCACTTCTGTATTAAAATTCATCTCTTTTGACTTTCAGGCATTACTTGAACTTCTTCTTCTTCTTCTTCTTCTTCTTCTTCTTCTTCTTCTTCTTCTTCTTCTTCTTCTTCCTCCTCCTCCTCCTCCTCCTCCTCCTCCTCCTCCTCCTGGATGGCCTATGCAGTTCTTTAAAATGTTCATGAGTAGACATTTTAATAATTGTTCTGCGTTGCTTTTAATGGTTTTTTTGACGTTTCTATGTACTGCTCTGATATTTTTTGAGAAGGTGGTCTATAAATAGGTTAACATAAGGACACAAGAAGAGCCTGCTGGATCAGGCCAATGGCCCATCTCGTCCAGCATCCCGTTCTCATTGTGGCCAACCAGATGCCTGTGAGAAGCCCACAGCCAGAATCTGATCACAAGAGCACTTTGCCCTCCTGTGCTTTCCAGGCATACTCTCCAACACACCGAGTTCCAAAACCACCTTCCTGGCTATGCTCTCATGTGAGTCACATGACCTTCATGAGATCACAGGGCCCAAAAAGGTGCACTTTTGGGGGGCCATGCTCTCTTGGCACCCAAAAACGTTTTGGAGAGCCACGTGAGATTGCGCCCCAGAAAAAGTTTTGGGTTTTTTCAGGGTGAGATCTCGGTGTGAAATAGCGCAAGACCATGTCCCCGCAAATGTCCATTATGCTCTCATGGGGGAAAGCAGGTTTTGAGAATGGGGAGAGAGCTGGTGGATTCAAAGGCCTAAAGTAGGACAGGTGGAAAGTGATGTGCCTGCCTAACCTTTTGCTGGATCGGGTGATTGAAAGAGAAGCTATGGACTTATAGGAAGCTCCCATAGCTGGGAGCTTCCCCCAGACAAACCCATATGCTGCTTGTTAGTTTGATTGGCTTTTATTTATTGATGTATTTAAATTATGTTTGACTTCCACTCAGGACAGAGTCCTCCCAAAGTGGCCTGCAACAAACATGAACTGTAAATGCAGAGTTTCAATGATGCAAAAAAAAATGAAAACCACAAATTGCAAATTTCAAGTTAGCCACAGTGCACTTCCATGATGCTAGTTGACAGCATCTCTGCACTTCCTTATAGAGCAAACATGAGCACAAGGTTGGCCCCGGTATGTGGTATGAAGGCACCTGATGTAGCAACCTTGCTGAAATTAAGGTGGTCTGAGACTGGGGATTGCCTTGGGATTCCATGCACACTACTTTGAGTTGGAAGAAAGGTGGAATGTGTGTGTATGGTTTTTCTAAGGGGGGACTGGGGTCTTCTGCTGCACAGCTCTAGGTCTTTCTCTGAAGAAGGTCCATAGCTCAGTGGTAGAAAACCTGCTTTGTGTGCAGAATGTCCCAGGTTCAGTTCCTGGGATATGCAAACCCTGGAGTGCTTCTGCCAGTCAGTGTAGACAATAATTATTGAGGTTATTGATATTGCACGTTTGGAAGCAATAGGATGAATAAAAATGAACTCTTCTTCAAATAAAAATTGTCCAGTCCAACAATATGGTTCAGAAGCTTTACTAACAGAACTTGTTCCAAAACAGACACTCAAAACAATAATGTTACATCCAGATAGTTGTGTAGTATCATGTGCTGGTCCCGGTACAGGCATGATGACTTCAAAATACAAAATAACTTTATCCAGAGCTGAAGACAGAGCTCTGCCTCTCCCATATAGACTCCGTTATTAGCCTGGAGGCTGATTTCTCCTGGAGAGAATCATTAGCACACCATTATCTTGGGAGGCTTGAGAGACAAAGACCAACTCAAGTAAAATGGAGGTTTGCAACTGAACACGCCATGCGATCTAAGTTACATAGCTTGTGAGAGCTAACAGAGATACATTGTTGATTAATTATTGGCTGTTAGGCTCTCTGCTGCTCTTGCTTCAGTGGGATTTCCTGCTGTTAAACTTTCAGCAATACACATACAGGGTTATTTTCCATTTCAATGTACAATTAAACCATTATACTTAACAATACTGAGCTTGATGGACCAGTGCTTTGACACAGTATAAGGCATTCCCCATGTTCCTTTGGGGGGGACGAGAGTGCTGGAACTCAGTGGCAGAGAATCTGCTTCGCACACAGAAGGCCCCAGATTCAATCCCCAGCATCGCCAAGTAGGGCTGGGAATGTCCCTTGCCTGATACCCTGCAGGGCCACAGCCAATCAGTGTAGACAATGCTGAGCTAAATTGAGTGATGGCCAGACTCAGCATTAAGCATCTGCCTGTGTTCCCGTGCACTGGGGAAAACAGGATACTGGATTAGACAGGCCTTTGGTCCGATCCTGCAGGGCTCTCCCCACTCTAGTAGTGCTAGTATTTTATGTGTAGCAGCTTAGGGACCTACTTACATGAGTCACTGGGCCCATTCAGTGCTGCGCCGGATAAATTATGCTTGCCCAATTCCATCACATTTAAGTCAGGTCTAAATCCCAATATAATAAGTAAAAGTATCTCTCCTGTTCACAGACCACCCTCTGTTTGTAACAGAAATGTACACCTCTGTAAACTGCAAAGCTGAACGGCATATGCTGCTTGTGAGATAAAGTCATTTGTGTAGCTAATCCAAATCCACATATGGAAGCGGGAAATATATATATATATACATATACATATATCTATTGTTTTCCTGGTCTGCAGAGAGTGGGGGTGGGGAGGGACTCGTCATATAATCCTCTGGATATGTCATTGTCAAGACTGTAACAAAGCTGCCAAATCCGAAGAGCTTGTGTCGGAATCGCTCTGTGCGTATGCAATGGGCATAAGCAGGGGGAAAGCTGGGAAGTGAATGGGATGAAATGTGGCAGGGAGTATAATGAGATAAATGTAAAGGAGAAAAGAATGAGGGGTATATTATTAACAGATAATGCCAAGGCAATTAATGAAGAGTCACAACGTTAAGGGGGGAAGCATCTGCCCTGCATGCAAAATGCCCCAGGTTCAATCCCGGGCATCTCCAGGAATGGCTGGAAAGCAATTCCTGTCTGAAACCCAGTAGAGCTTCTGCCCGTCCGTGTAGACAATACTGAACTGGGTGGACCAAAGTTCTGAAAATTCAGCAAGGTCCAAAGACCCAGATATTGAACACCCAACATTAGCCACAATCAGAGTAGACCTACTTAAGTCCCATTCTTGGGTAAAGCTCCACACAATCACATTCTCTCTAATAGATTCATGACCTATAGGGACTGGAGTTCAAATTATTTGGCAGGGGGAGTAGAGGAGCCCAACCCCCATTCCTGGACTTTCCCAGGGCTCCTTGAGTATTTTTATTATGCTTTTTTTTCTTGGGGGGGGGTGGATTGGAGGGGATTAAAATGGCAGACACTTCCTTCACCGACCAAAAAGCTCTACTGAGTGTGTGTGTGTGTGTGTGTGTGTTGGGCCAGGGGGCAATATGCCCCATGTTTGTGAATGTGTGGCTGAGAAAGATGTGTTTGGACACACAGAGAGAGGGAAATATGTCTGATAAAAAGGGGGGAGCTGTGCATGTATGTGTTGTCCGGGAGGGAGGGAGATTGTGTGGCATGTAGGAGAGAGAGAGAGAGAGAGAAGGGAGAGATGTGTTTGTGTGTGTAGCCTGTGTGTGAGGGGGGGGCAACCTTGTATATTTTTCTTGGTACTGGAGAATGTTTCCTCTTGTTATGAGGCTGCCAGGGACTGGGCAGAGGATGAATGGTGGAATTGCCTCCTCGTCCTGACCCTTCCAGGGAGGAGGAGGAAGAAGACAATTTAGATTTACAACAGGGGTTTGAGGAAAGTCACAGTTCAGAGGCAATGAGGGGGAGGCAGATGAGGGGGAAAGTTGGGAAATCAAGGGAGAGCCAGAGCAACACCTGGCTGACATGTTGCCATTAGAAAGCATTCTAGATCCTCCATCTGCCAGAACCCAGCAAGCCTTAAAAGTAGGAGAGCAAAGAGCTTGAAGACAGAGGGCACATAGCAGCACCTGTAGAGGAGATGACAAGAATGACGAATGAGGAAGTAGGAGAGACGGGGGGGTGTGGAGATTCACTCAGGACAACACCATTATCCAAGAGGCTGGGTTCTATAGCCTCTCTGTGTGAAAATTAAAATAAAAAGGACTGTAAGAAACTTTTCCTTGCCTTTATACTTTCCTGGGCAACTGCCGGGAGTCACTGACAGCACCCTGACAGAGGTATCAGCTGCAACCTGTGGTAGGGCTGAGTCAATATTATCTCCATAATTAGGACCCACAGGACATAGTGACTTCCCACAGCAAGCATGAGTTTTTCAGAGGGGGCGGGGAAGCCATGTGTTAGTGTTCTCTGATTTTGTGCTCTGCCATGGCCCTGGCAGCCATTTTGTGGTGTGCCATCAGCCATTTTGGTACTGGCACCCACAGCACTTCTTCAAAATTTGGAACGTGCCCTCTGGTCCAAAGCAGTTGCAACCCTTGAGCTAGCCCAAACCCCTGCACAACCTGCAATGCCGGTGACAACAGAAGCATCTCACCCCATGTCTCCTACAAAAGATAATGGTACACTCCAACATGCCACAGGGGGATATTGGGATTCACGTCTTTCAGGGCTGCACTCCTGCATGAGTCACATTACTTACATGAGAGTGCACCCCCCCCCAAATGGGAGCCACAATGGGACATCCCAGGATCCAATCCGAAGCTAGGCTTCTGTAAATAGCTAGAAGGCAATCACGGAAAGTCACAGGAGCAGAATCCCTCTCTCCCCGCCCTCCATTTCGAGTAACGACAGAAACAATGGAATACAGTGCAACTGAATACCAGCAAGATATAGTGGGAGAAGATGGATTAGGCATTTTCTAGCAGCCAGCCAGCCATCTCTGACCCATTTCCCATGAATCACACCGCAATTTAGACGTGGTTGTGTGAGACCCTGGTGGAATTGCAATAATTTGAGCCAATCTGTAGGTCTGGGTTGCAAAATTCATGTTGCAAAATTCTATTCGCCCGCGGCGTGTCCTTAATGCCTCCATGCCCTTTCTCCAGTTGATAGAAGCAGCAGAAGACTATATCCCAATAAACCATTCCCGAGTATCAATAACAGGTATTAACAGTCTCAGTTCAGTTCAGCCACAGAATCTGGGCTTGAAAATGGAAGTTCATCTTCAGGACAGTTTTATTATATATATATTTTTTTGCCGGATGCAGATATGGACGTGTTACAGAAGGAGTTTTATCAGCTCATGGACACAGTTGCTCAGTGAAAGGAATGTTATCTCTATGGAGGCGCTGAGTGTAATTGACAGGAAGGTTTCTGCTTGGTCAGGAAATGTATTTTGAGACTTTCAGAGAGATAGGTGTTAACACCGTACAGGGACGCAGCGGGAATGGCTGTATGAAATTGTTTTACAGCACCTAGAAATGTGCAGGATTTAGCAAGGCCAATCTTCCCTACCCAAGTCCCTTTAAATGCTGTTATTCTCATCTGCAGAAATGAGAGCAGAACAAACAATTTAATTTGGGGCATGCACCACTGACCTAAAAAAAACACAATTAACACCATTACTGAGATTGGCAGAGCCAGCCCTTTCTCCGACCAGCTCTGGAAATTGCATTCATACATTCGCTCACTCATTTATTTTAAATATTGTTTCCCACCCTTAAGCATTTGTTTCAGGGTAAAGGTAAAGGGACCCTGACCGTTAGGTCCAGTCGCAGAGGACTCTGGGGTTGCGGCACTCATCTCGCTTTACTAGTCAAGGGAGCCGGCGTACAGCTTCCGGGTCATGTGGCCAGCATGACTAAGCCGCTTCTGGCGAACCAGAGCAGCACACGTTTACCTTCCCGCCGGAGTGGTACCTATTTATCTACTTGCACTTTGACGTGCTTTCGAACTGCTAGGTTGGCAGGAGCAGGGACCGAGCAACGGGAGCTCACCCCGTCACGGGGATTCGAACCGTCGACCTTCTGATCGGCAAGCCCTAGTCTCTGTGGTTCAGACCACAATAAAACATGGGCATCCAATGTGGTGCCCTCCAGATACTGTTGGACTCTGATTCCCATCATCCCCAGCCAAAAAGGGGTGGTGGAAGTTGGATTTTTAACCATTCTGGAAGGCACCACTTTAGCTGCTGATATGATACAACTAACCAACTAAAATACAGCAATAAACTGCTCCTAGCCAAGGAAAACCTGCTTAAACCCATATCAACTTACTGTCCTGCGGCAGGATAAGATATTTTATTTATTGAGGCTTCTAAGCTGACATGGAAATGTGCGCTTCTTGGTTTACGCTGGGACTCTTGAAACTGATTTTATTCTTTTACCTGCCCCATATTTATGTCCGTTTGTTTTTACTTTTGTGTTTTATTACTTTTGTATTTTATGGCACAATGTTACACACATCTATTCAGAGGTTAGCCCCATTAAACTCAGTGGGAGTTGTTCCTTTACTCTCTTTTATTATAGTTTTATTACATCTGTATAATTGCTGCCAACAGCTTTGAGAACCAAGGAAAGATGGGGGCACAGATTTAACAAATGAACTGATAAGAGAAATACATCGTGTCCCAGGTTCCTTGGTGGGAACCTCTGTGGAGTTTCCATTTTCTACTGTGGATTCTGAAAGTTGTAATCTCAGCATGAAAAATAGAAAAGTTCTCCCTGTGTCTGGAGCATCTGCTAACACCACCTTTGTCATCACTTTCTCCTGCTCCAAAGTAAGTTTCTGGGCTGTGGGAAAAGGTGGCAGCTTGAATGATCAAAGGGAACACACCTTTGTCCTGCAAGGGGGTGTTCCTGCATACAAGCAACTCCCATATGGGGAAAGGTTGGATAATAATAATAATAATAATAATAATAATAATAATAATAATAATAATAATAATTTTTTATTTGTATACCGCCTTTCTATCTTACGATACTCAAGGCGGTTTACAAGCAGAAGAAACAAAAAATGTACATCTTATAACAATCTAATGCAATACAAAAATGTGATAATAAAACAAAACTTTAAAATAAGCAACCTACATCAAAAAGTAACATTCAACAATTATTAGAGTAATATAAAATAATATCAACATATAAAAGTTAAACAGAAATCCACTCAACATTTACAATAAACAATTTCTAAACTAATCAATAAAACAACGGCAAGCCACAGTACATAAAATAATACAATACAAATTGAGAAGCAAAGACTAGAGGGTGGAGCAAGGCAGGTGGAAGGAGGCCTTGCCTGATGGAGTCTCTCCCCTCATTAGGGGCTTTTTAGTTTAGAGGAAAGGTGAGTCAGAGGAGTAAAAATACTTGATAGAGGTGCATAATATTATGCATTGTGTGTAGGAAGTGGATAGAGAAAATATTAGTGGCTGGGAACTGGAGGTGAGGAGAGTGTTGCTTGTTGAAGTAAGGGTAGCAAAATTGCAGCTAAAAAGCTCAAATCATATATATGACTGACACCCTTCTTTGGAAATTAAACCAATGTCCAGATTTTAACATTCAAAAACTTTTATTGAAGAAATTTATAGTTATAGATGAATTAAAACATAATATTTACAGTCACGTACTTCTCCAAGCATGGGCTTACAGACTCTTCTTCTAACTTCCCAACAGCTGTATTTTCCTCCCATTTCCAGAGCTCAGCAGTCAGCCTTCTGTATCTCTATTAGGCAGCTCCTATGGAAGATTTCCACTTTTCCTTTCTCCTACAGCTTTGCTCTCTTTCTTTCAAGCAGAGAAGAAACACCCCAACACTCTATTCGACTTAGCAGTGTTCACGGTGGATTCTAAAACACAGTCATCCTGCTTCACATAAAAAATGGGAGTCTCTCTTTCACCAGATACTTCCCATATGACCAACGTCAGCCAATCACATGAGAATTACTAGAGAACTCTCTTGAATTCAGTTACCAACCGATGAAATGTAAACACGTGGCAGTGCATACAAACATTTACAGTTTCAGTGAATGAAGTTACTATGCGTAACATTGTTGTGCTGCAGTTCTGCTTACAGAGTCATCTGGTTGGCCACAACAGGAACAGAATTGTGGACTAGATGGCCTTTGGTCTGATCCAACAGGACTCTCCTTAAGACCATCTCAGCTATGAATAACTATGGCATCCAAAGGACTCATATGCTACATTCCTGTATGTGGCAGCTGTACAATCCATTTTTCCAGAGCACTGGAGCCTAAACTCTTAGACTTTGCATGCCAAGGAATGCATGGATGTGGGAGACACACCTGGGTCTATGCTCCCCCTCCCCATTTTCGACACATTCAGCCCTATCCCAGAATCCAATGCTTGAACAAGGCTCATGGTGAGTTCTCCCACCCTGAGCTTGCTACAAACTTTCCGAAGATGCACAGTAGGTACATTTCTTACTTAGTGAGAAACTCTTTACTTTCAAGCATGCTTTCAGGTTCTGCACATTGAAGCAGCAGGTTCCCTCTTGAAGGCTCCCTTGAAAGACTGCCCCTGACCTTCATTGACCCCGCTTCCCTCCTCGGAGACACGGTCTTGATGAACAACGGGCTTCAAAGAACAAAACGTACTGCTGAAGTCAGCTATCAATACGCCTCAGCAGGAACAAATGCTTCCACTCCCCAACTCTCTCAGACATTTCTAGGAAGCAGATTTCCAGAACACAACTGAAATGGCAATTTCTCAATGGAAGGGAGCATTTTCCCTTCTGGTACTGATGAGCTACCTTAAAACCAAGGTGATGGGCTGACAGGTGAGTGAAGTTTGCACATGCTCTGCCTGAGCAGACAAACTCAAATACCCACAGCTGTTCCCCACAAAGCATTGAGCATACATCAAGTGTTGATCCTGGTACAACATAATATTCCGGATTGTTCTGTCTGAGGGAAAGAGCCTGGAAGCTGTCCTAGTGCCCTGGAATGTCTTCGGCGGGATGCTCAAGGAATTAGTTTGGTCCCGATTCTGAAGGGAACTCACTCCCTCAACATCTCCAGGACTGATGTGAAGAGCAGGAGATAGTTCTCTTCAGACTCTTCACTTCAATAAATTACATGGTGTGTTTTGAGGGGTTGTGCTTTAGAATCTTTCTCTTCCTTCTTAATTTGTTTGTTTACAAAGTCCAAGCAGCTAAGCACCAAACTTCTGCCAGCTTAAGGTTGCAAGTGCCCCAATACATTTTGCAGAGCTGGCGCAAGATATTTTGCCACCTGAGGTGAACTACAAAATGGCACCCCCTCCCTGCCAGGAAAGGAGGGGTGAGTGAAGATCTACACCAGGATCAAGGAGGTGGGATCTGCTGCCCCTGTGGATCCTGCCGCCTGAGGCGGTTGCCTCATGGGTGACTGGCCCTGCCAGTGAGTGATCTTATGTAGAGTCCCTCCCAGGGACGTTGTACAGAGGGGGGGGGGGACTGGTATTCCTCAGGCCACCATTATTATATTAAAAATAAGACTTTAAAAAACCCACACATTGCTCTAGAAACTGGACAGAACAGATTTCATAGTTAACAGTTTTTGAGGCAGTGTGTCTCTGAATACCAGTTGCTGAGAAAATCACAAGTAGGCAAAGTGCTGTTGCTTCCCATAATCTCTCTCTCTCTCTCTCTCTCTCTCTCTCTCTCTCTCTCTCTGTGTGTGTGTGTGTGTGTGTGTGTGTAACTCTGGAATGAGATTTTCCCCATTATAGGCTCACAGCTATCAACTATCTCTGCTTCCACTATGCATTCAATGTGTCGCCCTCATAACATTAGGGCTGTAATATGCCACAATGTTAGATTGATTAGACGTATGATTTCAACCAACCAAGGAGCTACCTCGCCGTTTCTAAATGAATTCCTGCATGATGAACATGATGAAGCAAGCGCCGCATCCCAAATGAATGAAGCAGGCGATGTTGAGTTCTCCACGTTAGCAACAATTCTCCCCCCTTTTATTTGGGAAGTCCTGTAAGAGGGAAGCGGGGGCACCAGTCGCAGCTGCTGCAAATGAGAAATGAATAGCACAGTTTCCATTTGCATAATATTCATTTTGACTTAATGTTAATGAATTCACACCGCGTGAGCTGTAGGGATGTTTCCTCCATAATTTGCAGAAATACATCAAGTTGTGTAACTAAGTAATAATCCGAGCATTAAGGAAATGAAATGTTGCTTGCAAATAATTTGAAAGGAAAAATGGTGCTGCTCTGAAGTTTCCCTTGAATTAAGAAAATATAGTCAGCGATGCAGCATATGTATTAGTGTACAGTGAAGTTGGAGTTCTTAACTCTCTCTCTCTCTGTGTGTGTATATATATGTATGCAAGAAGTCATAGCCAAGCTTGGATCATTTGATTCAAACCATGTATAGTTGTAGAAAGTCTAATGAAGCCTTATATTTAAGCACAGAACACATGGATTCAATTTTTTTTTCTTTTTTAAAAAAAGAAGAAATGGTTTTGCCAGCTTGCCCTTTAAAATAATTTGGCCATTTAATGACTTTTTATACCAAACTCTGTCATTGATTCCAGGGGATTTTACAGTGATTTAATGCTGCAAAATACAATGCAAAATATTTATTTCTTTTAAAGCAAAACAACAACAACAACAACAAACCTTTAAGCACAGGAATCTTAAGCCGCAACCTGTAAGGATGGGTGTTGCGAGTACACACCCCTCCTTGGTGTGACTGTATTGCTGCTCACCAGAATTCTAGAGGATGTTTCTGAATATTTCGGCTGCTCTGAAGTTAAAGAAAAACGGGGAAATGGCTGTTTCTGTACCACACCTAGAGAGCAGTTGGATCTGTAGGTGGGAAGGAGTAGAAAGAGGGAAGGCAGGGGTGGTTTCAGGGTAGCATGATCGGCCTGGTTGTACAGGGGGCCGTGCTGCAGGGGGCTCCAAAACAATGCTGTAGAAAGGAGTGGGGGGGCGCCAAATTTTCACATTGCACAGAGAGCTACAAGTGCGCCACTGGGGAAGGAAGTGGCGCTACTACAACTAGGTAATTCTGATTCAATGCAGTGGGCGCTCAGTTTGCTAAGATTCTATGCTGAGATTCCTGAATTGCAGGGGGTTGGACTAGGTGACCATTGGGGTCCCTTCCAGCTCTACAATTCTGGGATTCTAAGAGGGGAAGTGATTTGTTCACCAGGCTAGCAGCAGCACCAATGTCCCTTGGAAACAATGAGAACT
The DNA here is from genome assembly GCA_900245905.1 of Lacerta viridis. Classification (NCBI taxonomy): domain Eukaryota; kingdom Metazoa; phylum Chordata; class Lepidosauria; order Squamata; family Lacertidae; genus Lacerta; species Lacerta viridis. The sequence continues at coordinate 37,441 of OFHU01003477.1, read as the reverse complement.
GTAACTGTGCAACTTCGACACAGACCACACTCAGCATTGTGTGTGTGTGTGTGTGTGTGTGTGTGTGTTACATAAATCAAAATCAGTCTGCGTGGCAGTGGCAGTAAGTGAATGGCTGTATGGTGTATGAAAAACAAAATAATAAATAATAAAAATTCCTTCCAGTATGCACACGAAAGCTCATACCAAGAACAAACTTAGTTGGTCTCTAAGGTGCTACTGGAAGGAATTTTTTTATTTTGTTTTGGCTACGGGAGACCAACACAGCTACCTGCCTGTAACTGGATGTATGGTGTATGGTTAGTGCAGGGAGAAGGACTAGCTTAAATTCCTTGCCGTTTTTTTTTCCTCCTTTCATCTTTTGCTTCCAAACATTACTTGTCAGATCTAGCGAGGGTTTCTTTGCGTTCAGTTCCACCAGTAGCCAGCTCGTACCTGGAGGGAACATGTGTACAGGAGCACAAAGGCCATGCTTAACATCTATTCGGCTGACATTATCTGCTGCTACTGCTGCAATAAAATACACAGAAAGGAATCCTTATGTTTGAAGAAGTAGGCAGGAGGGCAGGGGGAAAGCATTCAGTACTGAACCAGAAAGATAAAAGCATACTCACCCATGCAATATCTCCTTATGCATTCATTCAAGGATTCATGGGGGGGGGCGGACAACTTTCCTTATTCCGGAGCTTTCAACACTTAAAATAGCTTATACCATTTGTCTTAAAACAACCAGTTTGACCCTGAACTGCATTTCATTGGAAAAGTAGTTCCTGACATTTGGCAAAGTCTAGATGCAGCTTTGGACAGTGTTCTCGAAGTGACTAGCATGAGTTTGGCCAAACTGCTGGAGGCAGTGGAGGATAGGGGTGCCTGGCATGCTCTGGTCCATGGGGTCACGAAGAGTCGGACACGACTGAACGACTGAACAACAACAACAACAACAACAACAACAACAACAACAACAACAACACCAAACTTAAAACCATGGAGAGACCTGGTCTGAATAGAGACATTGGATTCTTTTCTCATTATACACGACAAAGCATATACCCAGAACAAACGTAGTTGGTCCGTAAGGTGTGACTCTGAGTGCTCACTAGAAGGACAGATCCTGAAGTTGAGGCTCCAGTACTTTGGCCACCTCATGAGAAGAGAAGACTCCCTGGAAAAGACCCTGATGTTGGGAAAGATGGAGGGCACAAGGAGAAGGGGACGACAGAGGATGAGATGGTTGGACAGTGTTCTCGAAGCAACTAGCATGAGTTTGGCCAAACTGCGGGAGGCAGTGGAGGATAGGGGTGCCTGGCGTGCTCTGGTCCATGGGTCACGAAGAGTCAGACATTACTGAACAACAACAACAACAACAACAACAACAACAAAAGATGCAGCTTTGAGAGGTGGATAAATTAACCTGCTTTTATACAAATCTCTTTCTGGGGTGTTTATCCAAAAGTCTTTTCTGTCCTTTTCCAAAAATCAATCTCTGCATTACAAAGGAACTGCATGAAAATTCACATTTGAATATACATGTGCAATATAGCTTATTTTCTCTGAAAAACACACAGGTTGATATTCAATGGAGTCCTATGGAATCAATGGATCTATTTGGAGTATGATGGAGGTTGGCTGTCACCCATTTTTTTAAAATGTATTTTCTCTCTAAAAATAAAAATAGACGTTTTAAAATGCTTTTCAATATTCTTTTTTTTTTAAGTCATGAACTGTGTCACAACACTGAGAGAACAGGAAAAGGCAATGCCTAGCTATGGAGCAACTACTGTTTGAGAAACTTTGCAGCATTTGGGGGCTTTTTTAGAGAAAAAGTGAGAAAGGGGTGAAAGTGTGTAAAATTACATGTGGCATGGAAGAAGGGGACAGAATAAAAAGGTTTTTCTCTCCATCTTTCCTAATGCTACAACTTGTAGACATCCAAGGATTCAGATAGGATTCGGGACAGACAAAATGAAGAACTTACTCACACAGCACACAGTTTAACTATGGAATGTGTTTCCCCAAGAGGCAATGAGAGCCACCAACTTGGCTTTAAAAGGGGATTAAACAAATTCATGGCGGTAAAGGCTTTCCAAGGCTACTAGCCTGATGGCTATGCTCTGCCTCCATGGTTGGAGACGGTATGCTTCTGAATAAGGGATGGCGCTGTGGTCTAAACCGTTAAGCCTCTTGGGCTTGCCAATCGGAAGGTCGGCAGTTCAAATCTGTATGACGGGGTGAGCTCCTGTTGCTCAGTCCCAGCTCCTGCCAACCTAGCAGTTCGAAAGCACGCCAGTGCAAGTAGGTAAATTAGGTACCACTGTGGCAGGAAGGTAAACGCCGTTTCCGTGCGCTCTGGTTTCTGTCACTGTGTTCCGTTGCGCCAGAAGCGGTTTAGTCATGCTGGCCGCATGACCTTGAAAGCTGTCTCTGGACAAAAGCCAGCTCCGTCAGCCTGAAAGCGAGATGAGACTGGACTTAACCATCCAGGGGTCCTTTACCTTCTTTACCTTTTACCTGCTTCTGGATAATCACCACAAGAAACCACAAGTGGGATAGCTCAGTTAGTAGAGCATGAGACTCTTAATCTCGGGCTTGTGGATTCGAGCCTCACATTGGGCAAAAAGATTCCTGCATTGCAGGGGGTTGGACTAGATGAGTGCCCTTGTGGTCCATCCAACTCTACAGTTCTATGATTCCATGATAAAGCAGAAGAGAGAACTCTGTTGAGCTCAAGTCCAGTTTGCAGGTTTCCTTCAAGGATCTGGGTGGCCATTGGGGGAACAGGAATGCTGGATTTGATGGGCCACTGGCCTGATGCAGCAAACTCTTCTTATTCCCGTATATTCCAATTTGCCAGACCTTCCAAGTGTCCCTGTTTTCCAAGGACGTCCCTGATTTAGAGAAGCTGCCCCAGTTTCTGATTTGATCCCAGAATGTGCCACTTTTCCTTAGGATGTCAAAAGATTCCTGCATTGCAGGGGGTTGGACTAGATGACCCTTGTGGTCCATCCAACTCTACAGTTCTATGATTCCATGATAAAGCAGAAGAGAGAACTCTGTTGAGCTCAAGTCCAGTTTGCAGGTTTCCTTCAAGGATCTGGGTGGCCATTGGGGGAACAGGAATGCTGGATTTGATGGGCCACTGGCCTGATGCAGCAAACTCTTCTTATTCCCGTATATTCCAATTTGCCAGACCTTCCAAGTGTCCCTGTTTTCCAAGGACGTCCCTGATTTAGAGAAGCTGCCCCAGTTTCTGATTTGATCCCAGAATGTGCCACTTTTCCTTAGGATGTCCCTATTTTCATTGGAGAAATGTTGGAGGATATGGAGTTATCCGACCCCTGAGCCATCTGAAGGCAATCCTGTATAGGGAAGGTTTTTTCTTAATGTTTAATGTTTGATTGTGATTTTATAGATGTTGGAAGCTGCCCAGAGTGGCTGGGGCAACCCAGTCAGATGTTTGGGGTATAAATAGTAAAATTATCATTATGGAATGGCATGTCCCTATTTTCATCAGAGAAATGTTGGAGGGTATGATTCGCACATTAAAACTGTGTGATTTATTTATTTATTTTTACAAGAGAGAGAAGAAGAAGGGTTCTGTTTCAGCAAAGATGGGCTGAAAATGAAATCCTTCCGTCCTTCATGTGAAAGATACCTGAAATTAAGCTGTATTTTATTAGAGTTGCTGAAATGGCAGCGCACACAAACACATACCACGGCAATAAATATATTTCTCTTGCCCCAGATTAGGGTGAATTTAGGTCGTGACATGACAAATCCAACATGTGCTGACTTATCATGGTCTGTAAATTTCCCCTCTGAAAGTCCCATCTTCGGAAGGCACTGGAATGAGGGAATGTTCAATGACAGGCCAGGAAATGAGCTGCTGATTGCGCAGATGGCTAATTGGCGTGACTTAGTACTTTATGTCGTTCTAATTAAAACTAGACTCCCCCCTCCAAACACACAAATGACCCCTTGCTCAACTTTATTCACTTTAATCCTTTCTCACTTCAGTGGGATTGCTGGGGAGAGAGGGAGAGAGGGAGGGAGAGGGAGAGGGAGAGAGAGAGATCTGCCCACAACCATCATCATCTCTGCTTAATTGAGGCCTTTTGTAGCTGTTTCAGCACTTGCTGAAGAAGGAGCAGGTGCTTCTTTTGTGCAAGTGTCAGGACGGATTAGGATATTTTTACACATAACAAAGGAGAATGGTTATAATCCAGTTCGATCTGATTTCCCTTCGGTGTCACTTGAGACGGTGAATATGCATAAGCTTTTCAAGATATGACAAACATGCCGTGATATGGAGAACTTGACTGTATTTGACAGCTGAAATGCAAGGGGATTTAGCAGCTGGTAGTACTGGGTGGCTGACATGCAATAGCATTAGTATCTTATACATGACATGAAATAGCATTAGTATTTTAATGTTCTGCCTTTTCCCTCAACATAGATTTGGCCAAGCAGCTTCTCATCCAGCCTCATCCCAATCCCCATTAATCAATCTTCTTTGACGTGCATTCCAAATTTGGAAAATGTAGAACACAGAGGTGAATAGTGCAGAGCTATCCAAGTTTACTTAGATGTTACTCTAACTCAAAGGTGGATAACCTGTGGCCCTCCAGGTGTTGCTAGACTTCAGTTCCCAGCAGCCCTTGCCTGCATGGCCAGTAGCCAAGGATGATGGGAGCTGTGGTCCAGTAACCTCTGAAGGGTCACAGGTTACTCACAACCAGTGCTATTTTTCTAGAAAAAGAGGTGCCAGAACTCACCATGAACACCTCCCTTGTTCTCTTATAATGGCAATGGCACCCACCTGAGAGGTGCCAGAACTGAGTTCTGGTGAGTTCCAGCTGAAAAATTTTAAAAAGCCCTGCTCTCAACCTTGCATAGATTCAATGAAACTTACTCCTATAAAGTGAATTTGAGATTGTATCCTAACAGTCATAGGAACATGACTTACACCAAGTCTGACCATTGCTAGCTCAGTATTCAGTCACAGCCAGAATACCGCAGTCGGAAGCAGAGTGTCTGGGTGGAAATCACTTAAATGTCCAGGAAAATCCGGACGTATGGCAACCAATGTCTGAAGTCTAGATTTTGGAGAATTTCCTTCAAAGTAACTCCAAAACTTCACTTTTTTGAGATTTTGCAAAAGAGAGAGAGAGAGAGAAGAAAGGGGAAAAAACACCTCAACAACTGAAATAAGTCCTATTGGTTTTAATGGTACTTACTCCCAAATGAAAGTGTGCAGGGTTGCAACCTTCATCTCCTTTACAAATCGGGTCTTCCATTAAAAGAGTGCACGTGTAGCGGTGCGACCTGCAACCTGACCCAGTGTTGTGGGGGTAATTGGAAATCAAGGCCACAACCCCTGATAGGTCGGTCCCGCGTTGCTGGGGTGAAATCTGGCCAATGGGGCGTCGTAAAATGCAGCAACGCGGGACCTATTTAAGCCCATGCGAGGCTGCTGAGCTTCCTCTTTGGGGCCTAACGCATCGGAACACCCACCCACCTCTCCCTATATTTAGGGCTTGTGTTGACCTTGCTATGCCGTCGTGTGTCATTTGTCGTTGGGACAGGGGCACAGTAGGAGTTTTCCCCACTTGGCTCATTGGCTGGTGCCATTTGGTTTTTGCCTGCCGCGTAGCAACTAGTCACAACTTGTAAGTTGCAGATAGGCTGTGGTTCAGGTGATAGATGTGGCATGTGATAGGTGTGGCATGTGATGTGCCTATGGAAATGCAGGATATTCTGGTACAGGAATCCAGGGACTCAATGGTTTGTCGGTCCCTGAAAGGAGTCTGGCCAGTGGCCGAGTCCCGGGGACATCAGAACGGCTGATTGGTGAACCTTCCATCAGCTGTCCCTGGTGTTCATCCTTGTCTGCCCTACAAACGTGGCTCTGGGACAGGGCTGCCTGCAAGGGTGCAGGGAGATAATCGAACCAGAACCTATGCAACCACTCACTTGGTTGTAATCAATACAGTTGTGGCCAAAATTCTGCCAAAAACCTGAGTCATGTGTGAATTTATTTTGGGGAAGGTTAAAGGTCTAAACATGCAAATCATGCCTCTGGAGGCTCTGGCTGTGAAGCCACTGGTAGCCCCTTTACCCAGTCTGTGTTTAAAATCATCAGCACCGTACAATGTTTGCATGCTTTCTACCATGGAACTAAATTTACTTTTAATTGCTAAGAATGCAGTCCAAGATTCCTGACTTTCAGAGGTTTTAATAGGTTTCAGGTTCATAAACCCAAGCTGCTGATCTGAGACCACTGATGCTGCATGCTTCTCCTTTTTTAAAAATGCCACAGCTAAAAAAATGAACTAGAATTACAGCCACTCTTGAATTATCCAAATGGTTTCCATCTTTCTAATGAGCTAACATAAATATCTTTTTAACATCTTGTACCCTCAGTGTTTAGTAGTTCTGGATGTCCAGATCCTCAGACTGTGCCGCTCTGAAATCTTGGCTGCTCTAAATTTTATTTCGTTCCCTTCTTATTTTATATTCTACCTTCCCTTTCTCTGAAGAAAAACACAAGGCAGAAAATAGCAGAAGATTAAAATGTACCAGGACTTGGCAGGCCATGAAAAGGAGCCATGCTGTCTCTAGGAAAGGGGAAGAAATTCAATTCAGTTTTCATGGAAAGGTTAACCTGCCTGATTTGCAATTTCCAAAACAATATGTGAACTGAAACACAGGCGTCCTTCGAAAGCCACAGTTCTCCAAATTTAGCAGAGCAATTCTCCAGCCAAGTAGCATGCACAAAAATGCATATACTAGGGCAGGGGTCGGCAACCCGCGGCTCCGGAGCCGCATGTGGCTCTTTTACACCTTTGCCGCGGCTCCGGAGGCTGAGGGCGCTGCTGCTGTGCTGCTCTGCTCATGCGTCGTGCCTCTTTTTAAAAATGGTCGAGGAAGCGGCGCCTGTTTCCCTGCCGCTGGTTCCGCTTCGGCCCCACCATGCGCTGTGCGCGCCCCCGGCCGCGCCTCATCCCAGAGCTGCTGCTGCTTTGGCTACTGCTGGCTGTAGCCTGTGGCGGCAGTGACACGCCGCAGCCTTTCCAAGGGCTGAGCCGAGCTCGCGCCTGTCCTGCCTGCCTGCCTGCCTTCCGTGGGCTCTTCTGTGCTTGCTTTAAAGGAGGAGCCCAAGGAAGGCAGGCATGCGAGCCCCGCAGCCTTTCCAAGGGCTGAGCCGGGCTCGTGCCTGTCTTGCCTGCCTGCCTTCCGTGGGCTCCTCCTTTAAATCAAGCAAAGTGCTTGCTATTGCCACCCGCCTTTGTCTTGATGAAACTTCCGACACTTTGAGTGGCGACACTTCGGGTTCCTGCAGCCCCCCATCCTGGCTAGCGATGCTCCGGCTTTGTCTTACAACCCCCCCCCACCTCCTGCCACCCCCTCATCACCCTATGACCCTTTCCTTCCTTCAGCCACTGCCCTTTCCAGGCTGCGGGGGTGGGGAGGAGATGGGGGGGCAGGGAAGCTGCTGCTGTGCAGTGGAAACAGCTTGACAGGAAGGGACATGGGGCGGGGGGGGCGTTTGCTGTGCTGCTTTTGTAGCCCCAGAGCAGGAGAATACAGACACCTTTGCGTTCCCAGAGAGGGAGGGGATTTTGAATGGGGAGGTGTGGGTCGCAATGGTTTTGCGGCTCCCAGTTTTTTTTTCCCATCGGAAACGGGTCCAAGTGGCTCTTTTTGTCTTAAAGGTTGCAGACCCCTGTACTAGGGTAAAAAGGGTGCATAAAAATGCACATTGTGGCTGAAAATAGCATTTAAAAATGCATTGTAATTTGGGATATTTTGTTGCCAAAAATGTGTATATTGGGCAAAATTGCATACTAATATGTGTATATTTGGAGAAATTAACACTAAAATGGTGCTGTAGTAAATTGTTGTGCACTGCGTTCTTATGGTTATGGTTAAACAATCATAGAACTGTAGATTTGGAAGGGACACCAAGGGTCATCTAATCCAGCCCAATGCAGGAATCACAGCTAAATAATCCCAGAAAAATGGACATACAACCTCTGTGTAGAAACCTCCAGTAAATGAGAGTCCATCATCTTCTGAGTTAGTCCGCTCCAATGTCAAACATCTCTTAACATTGTAAAGTTCTTCCAAATGTTTGGTCAGACTCTTCTTTCTCCCAATTTGAACCTATTGGTTCGGGACCTACCCTCTGGAGCAGCAGAAAACAAGCTTGCTCCCTTCTTCTTGTGACTTCCCTTCAGATATTTGAAGACGGCTGTCATATCACCTCTCAGTCTTGTGTTCTCCGAATTAAACATACCCAACTCCCTCAACCATTCCTCACAAGGTTGGGCTCCAGACCATGTTAAAGTTATTTTGTATTGTATTGTGTATTGTATGAGATTGTCATGAATGTCTTATGAAAATTAAGAAAGGTCTAAAAATACTAATAGGAAAAACTACTTGACAGTAGGAGCCGGTGGACAAATGAAACCAGTTATTGAGAGACGTATGTTAAGACCTCACTTTAAACAGGGGCCTGGCATCAGCAGATTGGAACAGATGGCCTACAAGACCAACTCTATGATTCGAAAAACAAATAATGATGATGATGATGATAATAATAATAATAATAATAATAATAATAATAATAATAATAATTTATACCCCGCCCATCTGGCTGGGTTTCCCCAGCCACTCTGGGCGGCTTCCAACAAAAGATTAAAAATACATTAAAACGTCAGTCATTAAAAACTTCCCTAAAGAGGGCTGCTTTCAGATGTCTTCTAAATGTCAGGTGGTTGTTTATTTCCTTGACATATGATGGAAGGGCATTCCACAGGGCAGGTGCCACCACCGAGAAGGCCCTCTGCCTGGTCCCCTGCAACATCACTTCTCACAGGGAGGGAACCGCCAGAAGGCCCACGGAGCTGGACCTCAATGTCCGGGCAGAACAATGGGGATGGAGATGCTCCTTCAGGTATACTGGGCTGAGGCCATTTAGGGCTTTAAAGGTCAGCACCAACACTTTTAATTCCTCACTCATTTCAGTGTTGTTGTTTTTAAGTTGTAGATTTTTAGTTTTAGATTTCTGGTTAGATACTGGGTTGCTGCTCTAGTCATATTTAATTTATTTACTTTCATCATTGTTTTTTGTTCTTTAAATCATCATTAGCTGCTCAGGGAGCCCATTGTCTGAAGAGCAGGATTCAAATGAATGAGTGGGTGAAATATTCCACTCACCCCAATGCAAGTTTTCTAAAATTGCTACCCTGAAACCACTTTCAAAGCTCATCAAAATGATAGTCTGTCGACAGCTTGAGTGCCTTCAGTTATAAGCAAGTAAATGGGCCAGTGTAGTTTGGGAATTGCACTGCTAAAGCACACAGGGAAAGGTTGTTGACTGGCCAGTGTTGATAACATTGCATTAAAAAAAAAAAAAAAACAATCCCGCCATGTGCCTTGTACAGCAGTGGATCATCAACACAGGATATACCTGCCATACTGACTTTCAGGTTAGTATGAGCACAAATCCTTGCAGACTTAATGAATTGCAATTTCAGCAAAGAAGATTTGAGCAAGTATTTTGAATGAAGTCTTAGTCTGGAGTTTCCCAAACTTGGGTCTCAAGCTGCCGTTGGACTACAACTCCCATCATCCTTAGTTAGCAAGACCAGTGGTCATGGATGATAGGAACTGTAGTCCAAAACCAGCTGGCGACCCAAGTTTATATGTCAAGTTTGACTTGCTTTGATTTCATATTTGTATTCCACTTTCCCAACAACGAATGTTGAGCTCAAAGTGGCTCACAACAAGTGTTTTTAAAAAAACAAGCATTGAAATCACTATACTATCAAACACAGTAGCAGATAAATAAAGCAAATAGCAACCAATTCATCAAAACAAGTATTGCAGTTCAATAATTGGAACCCCCCAGGCAGTGATACAGTATCGTGGGAGATGTCTCAATTTACAATATACACTGAGCTGAACAATTCAGATACTACAGTAGGAAGGAACCCGCTTAAGTTTGTCAAAACCACTAGTCCCTTCAGTTCAGAATTTGCTCCACACTCATTTTGCATAAATCAATGTTTCATACTTGCTGCCAGTGCAAGAAAGGACTTTTTCACTGCTATGAAAAAAAGAAGTCTATGGCAGCCTGAGAGACTTACGGCATATAAACAAGCCATAGTGAGAAACCAGCCACATGTCGTAGTGTTTGGAAGTGGCCTGATTTGTATTGGATCCACTCTCTGTTTTTTTTCTGATTTGAGTTATTTGGGTCTAAATCTGATCTGTTGAATCTGAAGCTGTTTCACCCCCCATTGACTATAGTAAGAAATATAAAAATATCTATAACTCTCTTTTCTTTTCAAGCAAATGAGCAGCTCTAGAGAGGATTGAGCCAACACTGCTAAATTTTAGGTCGATACTTTCAGAGGTTGTTCTGCAGGGAACCTTTAAAGTCTATTTTTTTTAAAAAAAGAAAAAGTCTCCAACTTTTTTTTTACTTTTCTGCCCGAAATGGGTGCACATTTCATGCCCAGAATCATGACTGCCCCTTGTGAGAGTGTGCTAAATTTCAGAAAAAACAGGTACAGCAGATATTCCCGTTTAGCGGTGGGAAAATAGTAATCATATTCCCTTCCTTAGATTTTTGGAGGCAATCAGTTTGTAAACTGGATCACTGAAAAGGTGCCCGTGGGTATGAAACCTGCTGAAGTCCTGAGAAATAGATCCAGGAACTAGAATGCTAGGTGATCTTAGCTTCATTACTGAAACAAAAAGGAAAAAAAACCCACCAGAATATTCAGGTTTTCTCTCTTCACCTTCCCTACTTTCTGGAAAAAGCCTTGTGAAAAAGCGCTGGTTTTGTTTTAAAATGGCTAAAGGTCTCATTTTTTGACAGAATTACAAGCCTGGTAGATGAAGGGAATGCTGTGGATGTAGCCTATCTTGATTTCAGCAAGGCCTTTGACAAGGTGCCCCATGATATTCTTGTAAAGAAGCTGGTAAAATGTGGGCTAGACAATGCTACCATTCAGTGGATTTGTAACTGGCTGACTGACCGAACCCAAAGGGTACTCATTAACGGCTCCTCTTCATCCTGGAGAGAAGTGACTAGTGGGGTGCCACAGGGTTCTGTCTTGGGCCCAGTCTTATTCAACATCTTTATCAATGACTTGGATGATGGGCTTGAGGGCATCCTGATCAAGTTTGCAGATGACACCAAATTGGGAGGGGTGGCTAATACCCCAGAGGACAGGATCATACTTCAAAATGACCTTAACAGATTAGACCATAAACTTGACATGAGTCAACAGTGTGATGCAGCAGCTAAAAAAGCCAATGCAATTCTGGGCTGCATCAATAGGAGTATAGCATCTAGATCAAGGGAAGTAATAGTACCACTGTATTCCGCTCTGGTCAGACCTCACCTGGAATACTGTGTCCAGTTCTGGGCACCACAGTTCAAGAAGGATACTGACAAGCTGGAACGTGTCCAGAGGAGGGCAACCAAAATGGTCAAAGGCCTGGAAACAATGCCTTATGAGGAACGGCTTAGGGAGCTGGGTATGTTTAGCCTGGAGAAGAGAAGGTTAAGGGGTGATATGATAGCCATGTTCAAATATATCAAAGGATGTCATATAGAGGAGGGAGAAAGGTTGTTTTCTGCTGCTCCAGAGAAGCGGACACAGGGCAATGGATTCAAACTACAAGAAAGAAGATTCCACCTAAACATTAGGAAGAACTTCCTGACAGTAAGAGCTGTTCGACAGTGGAATTTGCTGCCAAGGAGTGTGGTGGAGTCTCCTTCTTTGGAGGTCTTTAAGCGGAGGCTTGACAGCCATCTGTCAGGAATGCTTTGATGGTGTTTCCTGCTTGGCAGGGAGTTGGACTGGATGGCCCTTGTGGTCTCTTCCAACTCTACGATTCTATGACTGCTTATACCCTGCTCTCACATTCTGTTGGAGAAGGTTGACAACCTTTTGAAGAACAACTCTTCTTTATTTCAACATCTCTCTTTCTTTGATTGGAGTGCCCCAGGGAAATAATTCAGTGATTAAAAGTTAGACCTGAAGATCAAAATGAAAGATCCTCCCACCTCTCATCTCTTCTCCAACTCTGGGCATTCCCCCAGTCGATATGGGGCAGATCCACACACATTTAAAGCTTCCCCCAAGGAATCCTGGGAACTGTAGTTTGTAAAGAGTGCTGGAAATGCTAGCTCTGTGAAGGGGAAACTACAGATCCCAGAATTCCTTGGGGTAGGGAGTCATGTGCTTTAAAGAAGCAATGAATACGCTTTAAATGTTTGGTGTGGATCGGCCCTTGGTTTCATTTCTTATTGGAGGAAGAACAGTCACGCTTTTTTTGTGTGTGGAGTCAAAGCCACAGTGCCGCTCAGAAACTTAGGCAGTCTCTGATCCACCTGGAAATGCCTTGTTACTAGCAGGATCCAATACAGAAACAGGAGAAACTTCCCCAAATCATCTCCATTTTGCTCATAATTTGTGGAACACAAGGATCCAAAGCATGCCCCTAGTTTCTTTCCACTTAAACGAAGGATGTAGTTCGTTGCCCGATGCTTGCTCACGTGCCGCTCACCTTCTTTGCATCCAGTCCTGAGTCCAAAACAGTTTTCTATTAACAGGGCGGCCCTCGGGTGCACCTTATAATCAATCTCCTGTCGTCCTGTTCTCGAGTGGTTGATCATTTGTACAGGCAACGTTTTATATGCTTTATCTTGATGCAGTACGACCTCAGGTTAAATGTTGGCAATGCTTATAACGGTGTGGATGGTGGTATTGAACGAACCTGTCAGATTCATTTTCTGTCCAAAAATTGCTCCTTTGCAGTTGATTGCTTCGCAAGGTGTGCGGCAGCGCACAGAGAAATGGGCCCTGAAAATAGCTGTCCTGAAACAGCAGGGTGGACTTGTTGTGTTCTCCCTCCCTTCTTGTTTTCTTTCGGAAGGCACAATCTTGAACACGTAAAGAACACTCTGCAGCTGAAACCATAAATGGTATTAAATGCCTGCCTAACATTTCTTTTTTTTTCATACAATTTATATACCACTGGAACATAAGGGGAGGACAGGACCGCAAAGCAGTTTACAAAAAGAATAACGCAATAAAATCAGGTGGTTGTGTTTTTTTTATTTAAAAAAAACACTAGTTGGAAACACTTATTTAAAATATTCAGTTAAAATCAGCCATAAGCTAAAAACAAACTAAAACACACATCAGCATTACAATCAGAGAATTACAGAGTTGGAAAGGAACCCTGAGGCAACTTCTAGTCCGATCGCCTGAAATATGCAACAGTCCTGTATGGGAATCAAACTTAAAACCTTCATGTTATCACCACCAAGCGATAACCTGGGACTCAGCTACATTAGTAAAGAAAAAGCATTTTATATGCGTTATAACACTGTGACACCAGATGGCGCTGTGGAGTTCCGTCTTTTGCCAACGTGATTTCACACTTTGAGGTTTACAACGTGTTTTCCAGAAACGCTTTTTAAAAATGTGTCTAGATCCAGCCCAACCACGCTACGCTGCAAACATTCTCCACGTCTTGGTGTGTTTTCCTAAACAAAATTGTTTTAAGCAGGTCCCGAGAAGAGTACAGTGAAGGCACCTGCCCGATGTCAAATGGCAAGGAGTTTCAAAGTGTTTGTGCTGCCACAGTAAAAGATTGATTTCTTACAAATGTGGAATGGGCATTAGATGGAATCTGTAACGGTGCCCGTTCTGCAGACAGAAGCACTTGATTGGGCCTATAACTGCTTTCTGTATAATACATTTTGTTATGGGAGGGGCAGGGAGATGGATTGTTAAGGTGTTTTATGCAATACCTGTTGATATAGCCTCCTAGGGAAAAACCCATCAGTACAAGGGGTGCAAGATATATGTGAAGGACGATGTCATGTCCCCATGGTAGAAGGTCTCTCTACACCAGAGTTGCTGAGCTGGTTTTGTCTTCCCTGTAGATGTGAGGGGAAACCATTTATTTATTTAGATTTAGCGACTGTTTAATCCATGAGCTCTCTAAAGAGGTGTACAAATAAAGCTGTGGATAAAACACGGCCAAAATCCACAAAGCAATATAGATAGATAGATAGATAGATAGATAGATAGATAGATAGATAGATAGCTGTCATCATTGAAACACAAATACAAATCAGTGGCACTATTAAAAGAAAAATAGGTAACTAAATTATATGCCCAGGTAGGTGTGCCAAAACAAAAGCGTTCAGCAGTACAACAAGGGTGCCTGTCTAATGTCAATAGGCAGGGAGTTCCAAAGGGCACAGAAATACACAAATACATGGAAATTGTAAAAGTGCAAGTTCTGCAGTTTGAGGAAGACATAAAAGCATGAATGGGGTAGGGCAATCCTGTAAGTCCCAAACCATCATATGGGTGGAATTAGATTCATTCTGTCAGGCTGAGCCATAGGGAGAATTCAAGCATGAGCCAGGAGCCTTGGAACAAATCAGGAGTCACTATGGTCTTTCAAATTTTAGCAGCGCCCTGTGAAAGGCAAATTGGGTCCTCCCTCACAGAGGGCACGTGTTGCAGTGCGACCTGGCAACCAGACCCTGTGCTGTGGGTGGGACCGTTTGGATAGCCACAACACCCAATTGGTAGGTCCCTCAATGCTGGGAACAATCTGACCAATGGGGCACAAGTAAAGGGCATCGAGGGACCTATTTAAGCCCATGCACGTGCACCGGAACACCTGCCCACCTCTCCCTATATTTAGGGCTTGCGCTTGACCTTGCTATGCCGTCGTGTGTCATCTGTCGTTGGGACAGGGGCACGGCAGGAATTTTCCCCACTTGGCTGATTGGCTGTTGCCACTTGGGTTTCGCCTGCCGCGTAGCAAATCGTCACAACTTGTAAGGTTGCGGATAGGCTCTGGTTCAAGTGATAGGGGTGGCAGAAGGGTCTCACCATCCCTATGCGAAGGGTATTCCGGTAAAGGAATCCAGGGACTCAATGGTTTGGTCAACCCTGAGAGGGGTTGTGCCCGTGCCCGAGTCCGGGGGACATCAGGGTGGCTGACTAGCGGGGTTCCCACTTTCGCTGTCCCTGGTGTTCACCCTTGGCTGACCTACGATAGAGCTCTGGGTCAGCGCTGCCTGCAAGGGTGCAGGGAGCTAGTCGAACCAGAGCCTATGCAACCACTCACTTGATTGTAATCAATAAAGTTGTGGCCTAAATTCTGCCAAAAACCAAACCAAATATCTGAGTCATGTGTGAATTTATTTCTAGGGGGGTGGTTAAAAGGTCTAAACACGCAAACATTTGGCGCCCCCCCCACCTCTCACCTTCCGTCCTGCTCAATTCACTATGTCATAGTTGTGATGCCCTGCGTTGCCCTAGGCTCAGTGCCCCATGTGGCGGAACTAATCACGCTGCCCTAAATCCACCTCTGCAGGAGTCAGGACTGAAGAGCAAGTCGGACCCAAAAATCTAGCCAAGAGGCCGGAGCAAGGAACAAAGCATAAATCAGGCCTGAACAACAGCCAAGGATATGAAGAACTCGCCAGAGCTCAGGAAAACTTTGTTGCTTCAGTAGGACTCAACAGGTTCCAGGAAGGTCCTACAGCCAACCTAGGTAGACAGAGTCAGTCCAGGGTCTCAGGGCACCTCACTCAGCATCTGCCTGCTGCAATTCAGGGACTCACCACAGGAGGCAGCCATTCCTAGGTCCTGGGAAATTTAAATGAAAATCACACAGAGGAAAGTGAGCTGCGTTTCACCCAGGGAGACAAACTGTTATTACTGGTTTATCTTCCTGCTTTTCCTCCTTTTCAGGCAGATTTTTTGGGGGGGGATAACTGCATGGATACAGCAGAGTGGGGTTCACCCTGCTCCAAATTCTGCACCGCCCCCCACTCCCTCTGCAGAAGAGCAGAGAAAACAACAGCCTAATTAAATGTATTCCTACATTTAACATATGTACAGTCTAGTTTGGCCCTGTGCAAGAACCAGCAGAGCCACTTTAAATCAAGAAGCCTTTTTGCTAACTGTTTGCTACCGCAAGGTGGGGGGGGGTCTGTTTATCTCCAGGGCAGAATAGTTTAGAGAGCCAGACCTAATTAAGACATCTGAAATCCATCATTTTGTCCAATTGGGGAAATGTAATGCCTCCCACAGTGCTCATTGCGCCGAGTTCAGAGTGTCTAACAACACAATTTATTTTGAAGTGGCATTTCCAAATCAGAGAGACCAATCAACGTATTTTTTTTCTGCCCCACTCAGTGAGTGAAGTTCCCCATGTGACTTCAGTACACTGGGTTAGAGCTGCACCGTAATTACACTGTGAATTATCCATGTTGTCTCAGAAAGCAGCAAAGCTCAGGGGTTGCTCTGGTTACACTTTGGGAAAGAAGGGCAAAGAATCCCAATTTGTTGAGATTCTCCTCTGCTGACAACAGAAAGGTAGAGCCACTGATCTGGGGCAGTTAAAACTTCCGTGGTGCCTCTGGAAGTCAGGGGTGGGGAACCCCAGGCCTGTGAACAAATTGTGGCCATCCAGGCCTTTGTAGGTTTCTCCACAAGCCACACCTACTCCGTAGGCCACGCCCTTCATTTATCCTGCTCCACGTCTTCCTCCAGTTCTTTTGCCTGGTTGAAATGTATCTGGATGAAGAGAGATGCATGTGGGAGAGACAGATACAGTGGAACCTCAGTTTTTGAATGTCTTGGCTGCCGAACGTTTTAGAAGCCGAACGCCAAAAACCCAGAAGTGAATGCTTCTGTTTTCAAATGCACCTTGGAAGTCGAACGGCTTCCACAGCACGTTTTTCCATTTTCACCATTCACTTTGCCGACAACCCTTTGATTTTTGGTTTTTGAATATTTCAGAAGTCAAATCAACTTCTGGAACAGATTATGTTCGAAAACCGAGGTTCCACTGTACACACACACAGAAGATCAGGGAAGGATCACTTGAAGTCTTGACCATCTGGGGTTTTAAGTCTCATCTGAAGACATTTGAGTTGCCTCTGAATCTCGCTCAAACTATTGAGGCAAAGCAAGCAGGATTCTTCTGAAATGAGACATTTTGACAGAAGATACGAAGATCCCTGTCAGACCCTCCAAGTGTCCCTATTTTCCAGGGACAGTCCCAGATTTAGAGAAGCCATCCTGGTTTCTGATTTGACGCCAGAATGTCCCACTTTTCTTTAGGACATCCCTATGTCCATCAAAGAAATGTTGGAGGGTATAGAGTTATGTGACCCCCAAACCAAGGAGATAAGTAACTAGACAACCTTTAGAAGGCATCTGAAGGCTGCCCTGTACAGTGGTACCTCAGGTTGCGAACCTGATCTGTTCCGGGGTGCTGTTCGCACCCCAAAAAGTCTGTAACCCGAGCGGTGATATCGCACTTCTGCGCATGCGTGAACTGTGCAGAACACTTCTGCGCATGGTCGCCTGGCAAAACCTGGGAGTAAACACTTCTGGGTTTGCCGCATTTGCAACCTGAAAACACGCAACCCAAAGCGAACACAACCCGAGGTATGACTGTATAGAAAAGTTTTTAAATGTTTAATGTAACATATAAAGAATAGAAGCCGTGTTGGTCTGCCAAGTTTTTAAATGTTTAATGGGTAACATATAAAGAATAAAATGTTGATGAAGATGATGATGATGATGATAGAATAGGATGTCCCTATTTTCATCAGAGAAATGATGAAGGGTATGCCCTGTTGGATACAGACCAAAGGCCCATCTAGTCCTTGTTCCTCTCCTCACAGGCCCATCAGAGGACTGTGCAAAGCCTGCAAGCACGAACAGAGTGCAGCAGTGGTATCCCCTCCTCCAATTCTCAACAACTGGTATTCAGAAGCATGTTGCAACTGATGCTTGCCATCACATACCCTCCAACATTTCTCTGATGAAAATAGGGATGTCCCATTCCATACTGATAATTTTACTATTTATACCCCACACATCTTACTGGGTTGCCCCAGCCACTCTGGGCAGCTTCCAACATATATAAAAACATAATAAAACATTAAACACTTTTTTTTAAAAAAAAAAAAACCCCTTCCCTATACAGGATTGCCTTCAGACGGCTCAGGGGTCGGATAACTCCATACCCTCCAACATTTCTCCAATGAAAATAGGGACATCCTAAGGAAAAGTCGGACATTCCGGGATCAAATCAGAAACTGGGGCAGTTTCTGTAAATCAGGGGTATCCCTGGAAAATAGGGACACTTGGGGGGTCTGCAATCATGGCTGGTACTCATCAGTAGCCTTATCATCCATGGAAGCAAAACAACACATTTTCCAAAAACAACAAATCATAAAACCTCAAATTCTTTCAGAATATGGGTGGTATTTGCAACCTCCATTTTAAAGACTTCCATTTTAGAGTATTTTGAATTAGGGGCAGGTAGCTTGTGCTTTCGCTTTTTTAAAAAAGGAAGTGACAGTATACTTTTTAAAGGCTATATTAACATTGGCCAGAGTGCCATGTAGACAACTAAATGATAGAGTCAACGTTTCATTTTAGACCTCCGTTGCTGATCTAGAGAGAGGGCGGTGGGGGGGGGTGGCAGAGCACAGATGTGATTGTTAGTGCCAATTATGGTGTGGTATTGTGATCAGACAAAGACAATGTATGTGTTCAGCAAATCACTTAAGAGCAGCAGTTCGTTTCACAAAAGGTCAGCCAAATAAAGAACGTGTGGGATTGCTGTCTTGCCACTACTAATATGGCACAACATTTATTCAATACCCTAAAGGTGAAAGGTGTTGTTCCTGCTGCCAGCTCACCAAATGTACCTTCTTGTTCACATTGCAGATTCCGGTTTTATTAATTCCTACATCTGTAGCTAGAAAGAGGGGTGGGGTGTAGGAATAAAATCCTTAGATTTTTTTGATCATCGCAAACCTAATCTTTATACTTTCATCACCAAATACCTGCTGAAATGGAAAATATAATAGGCTTGAGAATAATTCTATACTGCAAAAGGTAATTCTGAGCTAACTTCATTTCCATGGCAATTTCCTAAAGTTTGTTTTTCTCTACTGGATCTTGAGATCTTATGCAAATGAGCTCTTCTTTGTCACAAAATAAACTCCCCTCAATTCCCATTCCACTAACTCGCAGGCTCTTGGGCAGCCTAACTGCATTTTGTGGCTTCCACACAAGAACTTCCTTGCAGAACGTGTCTAACATACTAACTAGGGGCTTATCTGGACATCCTCCATGTCCAAGCATTTTAAAAATATTTTTTTTTTCCTGGCACTTGCCCCAGGAAAACCCACATTTTGCCACTAAATCAGAGTAAAAGAAATCCTTGGAAAATCCTATTTCTGTTTGCGGGGTTTCCCAGGAAAAAGTGCTGTGACCAAAATGCAGACACGCACGCGCACACACAGACATGTGCACACACACTCGGACAAGGAGCTTTAAAGACCAGACCTGTGCCTAGAAACATGGCGCAAAAGGAAGTCTGGATGAACCCATCGACTGTACACTAGGGGTACATCCAGACAGGAGGAATATTGCATTAGTTTTCCTCATCGCAATGCTGGTGCTTCCATCCTACTGTCTAATATTTCTTTCACACTGCAGTACCTGTGAATTGGGGTTCTTTGACCAATTTGCCAGCATGTTGCACTATATTTCATTCACATCAGTGGGCGCGGCATACAACAACGAACTGGCAGGTGGAGAAGATCGTACTGAGCCAAAGTACTGTTTGAGACAACAGTCATTAGCTGCAGACAAAATGTCATCACAATAACCAGGTTTGCTATAGCTCGGGCAGACACCTGAATTCTCTTTGGATTTCCTCTACCTCCACAAGTTCAATATCTCCTTTCTTACTTAAAATAAACTTAGAATTCCAGAACACTAGTAAATTTAATACTTCAACCCACTCCCCCTCTGCATTGTCTTTTTCTGTCTTTCACCAGAACTGGCTCTCCAATAATCTTTTCCAGACGTCCACAAATCCAGGCTGCATTCACAACAAATGTGAGGGTGTTCAATTTTCCTTCTGGGCTCCTCCGCTTCCTTGTTCTTGTAAAAATCAATTGTACGCTCATAGCATCATAGAATTGTACTGTAGAGCCTCCTCTTGGAAGAGATCCTGAAGTTCATGATGCAAACGCAAAACACGGAGGGAGAGTGAGTATCAACATTTGTCTCTTCCTCCCTGTTTCAATTTTTTCCCACTGGTGCCATTTCTCCGAACATGACCAAAACTTCAAAAGGAGATATTTTATGTAACCCCCAAAAGGAATCTCTGGTCTCAGTTTTAAAATTCCCAATGCTTTCTATGATTATATGACAGCCACAGAAGGCGGGCTGCCTTTCTTCTTTCCCCCAGATCTCAATACAAAGGTCATTCATAAGCCACTATTAATGTAGTAATGAATGTCCCCTAAGCCCGGCCCTGTCCCTTCACCCCCACTCCCCCTTTCAGGGGGACGGGGGAAGGGTTCGGAGCCACTGGGCACAGCCGGGGAGCCCAGGGTGCGGGACGCTCTTCCCGCACCCCAACAGCCCCGTCGTACGTTAACCCCCGGGGTTGTCGCAGCCGAAGCAACCCACGACCACCAAACGCCCGGAAGTGGAACTCAGACGTTTTGGCTCCCGGACGCCACAAACCAAGAAGTGATTGTTTCAGTTTGTGGACGTTCTTTTGGAACCTGAACATCCAACTGCAGTTTGGTCTTCGAACATTTTGGAAGTCGAACGGACTTCCGGAACAGATTTTGTCCGACTTCCAAGGTACAACTGTAATAGCAACATTTGACCAAGGATGCAATTTCACCATTAAAAATGTCAGATCAAACACAGCTATGCACGTATAAGGGTAAGTGTGGAAAGGACGGGGGTTATGCTTGAAGAAGTGATGTGATTCTTTAGCATTCCATTTCTTGTTAGTACTGTTATGAGTCGGGGGGTCAGTCTGGATGATACCCTGTACCCCTTCCAAAAAAAGCTTGTAGTCTTGTGTCTCTGAGGGTAAAGGAAGCTTGCCAAACCACTTCCTTTGTCAAGCGGGTGGCTTTGGCTGGCTAGTCAAGTACCATGACTGAGCATAACCAAAGAAATTGCTCTGTGACATAGAACAAACTGGAGTGGGTAGGTTACCTGACCCCCTTGTCTCACTGTTACAGAAGAGAACAGTAGCCAGAGCTGTATGTGGGTTAAGCTGGGAGGAGACTGGAAGCTGGAGACACAGGGACATTTCTGCCCTGTACTGGACTTCGGGGCTCCTCTGAAAACCTAAAAGAAAAGAGGATATTAATGCCATGAGCCCCTCCATCCTATGCTCAGGTTGTTTGTGTGTGTAAATAACCCTGACCTTCATTGCAAAGAAACTGAACCTAAGTAAGCTCATTAATTCCTGTAGTCTACCAGAAATTGGAATGGCATGTTACAGTATTTTTCATGCAAAAAAAAAAATCGTGGATTCAATCAGGCCATTTTCCTGACCCATTGGTCATAAAAACAGGGGCTCTGAACTTTAATTGCTCTAATTGGTAGACTCAAATAATGGGGTCATTTTAATTAGGATTACCGTATATATTGAGTTAAGCCTAGTTTTTGACCTTTTTGTGCTTTAAAATGCCCTGCTTATACTCAAGTCAACCATTCTTAAGAATTACAAAACGGTGGTTCTTTACTCTCCCCACAGCTTGTTCCATTCCTGAACTGCTCACATAAATGCAAACTAGACCCCAGAAGGCAGAAAGCCTATCAGTTAAGGAAGTTTAAAACCCCACAGGTGCTCACTTTCCCTGGCTCCTGCTTAAACAGGACAGGATCCCAGCCTTCTCTGTATAACACAAGGGAAATTGCGCTTGGTAAACCACAGAGCCCTAGGGCTTGCTGATCAGAAGAATGGCGGTTCGAAACCCTGCGACGGGGTGATCCACAGCAGCAAAGGAGGAAGAGGAAGGAGCAGCCCAAAGGGCTGCTTTGGCTCGTTCCTCCTCTACCACAGTCAAAGGTGAACCGGCTTTACTTGATCAATAGCTTTCCCACATTTTTGAGAAATTAGGTGCCTCGGCTTAATTGGACTTATACTCGAGTATATAGTAATTGGGGAAATTTTAATTGTTGGGGCTGGAAGTTAAGGGCATGTTTGCCTATTCATTGAAAAACGGAAAAATGGCAAAGCACAATGCAAATATATTTGGTTTGAGATGGTTCATCATTTTGTGTGTCATTTTTCATATACACAGTTACTTTGTGTTTTATAAGGCAGCATAATGACTGAGGCAGTCAACAGCTAACAAACAAAAGTCCTTTCCTGTTGCTCATTCAAAAAAAAAAGAGGATCAATAATTTACTATTAATTCATTCCACTTTACAAATGTATTGTGTTGTATTTCCTCAGCCTTTCTATGCTACTGTAATGACTCTTCCTTTAAATTGTAACCACCAGCCACCATTCTTCCATAAAATTAGCCTGACTCATTTCAAGCCGCAAGTGTTGTTCTAAGGAGAAATGGTACAGAGCAGCTGCCTTTTGAAGTAAGACAGTAAGGCACTGAGATCACATCTACCTTATACTGTACATTGAAAGCAGTAGTGTACAACCTCACATAGTCATGGCTTCCCCCAAAGAATTCTAGGAATTGTAGTTTGTTAAGGCTGCTGAGAGTTGTTAGGAGGCCCCTATTCCCCATCACAGAGTTTTCTATGAAGAGGGATTGATTGTTAGACCACTCCAGGAACTGTGCCTCTGAGATGGATATAAGGGTCCCTAGAAACTCTCAGCAACCTTAACAAACTACAGTCCCCAGAATTTTTTTTGAGAAAGCCATGAGTGTTTAAAGTGGTATGATACTGCTTTAAATGTATAGTGCAGATGGGTCCTGTGACACAACAATCATTACCAATCTGATTGATATGATTATTTTCTTTCTTTCTTTGAAATTTTTAAAACAATTGCCAAGCATAAAGTGTTGCCTTCCAGAACATATGCATGTACAGATGTTAAGTCTTGTATCCACATGGCATCAAAACAGACTTGGACAACCTTTTGCATTACAGGTTAATCTCTCTCTCTTTCTTCTTTAAATATATGTTCTTCTTGCTCTCTTATTCTATGTGTTAAACCTGCAAGTTCTGTATATTTTAACATACTTTAACATATTTGGTCCAAAATCCCATTTTTAAAACATATCATGTAACTGGTGATATTGTTGCCAGTCTATAACTTGGCTCCTTAAGTTTTTCATAGGTTTCAATCTGGGTTGCCTCCCTGTAAAGTCCAACACATCCCTGTAGGTGGCCCAATGTCTATCCATACTGACTCTCTTAATTATAATTAGCTTTCCCATACCAAAGACATGCATGTCAGCTTAATTTTAAATCATGGCCTTCCAGGTCTAAAACATCTGTATTATCCAATATAATCCATTCCTTTAACCAACACAAACAAGCTGCCTCATAATACAATTGCAGATCTGGCCGGGCAAAGCCTCATCTACCTTTTGCCTCTAACAAAATTTTATGTTTAAGCTTTGGCTTTCTCCCTGCCAGATAAATATTTTTTAGGGGGGAATTCCCCATTCTTTGAAGCAACTTGAGTTATTTACAATCAGAATTGATTGGAATAAAAACAGCATCCTAGGGAGAACATTCGTTTTAATGGCTGAAATTCTACCTAACAGGGGAAGTTTCATCGTCCCCCAAATCTCCAGGTCTTTCTTAGCCTATTTCCACAGTTCAATATAGTTATTTTCAAATAGGTTGAGGTTGTCAATCTGGAACGTTTAGATAATTTCTCCATAGTGCCTGCTGTGACTGAGAGGGGAGGGAGATTGCTGTACTATTGTTAATGAATGGTATACACTGAGACCATGAAGCATTGAAGTCGGCTTCTGTGTGTGGATGGAAGGCACTTTTCTTTTGCCTAAGCCAGCAAAATGTCTTCGACTGGCCCTGGTTTTGTTTAATCTATGGGAAGATGGCAATCACGACCTTCTTTATCTCTCCTAGCTGTTCCTCCTCCCACCCCTCAGCAGGATTGTGACCCAAATCCTCTCAGTAGCTTTTTCCATTCTTATGAAACTGGGATGGGGAGCCTGTGGCCCTCAGATGTTGTTGGATGAAGTCTCCCATCATCTCTGAACACTGAGCATCTTGGCTGAGGCTGATGAGAATTGGAGCCCAATGAGGTCTGAAGGGCCACAGATTCCTCATCCTTGTTGCTAAAGCCGCTTCCAAGGCAAGCCTGCCAACTCAACTCTCCTTTTAGGCAGGCTTTTTGCTGCCGAGGTTTTAGAGAGTAGGAAGTTTTGTTCTTTTATTTAATAGGTGGCTATATATTACAGGATTTATGTTGTTTTTACTGTTTTATGGAGCTTGAGAGCCACTCGTAGTGGTTTTGCTACAATAAGTGGAATATAATTCATTTATTTGTACTTAATAAATAAAACACAGCTTCCCTGGGAGGCAACATTATGGGTGTTTTTTCCCTCCTGAAAGTTTGAATGACTGAATGCAAATACGCCATTCTCGGTGCACCCTATCTTGTGCATTTACACGAGCCATCCTTTGAACTGGGGACGTGGGTGGTGCTGTGGTGTAAACCACTGAGCCTAGGGCTTGCCAATCAGAAGGTCAGTGGTTCCCTCGGGGATGCCTGTCCCACAAGCCTTCCTCTTGTCACTGGGGGATTATTATTAAGCACCTGAGAATCCCCAGGGTTCCCCATCACACACATTGGATGCTAATGTGTTCTTTGGCATTCTATTCCCTGAAATCGCTCTAAGAGAAAACATTATTTTGCTCAGACTTCTTCTGCAACCACACAGAAGAGCAATTACTTAAGATAATACAAGACTCTACACAATGGGTGTGTAGGACGTGGAACGTTTACCCTTGCCGAATTTGTCTCTTTTTCTTTGCTGCTGCTGTTATTCATGTGCTGGAAATTTCCTTGACACAAATTGCTACTTGGTCCCTGACTCACAGCTGCCTTTTTTTAGTTTCAACTTGAGTCCTCTGTGCCACAGAACGACTTTGTGCTTTCTACCAAGCAGGCAACTAGCAATTAGACAAGGGAGTAAAAATAGTGGAATACAGCAAGCTATCAGTAAGTGCTTTTTTTAATGACTGGAGAGCAACTACCACATTTTCAGGAGTGGGGGAATCACAGGAGGAGCTGAGACTTCAGCACATTCAGGACAGAAGTGTGTATAAGGTTTGTTGGGCATTTGGACTTGTCTCCAAACTTTGGCCGGAGTGGAGGACTCTCCAACCAAAGATGGACATTAAATGCATCAGTAACTGGCAAATCGGGTTCTACAATGAGTAAGAGCACGTGTTGCGATCGGGACCTGGCAAGACACATCCCTTCCTGTGGGGGTGGGGCCGGTAGCCGGCCTTAGCAGCTATAGGGCAGAGAGGTGTTGCTGGGCAAAGCTAGATGTAGCAATTTGTGATGGACAGCTTAGCGTCCTATATATTCCTCTGCACGCAGGGTGATCTTTCTCTTGGCTTCGGCTTCTGATCACCCATCCCGCCCCCCCTCTTTTCTTAGGCCTCTGCGCTTGACCTTGCAACTGCCTGTCATGGGGTCGTCTGCTTTGGGGCAGAGGCCCAGTAGGAATTTGTCCATCTGGCTGATTGGCTGTTGCCATTTGGTTTTGCCTACTGCAGTAGCAACTTGTCACAACTTGTAAGGTTGGCGGTTAGGCATTGGTTCCTGTGTGGATTGCTGGATTGGGCGGTTCCCATCCAGAATCATGATGATACTGGGAATTCCGTTAAAGGAATCCGGCGACTCTTATGCTTTGTCCGAGCCCCCGGTAGGGGTTAGGGCCGTGGCCGAGTCCCCGGGACCATGGGGAGAGGGAAGCGTTGTTTCCCCCCGCTCCTTAACTCTCCTCAGCGGCATTCTCCCAATCGCTGGTTCTAGGCCGCCTCTGTCCCGGTAGGACAGTAGTCTGAACCAATGCCTACGCAACCACTCACCGAATTTGTATTTAAATAAAGTTGTGGCCTAAATTATTGCCAAAAACCCAAACAAAAATTATGTCTCCTGTGTCAATTCATTGGGGGGGGGTGACTTGAGGTCCTCGATACGCAACTAGACTGGCCAATGCACAGGGGCCAAGTCTCTTCACTCTTCACTCTCCACCCCCTGCTCCTCCATCTTATGCTGTTGTCATTACCCTTGCAGCCACATTCACCCATGGCTGAAAAGCTCCAGGCCGCCATATTGATTGTCTTATGAGGGAATGAGAATCTTCAGCTAAACACAGGTATGCGATAATCCTTTCATCTCCAGCACTTCCTTTCCCCTTTGACTGTCAGCTGCGAGGAAAAGCTTACCTGAGGCTAAAGAGGTTCCCTTTTCAAAGACACCAGAAGTAATTGGTAAATTTTCCTTAGGCTGGATTTGGCTCCTGGATTTGGCACTTTTCAATTAATCCAGCTAACTTGCAGCCTGGAGTGGGGAGGAGCTCTATGTCTATTTATTGCATTTGTAACCTCCACCTTTCCTCAAAAAAGCTCAAAATGGCCTATGCAGTTCTTCATTTTATCCTCACAACATCCTGGAGGGCCCCACATACCAGTGGTGGGTGGGGCGAGGGGGTGTGGATGGGTGGGTGCTCCGACGTGTGCGCATGTTTATGCCAGCTGTGGGGTGACCACACCCACTTTTTGTCCATGCTTACCATTGGAATGTGGCTCCCATAAGCAACTGGAACATTGTGATGTGGCCCTCTGATCCAAAGAGGTTAGCCACCCTGAATTAAAGCACAGACAATTAAAGGCAGGAGGCAGTCAGTGAGAGAAGCTTCCCACTGACACAGCAGGGGAACAAGAAAAGTAAGTTACAGGTGGGTAGCCGTGTTGGTCTGCCATAGTCAAAACAAAATAAAAATTTCTTCCAGTAGCACCTTAGAGACCAACTAAGTTTGTTCTTGGTATGAGCTTTCGTGTGCATGCACACTTCTTCAGATACCAAGAAAAGTAAGATGTTTGCAGTCAAAGGGAGTGAAGTGATTGTTTTAAAGTTTAAGCAAAACATATCTAGGAAGGATCTCAAAGATTCAGGGTGCCACCTTAGTAAAGGCCCTGCCCAGGTGTCACCTGCCTAATCTTTGAACAGGGAAGTACTTGGAGAATACAGAGAGAGCGAGAGAGAGAGAGCGCACAGATCTTGAATTCTAGGAAGATCATATGGGGAAAGACCAAATTGGTGAGGATCATAATATTCCCCATTAAACATTTAATGTTGCCATTATGCCCCCATAATGTTTTCCTTGCTTTGGACTGATTTGAACCACAAAAATCTTCTTCTTCTTCAAATCATGCAATTTTGAGCAATAACGTTGTCAATTTCAGTTGGTTGGAAAGCAATCACCCCCTAAGTAATGACACAATAAATCCATGCTATTATATCAGGACATCGTGTTCTCCAAGTGGCGTGCAACCATTTTAGCGAGGCTATTTTGTATCAGGTTATTTGAGAAACAAGGGAAACAATTAGGCAGAATGCAGCTTTCACAGCAGGGATATAAATAATAAGTGGAACAGAACATGTTGTATCATCTGCAGAGGGAAATTAGTAACTCTGGACACATTACATTATCAAGTAGCCTTATTTACAACCAAAAATAACAATTACGGAGATAACCGGGGTGAAATTAGTGGTACCATGGCTTGTTTCTTGGCATTATAAAAGTCACCGTTAGTTTTGCTTATTAATCCCTCTCCGCAGGACATAAAATGCAGGAAATATATGAGATGGAAATAATTCAGTTTAGGCATGCAAATAGCTTGATCAGGTGATATCAAAGAGATGGGGAATGAACTCTCTAGTTTGTGAAGTTGGTGAGGTGGGAGTGGGGGACAGTCAATTTGAAATAACCACTGCTAAATCCAGGAGACAAAAACACTTTGAGTCAGGCAAATGTAACACACACACACACACACACACACACACTGGGAGGCAGCAATTTGTCTGCTCCCCCTGCCCAAGTAATGCTTAGCTACAGTAAAATATGTGGCATGGCATTATTACGTTGTTTGTTTACCTGGGCCCATTCCACTGCATTGGCTGCTCAGGAAACCTCATGAGGTCATGCATCTTGGTTTACTAAATATGAACTGGGAAGACAAAGGAGGAGGAGATCTGGAGGCCCTTTGGATTGCAGCTGCGCACTTCCTTCTTCCCTTGCCTCCCTTGTTTCCCCTGAGTTGAATTTTTGAATTGGAAGCTCCTTTCAGAAGAGCAGCCTTTTCTCTTGTACTCTGCAAACCTAGCTGGGGAACCTGTGGTACTCCCACTCTCATAACATGGGGAATTCAAGACATCGAATGAAGCTGAAAATTTGGAGATTCGGAACAAACAAGAGGAAGTACCTCTTCACACAACACGTGGTTAAATGGTGTAATTCATTCCCAACTTGGATTGCTTTCACGGAGGATTAGACAAATTCATTGGGGGTAAAGCTATCTGTATCTGTGTTCTACCTACGCTATTGAAGGAGTATGTTTCTGAACACCAGTTGCTGAGAATCACAAGTAGGGTAGAGTGCTTTTGTGATCAGGTCCTGCTTTCAGGCTTCCGATAGGCACCTCGTTGATCATTGTGAGAACAGGGTGCTGGACCCAATGGACTTTTGGTAAGGTTGCCATTTTTTAAAAAGAGAAAACCCGGACACAAAAGTTGTTGAGCTATTTTGCTGTTCTTGAGCTATTTTGAGCTATCTTTTTAGGAAAATCAGCAAAAACGACACTGCCGTCATGGCCTGTCATGGACATTTTTTTGCCAATTTCTGCATGGACACTGCTTCCAATTACAGTATTACGGGCATGTCTGGGAAGCCTACTTTTGGCCTGATCCAGCAGGGCTCTTCTTGTGTTCTAAAAATGAATACAGTATAGTAATTAGGACAGGGATGGAAAATCTGTGCCTGCCCCCCAATGTTGTTGGACTCCAGCTCCCATCCATCCCTGACCATCATGCCCAGCCAACATGATGATGGGACTTGAAGTGTAACAACTTCTGGAGGTTCTGGAGGTTCTTAGGTCTTCCATCCTTGATCTAGCAGGTTTGAAATTGCTGGTGCAATGTGGTCAGCCACCCAATATTTATAGTAGTGAGGTTCCCATAGTACATCCAGATGGTGGTTACTTTTCATATTCCCGCATTGAGCAAGGCCAGCTCAGATTAAATGTAGGTTTTTGTTCATAAAACACTATAAACCAACTCCTCCAATACCGATACCTTTTCCACATTGGCATATAGTAAGGTCAATGCAACTCATTTACTCAATTAGGGGGCAAACATAGTGTTCTTCCAAAGTACCCCCCCCCATGCATCTCCACTGCAATCTTAGTTGCAGATGGATGCCTTATACCAAGTCAGACCCTTGGTCCATTGTCCTCTGGTTGATGACCACTGTGAGAAATAGATGCTGGACTGAATGGACCAGAATGGATCACGTACATAAACCGGGGTTCCACTGTAATAATATAATATAATATAATATAATATAATATAATATAATATAATATAATATAATATAATATAATATAATATAATAATATAATAATAATTTATTACTTATACCCCGCCCATCTGGCCAGGCCTCCCCAGCCACTCTGGGCAGCTTCCAACAGGATATTAAAAACACAATAAAATATCAAACATTAAAAACGTCCCTAAACTAGATGTCTTCTAAAAGTCAGATAGCTGTTTATTTCCTTAACATCTGGTAGGAGGACGTTCCACAGGGCGAGTGCCACTGTTGAGAAGGCCCTCTGCCTGGTTCCCTGTAACCTCACTTCTCAGTGAGGGAACCGCCAGAAGACCCTTGGAGCTGGACCTCAGTGTCCAGGCTGAATGACGGGGTGGAGATGCTCCTTGAGGTATACTGAGCCTAGGCTGTTTAGGGCTTTAAAGGTCAGCACCAACACTTTGAATTGTGCTCAGAAACGTACTTTAGCAAGCTACCTTATTCACTCCCCTTCAATTACAGCTTTGTTCAGAGTTTGTATGTACATGTGTGCATGTGTTTGTCCGTGTCCATGTGGTTTAGGCTATATGAATTACTACCACGTTCATCCCTTTCTTCGTTCCATATCCAATTAACTGCCGTGACAACAACTAATTAGAGTGGAGCTAGCAACTTTCGTTCTTCTTTTCCTTGCTGCCGATTAACTCAGCAGACAACAGGCAAAGGCACATCAAATAAGCTTCTAAGTCTAAATAATTATTTTCCTGCGAAACTCATCTAAGGATAGAATACACAAGTCCGCTTCTTTTCTTCTCATTGCCTGCTCAGCTTCTTGTCTAAAGATGGTGCCAATTGCCATAGATTCAATGAGAAAGGGAGGGGAATCAGTGCTTCGTGTGGACTCTCTGCTCAGTGGCACATAGAGTGATCGATGCAGGGACCATGGCAGCTTAATATTTCAAAGTACAGTTGGGGAATCACAGCTTTTAATAAGCCATACATCTTGTGGGGAGGAAATATAAATTTATGTGACTCTTGTTTGGGGGGTGTAAAAAAATCAGCTGGGTGTCTGGGTTCAAAACACAAGGTTGAACACACTCTCCAGCAGTAGAGAGGCCCCCAGTAGTACAGTTTAAACTTACAAAAGTCAAGCAGCACCGTGAAGTGTTAGGAAAGTAGGCTGTTAAACCTTTTGTCCCATTTAGTCTGCTTGCAAAGCACTCCCCTCTTTCTGCCAGTCTTGTAATGAGCAGATTACACACTGATAAGTAAGTTTAAAATGCTTTACTTACAAAATGTTACAGAGGTCAGATTCATGTGTTTATCCAAGCAAAATGAGCGCAGCTGCATAGAATTTGGGCACCTAGAAATCAGCACACTCTCTTGAAGCCAATGGCATCAGGGTGGGGGAGAGGTGGAAACTAGAAATTTTATCAGTAGGACATAGGATGTGTGTGTGCGTGCATGCATGGAGAGAGAGAGAGAGAGAGAGAGAGAGAGAGAGAGAGAGAGAGAGAGAGAATATACCATAATAAAATCATAGAATTGGAAGGGACCCGGGCGTTTATGTAGTCCTTTCCTGGAAGACCATCCCTCATAAGGCTTGGTTTCCAAAGCCCTTTATCATGGTAATGCAAGGATAAACAAACTCTACTTCTGTCTGAATGGATCCTTCTGTTGTCTGCCTTCCATGCTTCTCAAACTATTGGTTAGCCTGACCATATCAGCCAAATCCCAAATCCTTAGGGGTCAGTCCTCCGCAGATGCTGGATCAACCAAAAGGCCACAATAGAATTGTACACAGCTACATATGTACACAAGCTCTTTCCACATCCCTTGCACACACTCGGGCTTTGCCACCATCCTGTAAGGGAAACTGAGCAGAAATGGCAGAAAATAAATAATCATTACCATTACAAAAAAAAAAAACCAGGCTTATTGCATGCTGATGAAAATCCAGCACTTTGATTTGTTCAGCATAATGCCTGGCTCTGCTTCACTGCTTGCCTGCTCTGGGCTTTGCCTCTCAGTCAAAGCAAAGATGTAATTGGAACTCTTGCAGCGACCTTGGTTGAATTCATTGGCCTCTGCTCTTGCTGGAAAGGGAGAGGATAATGAGAAGCATATTTCATTCGCGCGCAAGTAACAGCTTATCAGTTAAGTACTTAGGACGTAGGTTAGTGTAACCCTCAGAGGAAGGAAGGGGTCGGCAAAAGCCCTCCCCTAACCTGGCAGTTTAAAGGTGCTTGTTACTGAGGATTGGGGAGAAATTCAATTCTGTTTGTGTTTGGAGGCGAATTGATCAATCGCATCCTTCCTGAAACAGCATGCGAACTGGGGTGGGGGTGGCAGCCATCCTTCACAATTTGCACCTGTTTGAATTTTGGCACGCAGTTTTCCAGCCAAATAATGCGTACCAAAATACATATACTGGGAGATGTGTGGGGCAGCTGCTGCCACAGCTTCCCCTGGGGCTGCTGAAGATCTGCCTGCCCTGAGCAGGACACAAAAGCCACAGAGCTGAGGCCAGGGAGCACACAGACCATCAATACCCAAATTCAAAGGCCGTTGTGGCAAAAGACTCCTCATGAGAACAGAGTCTAATGGCAAGCTCTTATATGTAGGCAAAATAGTGAGCTTGTGGCTTCCACAAAAGCTTGTGTGTGTGTGTGTGTGTGTGTGTGTGAGAGAGAGAGAGAGAGAGAGAGAGAGAGAGAGAGAGAGAGAGAGAGAGAGAGAGAGAACACTTGTAGTCGGAAAAAAATGAGGCAAATAAAGAAAGTGTGGTTCACAAAAGCTGGTCATGGGGGAAAAGAAAGCTGACTTACAGATGCAGAAAACAAAGTGGGCATCCTAAGTCACTCACAATAGAGAACAGATACAAAACAGATGCATTGAGCCTCGGAATTTATTGTTTCAGAATGCAACAAATAAAAGCCATTTCCCTATAAATCTTTCTACCTGTGTTGTATTTTGATTCCTAAAGAAATAAGTCAACTACAACACACTGCAGCAACGTTATCTGCCTTCAGGAACCAATCTGAGAGTTGTGGGTGGGGGAGATATATGTTGACTTCCCCCGCAGACCAGGAAATTGCAAATTTTAGCTGCTGTCAAAAAACTACCTGTCATTTTTGGGTCTCCCTGCTAGTCTATATTTGCAGAACAGAGGAATAACCATATCCTGAATCTGCTAGCCCATGCCAGACAGGGCAAAAAACTGTGGAGGAGCAGGTGTGTTAATTCTGATGGGTTTCTCCCTGTTCCCTTCACTTGGTTCTCATGTGGCAGATTCACATCACCAGCTCCATGCCTGGCATCGTTTTCTTCATGGTGTTTGGGTCCAGAGGAAAGAGGGAGCTGTGCATCCCACAGATCCAAGGCCTCATTCAATCCACGTTGGCACGCCACTTTTTCCCCTCCCTTGTGCTGTCAGAGGACTAGTAGTGGACAGATTGGAGAAAATGAAAATGTTTCAAAGAAAGAGCCTTCAAGGACAGATCTCCCTCTCTGCCTGTGGACCTGCCTCTCTGTATGTGGAGATTCTCAGAGATCGTAGGACTGCACCCTCAGTCAGTGGACATTTATCCTGTGTTAATCCTGATCGTGGGGTGCTTACAGATCTTCCCATTAATCATCCATTCATCTCATACTTAAAAGTGGGTTTGTGGCACCAGAAACAGAAACACGTACAGTCCAGGTAGGCGTTTGAAGTTCTCCTGAAAAAATAATGACGATTTGGAGACATCCATTATGTAATTCCCTCATTCAGAGTAATGATGGCTCCCCACACACACCATTAATTGTTTGTGGTTTTCTTCATCTTGAAAATATTTTACTTTTCTTTACTTTTAAAGAAATAGATTTGTCTGGCTTGGAGGAGAATGCAGGTGGGCTTTGTGCTCCCCTCCCTTGGTACCCTGACTTGCAAGGGTAGCTGAATTTTCTGGAAAAGAGTCGAGGGTTAGGCAAGGCTGGGGAGGGAGGTGAGAGGGTGTTATGAGCTGGGGCCCAGATTAGGACCATGGAAAAACTGCTCCTGGAAGTTGTGGTGACTATCCACAGTAGAAGACCTTTGTCAGAAACGCCCAGCTCCAGCCTTTGAGGAAGAACAACTTGTTTCTAAAAGACTACGGATGGATTCGCCAGTTTATCCAGTTGAGTCAGAGGCCTCTCTACCACCAGAGAGGAGATTTGTTGCTTCTACTCCAGCCTGCTCCACAGCTCTGCCTTTGTCCACAAGCCAGTTCAAGAAACCTTCACACAGGGCTGCTTATCATCCCTATAATTTCACCTCAGATGAGCTGGACCCTGCCTATGAGTGGCCAAGGGAATCTTCTTCTGCAAGGAAAAGTGGTACAGATGTGATCCCTCCCCTCCGAAGCACTCTGGGACAGTTTCCTTTAGCTTTGCGTCTGGATGTGGTGTGGAAAGAGCACAAGGTCAAGCTGTGGGAACTGAGCTTAGCGCGAGGCTACAGTGACAGCCTGAAGTTATTGGAGGTGGTACCTGGGATCAGGCTCAAATTTTCAGGCAAAGGGACTTCCCGGTGCCTTGTGCAGTTGGACCCAGCCAGTGGAGAAATCGTGTGGTGAAGCGGACAGAGGATCAGACAGAGAGATCTGGCTTCAAATCCCCAGTCAGCTATGAGGCCCCTCTCACATTGCTACAGTGCTCTGTTTTTAATGTTTGGTGCTTTATTATGTTTTATATACAGTGGTACCTCGACTTACGAATTTAATCCGTTCCGAATGCACATTCATAGGTCGAAAAATTCGTAAGTCGAAAAAAGCGATTTCCCCATAGGAATGCATTGGAAACGAAAAATTCGGAAAAATTCGTAAGTCGAGTAAACCGCATCTAAAATTCGTAAGTCGAGTAAACCCCATCTAAAACCGCCAATGGATGTCCTTTGGATGTCGAAAAATTTGTAGGCGTGCGGGCACTTTTTTCATTCGTAAGTCGAAAAATTTGTATGTCGAGTAATTCGTAAGTCGAGGTACCACTGTATTCTGTAAGCTGCCCAGAGTGGTTGGGGAATCCTATCCAGATAGGCAGGGTATAAATAATAAAATTATTATTATTATTATTATTATTATTATTATTATTATTATTATTATTATTCCAAAATGTTGGGCTAATTCACAAGGCCCCTCCCCCAAATACAATAAAAAATGTGAGTAAGCTTTTCTAGCACAAGTTTTAGAAGCAGGCCTCATTCAAGGTGTTTGGTCCTCTCATGACGTCATTCTGCAGAAAAGTAAAACTGCTATTGTTCTGCCATGTCTCAGAGAGATAATTATTGTAGATTCTCTTCTTGCTTTTCTTTGTGGTTCTCTAGATTTGATTTTCTTTCTTTTCTTTTTCTTTTTAAAATCCACATTATATTATACCAGCATAATCTGCAAAGCCATCACTTGCAGATAAAATAAAATGACGCTGGCATTAACGAAAGTATAAAATCCATAAACACATCATATCCTTTCAATCTTCAAAATCATTAAAGTGAAACAAAGAGCCAAACACAAAAATATCATTCAAAATGCTAATATTTCTCTTGAAACATTCTAGTTAAAATGGTGATTTAAATCCATTACAAAATGGTCCCAGGATGCTATCTATGCAATTTTTATTTGTATTTATTTCTTCACTGTGTTCGAGCAACTTAAATGGATGTGGAAAGTTTCAGCCATATAGGGTGTGTTCCTGAAACTTTTAAGCCCATTTTCTTTATTTGGTTCTCCATTGCCTTTGCTAGGGGTTGCAGAAAAATTCAGTCTAAAAGCAAACTTCCCCACTTTGCAGTTTCTGAAACTATATGTGAACCTAAATGCAGCTATCCTTCAAAATGTGGACTTCTCTGAATATTGTGGTGCGATTCATAAAACTGCATATGTTCACTAATATGTGCAAGTGTGTTGTATTAAGAAGATTGGTTGCAAAAATGAGCACATGAGACAAAATTGCATATAAAGTCTATATATTAGCAGAAATGTGCACTGCAGAGCAAATTTCTTCTTTACGATTACTTAATTTTTGTTGTATCTTGTAACTGTTAAAGTGAATGACAATTTTTAAAGATGTTATAAGCAGGGCACAATACATTTTGGCAGCTGAGGAAAACCCCAAAATGGCTTTTGCATCCACCAGGGAAGAGAACCTTCGTTGGAATTAACATGCAACATTGACATCATCGTCTTCCAAAGCGCCAAAAAACCAGCACAATATGGGTTAAAAAACGAATGCTGTTACACCCAATCAGAAACAGCCACTGACGCAGCAAATTAAAAAAAACAGACCAATTGCTGAACACAATCTCTGGCTACCAGCAAAAAAGAAAAAGGAAAATAAAAGGTTCCGGGTTTCAACAGCCGACGCAAGCTGTAGTGTGTGGGGGAGAAAAAATGGGGGGGGGGACAGCAACAACAGCATGGATGGGTCGATGGTGCGCATGCCAGCAGTGAGGGCTCTGCATGCCAAGACTGGCACTCATGACATAGGTTCGCCACCGCTGACCTAGATGGAATCTACACACATATAAAAAACGTTGAGAAAATGCTTTTTAAAAAAACGTTTTGAAAAATATATTGAATTTGCCATAGCTCACCATCGCCATCTAGTGTTACATTTGTATAATGCACTTTGCAACACACTTAAAACATTTCATTTGCAGCTGTATAGCTGAGTCCCTAGTCATTTGTGTACTTCAGGAAGTGGGGTGGGAGCAGGTGAAGAGAACTTTGAACTGTTGGGAATGCATTCACCATACATTTCCCAGGTAAGCTCAGTTCAGATGCAATTTTGTACCTAATCCATGCATCCGGCTTGGACTTTTAAGCTCCTGCAAGTGTCTGTGTTTAAAAGAAAAAAATCTGAAAACAATGAACATTGAAAGGTGGAGGTTTTTTAGGGGGAGAGTTAATGGAAGAAGGGCAAAAATATGGAATCAGATTCTCCCCCCCTCCCAACCCCACTTAATTTTTGGCATGATTGTGGAGAAATTTTTAATTTGCACAAGGCAGAGGGCACAAACCTGTTCCAACCTCCTTTTATTATGCAAACCATGGCTTCCGATTCACCCTCCTAGCTAACACTACTTCCATATTCCAAACTGTCTTCCTTGCCTCTGGATGGAAGCCAAGATGGTTAGCTGCTGACTTCTCCACACGAGGGACAGCCACCGAAGAAATGTTACAGCCAGCTGTTTAGGCAAACAGCTTTTTGCACTGATGGGGAACAGCCAGATGTGACGGCTGGAAATAGCTTAGAAATGCACTTTTAACGAAAACAGAATAGCAAAGGGTGCCTGACGCCAGCTGCTAAGGTAAATGCAACAATCTCAGAAGCTGCTCTGCGTCCGGCCACTCAGCAGCCTCCAACATAGCTGTGTGTTTTATCACACACCCGCTGCCATGCAATCACAGGCAAGTGATTTTTACCCCATCAGAGAATGCCAAGCCACAGCTAGAATTAGTAATGTTACGGCCAATTGTGAAATGTTTTGTTATTCTCTTGCAAAACCCAAGTGTCCCATCTGAGGGCCCTGTCATGCGTTCTCACATTGCCTCCCCCATTCATCACTGAATGCCTTTCCTCTCAACATTTGCATTCCGAAATATATTTTGAATGGGGGGCTCTTGAGCCGAGAAATGCATTGGACCTTAGGGAGCACACAAGCTATTGGAAAACTAAGTTTTGATTCAGTCTAGGAGGTGCAGGATATGCTGGTTTGTCCCAGAATTCGCATAGATCAGACTCCTCAAGCATCTCTGCCATGAAGGTCTTTAAGAGTGACTGTTGCTGTTGTTATTTTCGATTCTCCATCTCTGGAACCACCGTTGCTAAAAAAAACCGACCCATCAATTATGTCTGCCTGGAGAACAGTGTGGTGTAGTGGATAGAATGATATACTGCACTAGGACCTGGGAGACCAGGGTTCAAATCCCCGCTTGGCCATGAAGCTCACTGGTTGACCTTGGACCA